>OY740765.1:152822900-153390400 GCA_963513935.1 Aphrophora alni
AGGAAATTAACTACAGAAAAAAGCATTTTCCAGTTAATGTGTTCTACTATTAACATATTATAATTTTAATATTATTATTGTATGTTGAAATGAGTTAAAATATATGTTAAAAATAATGAATATCTCAATATCTAAATAAGTCATGACATTAATTTTTTTTCCATTTCATCCTTAAAATAATAACACCATGTATATGTATATATGATTTAGGTAAAACCTTTCTTTATGTAAAAGGATAAATCGTTGTTCATTAAAAATAAATTAACAGTTTTCCTAATTTTTAAACTATAAATTTTAATTGCAAAATTGACAGGCTGATTCAATCAATTTTGTCCTTTTGAATTTCATGTTAACAAATTTCTCTAGATATATATATATATACTTATTAAATATATTTGCAGATATTTACTTTATATATATATATATACTTATATTAATAAAATATGACATGTGTGTGTTTTTTTTAAATTGAACCACTTATGTAAACAGATAACTCAAACACATAGTTACAGGTATTTCATTTTGGTAAGCTAAACCTGCATATTTATTGATTGTGGTTTCAATTAAATTGAACGTGCATTACTCTAGCTTGTCTCGTCGTAATTGTAGCTTAACACGCGTTCAAAAGCTTTGCGTTAAAGGCCGCGAGAGGTCTTGAAGATGTCGCTAGTTTCCTTTCACCCCTCTGTAAATGATTATCATATTTGAACTATCATATAAATACAGGATATAGTTGATAATACGTCAATGGTCAATTACATAGATAAAATCATGTTTTACTAGTGACATGTAATGAGTCTCCTTGGGTAAAATAATTAGTAGTTGGAGGTTAGCAATATCTGGATATGAAATATGGTACCATAAGTAGTAGTTAATTGTTTTGAATTTACTATTCTTGAAGAGTGAAATAACTTAATAATAACAATAGTGTAACTTACATTTACTTTCAGTTCTCAAATCATACATAAAGATTACGCCCTCCTTACTTTCTGAGAGCGCAATATTTACAAGTATTGTGACAGGCCGTAACACAAGTGTCGAGTTTTTAAAGAAATATCCATTTTAAAATGTATTGTGTCCAGAGATTAATTTTGAGATTATGTCTATCTGTCTGTCTGATGTCTGTGGAATGATCTACACTGACCGATTTCATAATTTTTTTTTTGGGTAAATCTTTCACATATATCCGGAATTTTTTTCGAAATTTGGGCTGTCGGACATATGACGAAACATAACATTCCGACTTTATACAATCCAATGCAATGAGTTGAATAAAAGTTAGCCAAAATGTAGCCGTTAAGTACCAAAAGAAAACCTATTGTGCTAGATCATATTTCATAAATGCTCTGCAATAGCATTTTACAAATAATACGCCCTTCTAGGACATAAAATATTGATACTGAATGCTAGTTAGGAAGTAAGTAGTTATGCTATCCAGTCCCTTCAACAAACTGTAGCTCCAAAGTACCCTCAGATATGCATCCCCATATCATCATGGAATCACTACCAGCCTGAACAGCAGGAGCCACATATGCAGGCAAACAATTTTATTTTTTGTTCTTCGTACCCTGATTCTACGAATGATTAAACAGTTCAAATCGGCTCTCATCAGAAAATGAAACACGCCTCCAAGCTCATTGAATGACTTTAAACAAATTTTCTACTGCCACTGGAGAATGAGACTATAACTATAGTGGACCTGAAAAATATAGGCGGCTCAGGGTCACGCGTCGCTTCCCCGCTTCCCCACCCTGCCTACCCCTCTCCTTCACCCACTGCCTGCCTTCGCATCGCATGTAGGGAAGGGAAATGTTGTTGTTTAGCGGTAACAGTGTTATAACGAAATATAAAATATATTTATTAATAATTATAAAATATATTTTTTTAGTTATAAAAAATGTAACTAAATAAAATTAACTTACACACGTTCTTAAAATAAAAATAGCTAACTTCTCTATAAACCTGCATTCATGGAACATTCACACAACAAACATAAATTATTACTAAATAATTAAGAAAATTTTCTAAACGAAGCAGAAATAATACTTTAATTTATAATGAAACAGATTAATAATTACTAACATAAAATATGAAAGGCATTCATTATAAACTAAAAATTGACATTTACAAACAATTCCCATCTACCTTCGGGCATAAGCAATCAAAGTCAACATTGTATGACAAACTTATATCTTAATCATCAGTTGATTATATAGGCTAGACTGAAGTTAATGTTATCAATAACGATAAACAGTTTTGTCTACGCATGTGACAGTTAGTCTCTATTTCACTCTGCTGCGGTGTTGTTTAGTTATTTTCTTTATTTTGATTGGTGCTGTTTAGTTATTGAAGTTTTATTTATTTGTGTATTTATATGTGTATAGTGCTTATTTTTTAAATCATGGCAGTCACCAGCCCAGATGTCAGAAGCCAGTCCAAAAAGGTTGTATTTAGTGTATATAATTATCTTAAGGATCTCGTGACTAACAGACCAAATACCACAATACAAGAAGTTTTTAATGACACACAAAAGGCAGCAGCAGCTGCATGTTCATTGTCAGTACGCACTGTGCAAAGAATCGCTGCAGAAGGGTACAAACATCCGATTTTTAACTTGCAAGATGATGCTAGACCATTGTTTGTATCTCCACGGAAGAAAAAGGCACACAAAAAGTGGATTACTAATTTAGACGATTTTGACAGGGACGTTGTTCGTCGTACTGTATTTGATTTTTATGATCGTGGAGAATACCCTACTTGCAAAAAAATTAAAAATGTGTTGAGGGAAAAGATAGGGTTTGCTGGTGGAGTAGATTCCACTCGGAAAATCTTAAAGAAGGTCGGATTCCTGTTTAAAAAATGTAATGATGGCAGAAAATTTTTGATGGAAAGAAGGGACATATAGTGGCAGCTCGGGTATTGTTTCTTCGGAAAATGCATGATTTAAGGCAAGAACACTACCTCCGCCCAATTATCTACTTAGACGAAACTTGGGTAAACCAAAACCATTCAAAAAAATATATCTGGCAGCATTCTACAAGCAAAGGTGGATTTCGAGTCCCAGTTGGCAAGGGTTCAAGACTAATTATTTGCCATGCAGGATCGTCAAAGTACGGCTTCTTAGGGGGTACTCAACTGGTTTTTCAGTCGAAAAGTACCATTGATTACCACCAAGAGATGAACTACGAGGTCTTCAAGGAATGGTTTGTCGACATGCTTAGGAGTTTAGAAGAAGGGTGTGTGATAGTCATGGACAATGCGAGCTATCACTCTAAACTCAAAGAAAAAGTCCCGAACACCAAGACGAGAAAGGCAGATATTACGGCATGGTTAACATCCAAAGGTATAGCACACAATCCAAAACACACTGTTGCAGAGCTGCTAACCATAGTTGGGCATCATAAACACAAATACAGCAAGCAGTATGAGCTCGATGAGATTGCACTGGATATGGGGCATGAAGTGGTTCGGCTACCCCCGTACCACTGCCAATATAATCCCATCGAGCTTATATGGGCACAGGTAAAAGGGGAAGTAGCTCAGAAAAACACCACATTTAAAATAAAGGATGTGAGGCAACTCCTTGAAGACGATCTAAATAACGTGACTGTTGAAGACTGGGTGAAATGTGATCGTCATGCAGTGAAGCTACAAGAGGAAGATTTTGAAAAAGAAGGTCTTCGTGATGATAACATTCAACGCATAGTTGTTAGTTTACAGGACGAGAGTGATAGTGACAGCTTCAGTGATGTGCCCATCCAAAGTGAAGACGAGGAAGACTTATAAATTTTGCCTGTATTGTATGGCCGTTCTCATACTCCCCAGCCAAAACTACCGATTTTTATATAATTTAACTACGGATAGTTTACCATAAAGTTACTTAATTTTAAAATTATTTTTTTATCGTAAAGTTACGAAACATAATTATATTTCAACATGTCAATATAAAAATATTGGTGATGTAAATAAATTATATAATAAATGCATAATATATATATATTTTATACAGCTATTATAACATGAATTTCTATTTACATTTTTGAATAACTAACTGTAAACTGCTTTAAATTGAAAACTGAAAAGTTATTTTCCAACTTAAATTAAAAAAGATCTGTTTTATTGTTTTTGTTATATTATCTCTATTACCAATCATTGCAACAACAACAGCAGGACGCCAAAATAAGTCAAACAAAAATTAAACTATTATTTATAAAATGATGTTAGTGTAAGATTTGTTTCTAATGATTTTATTTTTAGGTTATATTTCTTTAAATAGAATAAGTTGCAAACTTATACGAAACTATTTTAAGTAACCGGATGTAAACAACCGGTGTAGGAGTGTTAGCGGATGGATGGAGGAGAAGTAGGGGAGTACAGAGCAGGTGTGGCGGGACTAGATGGGCTTGACCCTGAGCCGCCTATATTTTTCAGGTCCACTATAATATTAAGATTAACTTAAAAATAAAAATTTGTAAAGATATGTTATATATATAGCCAATTTTGGTATAAAATTCTAACCCAAAAAAGTGGAATTATTGGTACAAGTGTTTGACGGCAATTAGAGAACCTAATAACATTTGCTAATTTTCCTTGTAGTCTCTCTGTAATCTAAAAATTTGGTAAATAGGCCCCACTCTTAAACCGTTAAAAGCCCTACGAGGAGAGGTTTCACGTGAAGTTCTGGGATAATGTCCAACACCGGATGTGTTGCATTTGGCCATACCTGGACAGAGCGCTGAAACCAAAGAGGACCTGTCCACCACAGTGGGTGTTTGAGAATTGCGGCGGGAGAAGTCGTTCGCGTGGCACAATCGGCATGATTGTGACAGGTGGGTACGTGGGACCAAACCTCCGGCGGAGTCCATTCTTGGACTTGAGAGACTCGGTTTGCGACGTAGACCTTTAATTTATCAGATGATGTTATTATCCATGATAGAGTCACCGTGGAGTCAGACCAACATCGGAAAGGGGTTGAATTAGATTAGTAGAATAGTCTGATAATATTGCCAGAAGATGAGCGCCACATAGTTCCAAACGAGGAAGTTATATACGTTTTAGAGGTGGGACCTTGGATTTTGCTATTATTATGTGAGTTTTGATGACATTGTTACCGTCAACAATACGTAGGTAAACTACTGCATCGTAGCCTTGCTCAGAGAGAAACCGTGTAGTTGGATATATTTCGCCTCATCGAGATGAAGGTTGCGCAGAATTCTTAATTGTTCCAATGTTGTTAATTCGTTGGTATATGATTTCCAATCCTTTGAAATGGTTTCAGGAAGTGGCTCATAAAATGAAACTCCCAAGGTCCAGAGGAATGACTGGTGTTAACATACTACATGGATCGTAAATCCTAGCGATTAGTGATAATAGCGAGCGTTCAGTGCAAGTGGTCTAAAATTTCTATTGTGTAAGAAAAACTATTGTTTGTAGGTAGCCATTTGAGAAACAAGATACTGAAGAGAGGTTGATCCGGGAATCTAAAATAAAATGGCGTTTCCCGATCATCTTCGGGAACTGCGTGTAGAAGTTCAGGAGCGTTAGATGACCATTTGGGCAGTTGAAATTGGCCTTTGTCTAAAAGATTGATCAATTGGTTTTTAAGCTTAAGTGCGAAAGATACATCACTTGCACCAGTGACGATGTCATCTACATAAATGTTATTGATGATAACATTGGAAACGTCTGGATAAGCAATGCCTTCGTCCATAGCTAATTGCTTTAGTGTGCGAATAGTTAGATAAGATGAAGATTTAAGTCCATAAGTGACTGTGGTTAGCTTATAAATAGAAAGCTGTTGAGATTCGTCGGAACGCCAAAATATTAGCTGATAAGGCTGATCTGCTGTAGCGATTTTTATTTGCCTATACATCTGTCTAATATCACAAGAAAAAACTCTATTATGTCTCCTAAATTGAAAAATAATATCGCAAATATTTAGTAGTTTTGGGCCACAATGAAGTGTGTCGTTTAGAGATAAACCAATAGAAGTTTTAGCGCTTCCGTCGAATACAACTCTAAGTTTTGTAGTGGAACTGCTTTCCTTGAAGACTGCATGGTGTGGGAAGTTGTAGTGCTTTGTCGATAGTATAGAATCTTTAGCCAAATGTATGTGGTAACTGCTCATAAAAATCTGCTGAGGCTTTACAGATTCGTGGATTAGCTACAAACGCAACTACGTATGAAGCTGTGAAGTTGGGCGCCATTGAATTGTAGCCCTCAGTCGCTCAGCGGGAAGGGCGAGGTCTGAACACTAAACAAATAGTTTGGAAATAAATTCCGCGCCTGTATTTTAAAAGTTCATGGCTGAATACTAGAGAGATATATGTATATATTTGTGGGCACCACTTTGTTATTAACGTCCGTAAGAAGAAACAAAAACCCAAACTAGGAAACTGGTTTCAATTGGACGAGGGTGTCGCTATCAAGGGGAGTCCAACGGCCCTATAGGTCAAAATATGACTTTTCTTTTTTATTGCGTTATTTTATAGCCAGCACTTTTCTGAACAATTTGATACCAAAAACTTTGGTTAAATATGGAGTTTTTATATTTATAAATATTTTTTAAACGTTGCACTCCATGCAAAATTTTCATATAAGAGCAGAGCTTCGATTACAATGAGAGCACTGATTGTAATATAAATGTCATAACACTGTAGGGTTATATAGTATAACTTGACACTGTATTACTGTGTACAGAGTAAACCTGGACATTTTAGGTGAAACAATTTAGACATTCCTTGATAAATTTTGCAAATGTTTATGTTTACAACTTCATAACCTCGTGAGTCTTGTTTTGTTGATTGTGTTTTAGTTCTTTTATACCTTGTTAACATTTTGTTTGAAGCTATGCCTAGACAGAAAGGTTGGTGTACTAAGAGGAAGTTTTGTGGTAACAAATTTACTAAAAGGTCAAGTAGTTTGCCAAGTGATGTAGTGCCAAGTGATGTAGAGCTTAGGCCTAGTTCTAGCTCAGGCCTACCTAAAATGAAAAAGTGGATAAGCCTAGCCCAAAACCTAGTGCTTCTAAGAGGAAATTGTCAGCTACCTTAGAACAGTTTGAACAATACAGTTCTTCCACTAGTAATATTTTGCTATCTTTTGATATTTTATCCTCAGTTGTGTCTCAGTTTACAGCCTGTAAAGAGTGTTATTCCGCATTGCGACTTGATGAGGACATCAGTTGTCGGAACGGGTTAGCTTGTAAACTAGTACTAAAATGCAGTAGCAGTTCATGTAATTTTATAACTGACTTTTGGAGTTCACCTACGTGTAAAGATAGCAGCTTTTTTGAAGTGAATAGTCGGTTGTTTTACGGGTTGCGTTGCATCGGTATAGTTCCTGAGGCTGGGAAAATGTTGTGCGGGATGTTGAACCTACCCAAGCCTAATACAAATGTTGGCAAGTATACACATGCCCTTAGGGATTCCCTTTGTACTGTAGCAGAGGATGTGATGAAGAAGGCTACATTAGAAGCAGTTGAAGAGAATAGTGAAGCTACAACGCCTACTGATATTGACATAGCTTTTGATGGAACCTGGCAGAAGCGGGGCTTCGTTTCGAAAAATGCTGCCTGTACTGTCACTAGCGTAGATACCGGTAAGGTTATAGATGTAGAAATCCTTAGTAAGTACTGCAGTGGTTGTGAGCGAACAAAAGGTTCTGCAGAGAAAAATACTGCCCATCTTCCAAACTGCCAGAAAAATTATGAAGGAACCAGTGGTGGTATGGAGACAGTTGCTGCTGTGGCTGTTTGTCTGCGATCCGAAGCTAAGCGCAATGTTCGCTACGTTAAATTTCTGGGTGACGGAGATAGTAAATCTTTCAGTGCAGTGGTAGAAAGCAGGCCTTATGGTGATTTGCAAGTTGAAAACTTGAGTGTATAGGGCATGTTAGTAAATGTATGGGTACCCGTCTTCGCAAGCTGAAGCAAAAGTTAGGCGGAACATTGCTTTCCGATGGGAAATCAATAAAAGGCGCTGGAAGGCTGACAGACACTCTCATTGATAAGTTTCAACAATACTACGGTAATGCTATCAGAAGTAATGTCAATGACTTTGATAACATGAGGAAAGCTGTGTGGGCAATTTACTGCCATAGCTTGTCCACCGATGCTGCCTCGAACCATCTACTTTGCCCACCCGCTCCCAACACCTGATGCAGATATAATAAAGCCGTAGCTGATAAAAAATCTCCCACACATAAACCAGTACCAAAAGCAGTAATGGAAGCCATTAGACCTGTGTTCAAGGACTTAGTTCACCCTACTCTCCTAAGGCGTTGCCTTCATGGCAAGACACAAAATGTGAATGAAAGTTTCAACAATGTAGTGTGGAGTAGGGTGCCAAAGAACGTTTTTGTTGGGCTGAAAACTCTTGAAGTAGGTGTTTTTGATGCCATTGTTACTTTCAATGAAGGAAACATAAGTAGATTAAAGGTTTTAGAACAGTTAGGCCTAACAGACATGGGTAAATACACTCTGGAGGCACTGAAGATGGCTGATGTGTCGCGAATTAGAAAAGCGGAGTCTGCGGCGCAGTTGGCAACAAAAGAGTCCAGGATCAAGAGAAGAAGGCTAAGGCTTGGGGAAGAAGAGCTTGATGATCCAGACTACTGCCCTGGTGGATTTTAAAATGTAAGTGGAGTCTTATTAAAGTTTTGTCTTATATTTATGTGCATTTTATTCAATTGTTTTCTTATTTCTTCGATTACCGAAAAGTTAATTATTTTGCACTTAGGTACACTTAAAACAGGAACCGTTTGAGATATCTTGATGAAATTTTTTGTGCTTGTAGGGTATACCAAATTGCAGCTCTGGAAGTAAAATAATTGTAATATTTTGAAAAATATCTTCAGAAAAAAAAATTTTCCACAAAAGAATACAGAAAAAAAAGTATGCGAGAAAAAAAAATCATAAGTACTAATGTATTGAAAATATTTTAACTCTTTTAGTTCCAGCTATTTATAAGACATAGATAAACAACCATGCAAAATTTCATAGCTTTATGTCTAATAGTTTAGGAGAAAAGTGTACCTAAAAAGCGCAAATTTAACATGGAAGGGATAGGGACGTTGGACTCCCCTCAAATCAATCTGACGAGAAGATAACTCAGCCATTGTAGTCAAAACTTCAATATATTCACAAACATAGTGAAATAGTGTTCAATCAAATCAAAATCTAATTAAATTGATTTAACAAGTCTCTAAATCATAGTCTATCGATACATAACAAAGTCCAATTCGAGAGTTAAACCATGGCCATGGAGGGAATAAATTTTGTAAAGAGATAAGAATGGTTTTTCACACACCAGATTACGATTTTCTACTGCAGAACGAGATTTTCAACCCAATGCAAGGCGAGCTGGAGACCATCGATTTTTATATTGCAGCTATGGAAGGTCTTTATGGGCGGTAGGCTTTCAGCGTACCTGAATCTACTCGGTTGAAGCAAATCTTAAATAATCTTCATCCTCATCTTCAGGATCGTTTGGCTTTGTGTAAGTTGAAAACATTTGGAAGATTTGCGCTATATGGGAAGAAAAGCCGAATCAGGTTGTTTGAGAGCTTCCTTACCTGGTGCACTTTCGAGAAATACTATACTTGAACCTGATTTGGCCTACGCAGAACCACCTCCACGTAGAGGGACTTCTTTCGGAAAAGTAGCAAGCCTCCTACCCAACTCATATGGAAATAACCCATCTGTAAAGTGCTGGAATTGTGGTTTAAATGGTCATCGATACGCAGAATATTGGAAAGAGCGTAACCTATTTTGCTATGGATGTGGAAACCCTGGAACTAATAAGGCTAACTGTTCTGGATGTAGTTCAAAAAACGATTGAATTTGGGAGCCAACTCTCGAAAACAAGTTGACTCCCAGTGTAATCACGAAGACGATATCGAAGTACATTACATGTTACAATCGCACGTCGATGACGACCGACCGTGTCAAATGTAAGAATATTTGGAAAACAATTTAGGGCTTTATTGGATTCCGGAGTATCATATACAGTCCTAGGACTGAACGGGCTTTGGTTGTTGGATAAATTTGTAGCTCAGGTGAAGCCCGTACGGGAGATAGGTTTGTAGAAACTGCCGATGGGAAGAAATATGCTATAAAGGGTCACATTAACACCCCTATTACCCTGGATGATCGAACAAGAGAATTACCTGTTTTAGTTGTGCCAACGTTAAGACAGTCTTTAATCTTATAAATTGACTTTTGGGATAAAATGCAACTGGTAAGGAACATTCATATCAAGAGTTGGGAATTCGCAAAGGTCAGTCCAAAGATTTCTTTAATTGATTTGTGTAATGGAATAAAAGATGAAGAGCATTTAAGCAAGGAGGACAAAGTTAAATTACGGGAATTTCTAAAACAACAGTTAAGGACGAAGCAAATGTTTTGGGGAGAACAACTTTAGTTGAACACACGATCGATACGGGAAATACATCACCCATCAAACAAAGTTATTATCCAATGTCACCTTCCCGGTTGAAGTTAGTCTACAAAGTGTTGGATGAAATGTTGTCGTTAGGAGTGGTGGTACCCTCTAAAAGTGCATAGTCACCCCCTATTGTGCTACTGGACAAGCCTGATGTTTCAAAGCGTTTTTGTGTAGATTTCCGTCGCGTAAATGTAGTCACCAAACGTGATGCATACCCGTTACCACAAGTCACGACAATCCTCGATAGGCTCAGAGATGCACATTACCTTTCATCGTTGGATATTAAGTCAGCCTACTGGCAGATACCCCTTGCTGTAGACAGGAGAGAAAAGACAGCATTTACCATCCCAGGTCGTGGACTATTTAAATTCACCATTATGCCGTTTGGACTACATAATGCGCCAGCTACATGGCAAAGGTTTATCTATTTCGTGATTGGAGCAGATCTTGATAACTAATAATTTGAACTCCACTTAGAGGTTCTGCAAAAGATATTTGTGCGTTTTCGTGCTACTAAGATCACGCTAAGTCAACAAAAATGTAGCTTGTGGTGCCCTGAACACCGCTATTTGGGGTACGTTTGGATCATCGCAGTTTGAAGGTGGACCCCGTTAAAAGTGGAAGCTATTATCCGGATTTCACAACCAAAGAACCAGAAATCCGTGAGACAGTGTTGTAATACAGCCTCTTGCTCAGATTTATCCCTGAATTTGCTAGTCGAATGTATCCTCTTATTAAACTTGTGAAGAGAAATCAACGATTCGTATGGACAGAAAAAGCTTAAAATGCATTTGAAGATATTCGATGCTGACTTGTTAAAGCACCTATCCTCACTTGCCCGGACTTCGGGAACCCTTTTGTTTTATCTTTTGATACATCTGGAAATGGACTTGGAGCCATGCTTTCGCAAGAGTCTCACAATGGCAAAGCAGTGATTGCGTATACTAGTAGAACTCTTTCAAAAGGTGAACAAAAATTTTCTGCTACAGAGAGGGAATGTCTAGCTGTCATTTGGGCGGTCGAAAAATTTAGACCATACGTACGTAGAAGGATACCATTTTTCAGTTATTACTGATCACTATAGCCTGCTGTGGCTTCACAATTTTAAAGATCCGCAAGAAAGTCTTGCCCGGTGGGCCTTACGCTTCCAAGCTTTTGATTTTACATTAATTCATAGGAAAGGAAAAAGACATGTTGTCCCGGATTTATAATCCAGATCACTTAATACGGAAGAAATAGAAGTTTGTGAACTAAAACTACCTGGCCAGATAAAAGATGCTTGGTACCGGAAAATGCTCCATTTGGTATCTGAGGAGCCTGAATTATATCCATGTTGGAAGCTGAACACAACCAATTTTGGAATCTACAAAACATTTCACAGATCGAATTGCCGGTATTATTGGCCGAAGATGAAATATGATATTACAAAGTATGTTCGTAATTGTTCAACCTGCCAGCAGTGTAAGTCAAGTAATCGAAAACCAACTGGACTCAGGTCGTATTGATCAACAACCTTGGGAAATTATAAGCGCTGATCTTCTGGGGCCCTTACCCAGATCTACACAAGGGAATAAGTATATTCTGGTGATTATGGACACATTCACTAAGTACGTTTTGTTATACACATTGAGAACCGCAAACTCGCATAAAGTAGTAAAACACCTTGAAGATGATGTGTTTCTGGTTTATGGTGTACCACGTTTCTTAATATGCGATAATGGCCAGAATTTATTGGCGGACAAGTACGGTCTCTTTCGAAGAATTTTGGAATAAAGATTTGGTATAATGCAAGGAGACATCCTCAGGCCAACCCTACAGAAAGAATTATTAATAAAACAATAGGTACAATGCTGAGATCTTATGTAGGAGATAACCACCGCTTGTGGGATAAAAAATTTAAAATTTTAGGATTTGCTTTGAGAACTGCGACAAGTGAAGTTAAGGGATGAAGTCAGGCTTACTTGAACTTTGGGCGAGAATTACGGATATGAGTTATATATAGGTGTTTGGTACTGAAGAAGAACTTTGTACAGTCTGATGCTATAAACTTTATCTCGTCGAAACTCTGCCCACGTTATTCTGGTCCTTATAAGATAGTTCAGAAGATTTCACCAATTATTTATTCGTTAGAGGATGAGAGTGGTAGATATATAGGAAAATGGCACATATCCCAGTTATAACCGTACGTTACAGAACCAACCGTCTAGAAAATTTGAGAAATTTTCTTCAGGCAGGGGAGAATTGGAACGGTTTATTGTGACACATCGTCAAACAAGCAATCTTATATAATTCCATTAATAGACAAACTAAAAAGGAGACCATTTTACAATAAATTAAATTAAGTCAGAAGTGAGTTCCTAGCAAAATGAGCTGGTGAGAAATGTTATAGAACAAACCTATATAAATTATCATAATACAATTTTTTTATAATACTAAATATGAATAAATGTGTAATAAAACAAACAGGGATGCACTAGCACATGCCACCAGACATACATATTTATGTACATAAACATTTTTCACACAACTTCTGAAATGACAATTGTTCAAAGTAATAAATTCATTAAAAATTTATAAAACACAAACTAATATTAGTAGATGTTGAATAAAGAAAGTTCTTTATCTTGAAGTCAAAAACTAACAATATAAAACATGTAAAATTACTGATATTTTAAAACAGTGAAATAAGCCGAAAATTTAAAGAAAATTGTTACGTTGGGTGTGAGATTGGTTTCTTCTGTCGATTTCTTCATGAATTACAACCTACATAAATCACTAATCAGGCAAACTTTCTGATTAGGTCAACCAGTTCCACTTCTTCAAACATGTAATTGGGTGGCAGATACAAACAACAAATTTTCATTTTGTAAGCAAAGGCGATGTGATCACGTAGAACAACTTTAAGATGTTCAACGTGACTTCTCACGCCGTTAATGTTCCATTGTGTTAACACTATACGAGTTAAAGTTCATGGCCATATTTTAGGATTGAGATATAAATTCATAATATAAATGGATTCGTTAAAAATAAAAAGGGTTTGAACCACTGTATCATTCATTCCACCTGCCTGGATAGAAAGGCCGTCAGGTGGTTTACGTTTAGTTTTAGATATTTCAGGGTCAACCTCCATAGAAACCTCAACAACTGGAATGTTGGCTGTTGAAGGAACAATCGGTGTTCAGTACTCATGCGAAACATTCACTTTACATGAACTTTCTCTTTCTCCCACAACACGCCACATCGGAATAGTCCTTGCCATAATTCCAGGGGTGTTTTGCCTTGTATTACAAGTCCAAGGTCTAATGTCATCATTTATAATATTTTTGATAGGTGGACGGATATAACGTGATTATGGATGCGAAGCGTTACCTAGCCCCGTCGTCTCTGGTTTGTTTTCTTCCACAACTCCGCGCGTACAATTCACGTGTCCACGTTACGCTTATTACACTTAACTTCGCATCAGTCGAAGCTAAGCTTTCTCAACAGTTCTCGTGCTATTCAGCACATCTCATTAATTATACGTTCGCATCAGATATTTTTATCCTCCGGGCAGGATTTGGATATTTTTCTTTGAATACACGATTGGAAACTACAGTAAAACACGTTTCATATGCAGCGATATTAATTGAAATTTCAGTTGTAGGCCATTTTTTGTCTCTATAAAAAAGGAACCCATCGCGCATGCGTCAACGGTCAAACAAGTTTTATAGTAGACACGCCCGGGACAACCTCTCCCACTCTGCACCGCACGAACTCCTTACTGTAACACAAACTTATGTTACATTTCACTTACTCATTGTTTATCTGTTGTTCATTCTTGGTTGCTTCGTGCAAGTGTTAGTATTTCTACTTAATGCTATTAATATTCTTGTGTTAGTATATATTTCCTTTAATATATTAATTGTGCTTTCAAGATTTTGAAAAGATTCAAAATGAATATAAATCTCTGATTCACAAATTTGCCAGTGACGAAACCACCGCAGACTACGATTTAAATGATGTCTTAAAAATACAGAATGACATTTCAGTATTAGCTATTTCTGCCAAAACACATATACAAACACTTTTACCCCATCTAGGTTGAACAGAAACGGATTTGAATGCCTTCTAGTGAATCCCAACACTCAGACCAAAACAAAATAAATATCAAACTTCCTAAACTTAATTTACCAATTTTCACTGGTGATTTAAGTGAATGGGCTATCTTCTGTTCTATGTTTGAAACCACAATAAATCAAAATCATGCCTTAATACCCGTCGAAAAATTCACTTATCTATTGTCTTGCCTAAAGGGTGAACCACTAAACTTAATAAAAGGGTTGCCCGTAACACCTCTAAATTATCGCATAGCATTTGACACCTTGGAAGAAAGATATCAAAACATCCGACGTTTAGTAAACTTTCATATTACCAAAATCATTGACATACCAAACATTATTGCAAATTCGTTACGAACAATACGCAATTTCATAGACATTTACTCAGAAAACTCTAGAGCTTTAAAGAATTTAAACCACGATGTAACTAACTCTAACAAAATTGCTTTTAAGAAAACTGGATGAACAAACACGCAAACGCACACTAGAACACACAGTACCTACTGTGACTGATATATTTAGGTTTTTAAATGAAGAACGTGCACATCAGATTAATATGACGCAACGCCAATCTGTAAACTATCCGCCTACAATGAAAAACCCGCATTTTGAATCGCAATATACCAAACCAACAAAACATGTTTACAAGGTCTCTACCAACATGCAACTATCTTGCATATTTTGTAACTCTAATGCACACATCAGTTATAAATGTTCTGAATTTCAGAATAATAGCCCTCATGAACGATTGAAATTTGTACCAGACAACAAATATTGTATTAACTGTCTGAGTAGTGTTCATTCAATCAACGATTGTAAATCTAACAACACCTGTCGATTATGCACACATTTCAAAAGGTCAAAACAAACCGATATCCGTTACTGCTGTCTTAGACTCTGGAATTCAAGGCACAATACTAACAATGAAATCTGCACAAACGCTAGGCATCAATCTCAGGGACCATATTTGG
Organism: Aphrophora alni; assembly: GCA_963513935.1. NCBI lineage: Eukaryota > Metazoa > Arthropoda > Insecta > Hemiptera > Aphrophoridae > Aphrophora > Aphrophora alni. Next base: position 152,838,414 of record OY740765.1, read on the forward strand.
TTATGTCCTGATAGGCATTCGCAGGAGCGAATCTAAAATTATTTTCTCCAAATCTATTTCCATGCTCACAATAAAGTATATTGATTTAAATCAAGTTAGGCAACAATTTTGGATTAATGAAGAACCCCCCAATACAAAAAAAATCAACCATCGAGGAAACTGAATGCGAAACGCATTACGTATCCAATATCTATCGCGAACATGATGGTAGATATGTAACAAGTTTACCATTTAAACTTAAACCGACTTCTCTTGGAAATTCAGCTGATAGCGCAAAGAAACGCTTTTTTTCATTTGTATAAGAAATTAAATACTAACCCACAATTAAAAACTGCTTACGAGAAATTCATAAACGACTACAATTATTCTGACCACATACATTTGGCTAAAGATTCTATACTATCGACAAAGCACTACAACTTCCCACACCATGCAGTCTTTAAGGAAAGCAGTTCCACTACAAAACTTAGAGTTGTATTCGACGGAAGCGCTAAAACTTCTATTGGTTTATCTCTAAATGACACACTTCATTGTGGCCCAAAACTACTAAACAATATTTGCGATATTATTTTTCAATTTAGGAGACATAATATAGTTTTTTCTTGTGATATTAGACAGATGTATAGGCAAATAAAAATCGCTACAGCATATCAGCCTTATCAGCTAATATTTTGGCGTTCCGACGAATCTCAACAGCTTTCTATTTATAAGCTAACCACAGTCACTTATGGACTTAAATCTTCATCTTATCTAGCTATTCGCACTCTAAAGCAATTAGCTATGGACGAAGGCATTGCTTATCCAGACGTTTCCAATGTTATCATCAATAACATTTATGTAGATGACATCGTCACTGGTGCAAGTGATGTATCTTCCGCACTTAAGCTTAAAAACCCAGTGATTAATCTTTTAGACAAAGGCCAATTTCAACTGCCCAAATGGTCATCTAAACCTCCCGAACTTCTACACGCAGTTCCCGAAGATGATTTTTAAAACATTTACCAACGAATTAACAGCATTGGAACAATTAAGAATTCCGCGCAACCTTCAACTCGATGACGCGAAATATATCCAACTACACGGTTTCTCTCTGAGCAAGGCTACGATGCAGTAGTTTACCTACGTATTGTTGACGGTAACAATGTCATCAAAACTCACATAATAATAGCAAAATCCTAGGTCCCACCTCTAAAGCGTATATCACTTCCTCGTTTGGAACTATGTGGCGCTCATCTTCTGGCAATATTATTAGACTATTCTACTAATCTAATTCAACCCCTTTACCAAATTAACGCAATACGATGTTGGTCTGACTCCACGGTGTTTCTATCATGGATAAAAACACCATCTGATAATTTAAAGGTCTACGTCGCAAACCGAGTCTCTCAAATCCAAGAATGGACTCCGCCGGAGGTTTGGTCCCACGTACCTACCTGTCACAATCCTGCCGATTGTGCCACGCGAACGACTTCTCCCTCCGCAATAATACTCAAACACCCACTGTGGTGGACAGGTCCTCTTTGGTTTCAGCGCTCTGTCCATGTATGGCCAAATGCAACAAATCCGGTGTTGGACATTATCCCAGAGCTTCACGTGAAACCTCTCCTCGTAGGGCTTTTAACGGTTTAAGAGTGGGGCCTATTTACCAAAGTTTTAGATTACAGAGAGACTACAAGGAAAATTAGCAAATGTTATTAGGTTCTCTAATTGCCGTCAAACACTTGTACCAATAATTCCACTTTTTTGGGTTCGAATTTTATACCAAAATTGGCTATATATATAACATATCTTTACAAATTTTAATTTTCAAGTTAATCTTAATATTAGTTATAGTCTCATTCTCCAGTGGCAGTAGAAAATTTGTTTAAAGTCATTCAATGAGCTTAGAGGCGTGTTTCATTTTCTGATGAGAGCCGATTTGAACTGTTTAATCATTCGTAGAATGAGGGTACGAAGAACAAAAAATAAAATTGTTTGCCTGCATATGTGGCTCCTGCTGTTCAGGCTGGTAGTGATTCCGTGATGATATGGGGATGAATATCTGAGGGTACTTTTGAGCTACAGTTTGTTGAAGTGACTGGATAGCATAACTACTTACTTCATAACTAGCATTCAGTATCAATATTTTATGTCCTAGAAGGGCGTATTATTTGTAAAATGCTAATGCAGAGCTTTTATAAAATATGATCTTGCACAATAGGTTTTCTTTTGGTACTTACCGTCTACATTTTGGCAAACTTTTATTCAACTCATTGCATTGGATTGTATAAAATCGGAATGTTATGTTTCGTCATATGTCTGACAGCCCAAATTTCGAAAAAAAATTCCGGATATATGTGAAAGATTTACCCACAAAAATATATTATGAAATCGGTCAGTGTAGATCATTCCACAGACATCAGACAGACAGATAGACATAATCTCAAAATTAATCTCTGGACACAATAGATTTCAAAATGGATATTTCTCTAAAAACTCGACACTTGTATATACTGCGCTCTCAGAAAGTAAAGAGGGCGTATTCTTTATGTATGAATTGAGAACTTAAAGTAAATGTAAGTTACACTATTATTATTATTAAGTTATTTCACTCTTGAAGAATAGTAAAATAAAAACAATTAACTACTACTTATGGTACCATATTTCATATCCAGATATTGCTAACCTCCAACTACTAATTATTTTACCCAAGGAGACTCATTACATGTCACTAGTAAAACATGATTTTATCTATGTAATTGACCATTGACGTATTATCAACTATATCCTGTATTTATATGATAGTTCAAATATGATAATCATTTACAGAGGGGTGAAAGGAAACTAGCGACATCTTCAAGACCTCTCGCGGCCTTTAACGCAAAGCTTTTGAACGCGTGTTAAGCTACAATTACGACGAGACAAGCTCGAGTAATGCACGTTCAATTTAATTGAAACCACAATCAATAAATATGCAGGTTTAGCTTACCAAAATGAAATACCTGTAACTATGTGTTTGAGTTATCTGTTTACATAAGTGGTTCAATTTAAAAAAAACACACACATGTCATATTTTATTAATATAAGTATATATATATAAAGTAAATATCTGCAAATATATTTAATAAGTATATATATATATATATCTAGAGAAATTTGTTAACATGAAATAAAAAAGGACAAAATTGATTGAATCAGCCTGTCAATTTTGCAATTAAAATTTATAGTTTAAAAATTAGGAAAACTGTTAATTTATTTTTAATGAACAACGATTTATCCTTTTACATAAAGAAAGGTTTTACCTAAATCATATATACATATACATGGTGTTATTATTTTAAGGATGAAATGGAAAAAAAATTAATGTCATGAGTTATTTAGATATTGAGATATTCATTATTTTTAACATATATTTTAACTCATTTCAACATACAATAATAATATTAAAATTATAATATGTTAATAGTAGAACACATTAACTGGAAAATGCTTTTTTCTGTAGTTAATTTCCTCAGCTGTTTCTTCCATAAACAGTGTTTCACCAGGAATCCTGATGATATTTTCATCGCATGCCATCTTTAAGAACAAATTAACGGTTACTGTTTTATGAATTGATGGCCCTTGATAATGGGTTAATAGTTTAAAGTTATAAATTGTAATAATAATATTTAAAATTATAAGTCAATTATTCAAATAATATCATTGAATTTATATCTATAAGAAGAAATCCTATAACTTACAGCAATGTCTAAGGGATAATGTGAGACTTCAATATGTGGGTTGAAAAGTTGAAGTTTTAGGAGTTCAAACAACTGCTGTGAAGCCTTTGGGGGAGTATCCACAGTAGTAAGTTATACCTGGCTGATTGATTCGGTTTTAATCCAGCTTAATCTTACTTACTATTTAATGAAAACTAATAAACACTAAAAGCCTAAAATAAACAATAAATCCCTAATATTCGAGAATAACTTATTCATACAGTAATAATTGTACATAATCAAGATATAATTCAATCTGTGAATAAGTGAAAACTATTCACAACGAACACCACACCAACTACAACATTTACCCATCCATATAAAACTTATATACTACGGAAATTCCGGCAAAGGCTTCACAAAAGTTGTTTGTTCATTGGGAAAAATGCCAAGCCAACTTATTGTCATCGTTTGAACAATTATTCAATTCTGCAAAGTTCGTGGATGTTACATTATCAGTCGAATCACAAATGATCAAGTGTCACAAGGTTGTGTTAAGTGCGAGCAGTCCATATTTTGAGAAAATCCTGGCCGAGAATCCATGTCCACATCCGGTGATAATAATCCGTGTAATGAAGTATTGGGAAGTTTTGGCTTTGGTGCATTTTGTGTATCGGGGTGAAATGAACATTGAAGAGGAGAATCTAGAATTGTTGTTAAAATCAGCTGAGGCTTTACAGATTCGTGGATTAGCTACAGACGCAATTACGTATTAAAGTGTCAAGTAGGGCGCCATTGAATTGTAGCCCTCAGTCGCTCAGCGGGAAGGGCGGGGTCGGAACACTAAACAAATAGTTTCTAAATATATTCACAAACATAGTTAAATAGTTTTTCATCAAAACAAATCTAATTAATTTGATTTAACAAGTCTCTATATAATAGTCTACCGATACCTAACAAATTCTAAAACGAGAGTTATTTGACACTTGTTCATTTGTGATTCGACTGATAATGTAACATCCACGAACTTTGCAGAAATAAATAATTTTTCAAACGATGACAATAAGTTGGCTTGGCATTTATCCCAATGAACAAACAACTGTTGTGAAGCCTTTGCGTGAGTTTCCGTAGTATATAAGTTTTATATGGATATGTAAATGTTGTAGTTGGTGTGGTGTTCGTTGTGAATAGTTTTCACTTATTCACAGATTGAATTATATCTTGATTATGTACAATTATTACTGTATGAATAAGTTATTCTCGAATATTAGGGATTTATTGTTTATTTTAGGCTTTTAGTGTTTATTAGTTTTCATTAAATAGTAAGTAAGATTAAGCTGGATTAAAACCGAATCAATCAGCCAGGTATAACTTACTACTGTGGATACTCCCCCAAAGGCTTCACAGCAGTTGTTTGAACTCCTAAAACTTCAACTTTTCAACCCACATATTGAAGTCTCATATTATCCCTTAGACATTGCTGTAAGTTATAGGATTTCTTCTTATAGATATAAATTCAATGATATTATCTGAATAATTGACTTATAATTTTAAATATTATTATTACAATTTATAACTTTAAACTATTAACCCATTATCAAGGGCCATCAATTCATAAAACAGTAACCGGTAATTTGTTCTTAAAGATGGCATGCGATGAAAATATCATCAGGATTCCTGGTGAAACACTGTTTATAGAAGAAACAGCTGAGGAAATTAACTACAGAAAAAAGCATTTTCCAGTTAATGTGTTCTACTATTAACATATTATAATTTTAATATTATTATTGTATGTTGAAATGAGTTAAAATATATGTTAAAAATAATGAATATCTCAATATCTAAATAAGTCATGACATTAATTTTTTTTCCATTTCATCCTTAAAATAATAACACCATGTATATGTATATATGATTTAGGTAAAACCTTTCTTTATGTAAAAGGATAAATCGTTGTTCATTAAAAATAAATTAACAGTTTTCCTAATTTTTAAACTATAAATTTTAATTGCAAAATTGACAGGCTGATTCAATCAATTTTGTCCTTTTGAATTTCATGTTAACAAATTTCTCTAGATATATATATACTTATTAAATATATTTGCAGATATTTACTTTATATATATACTTATATTAATAAAATATGACATGTGTGTGTTTTTTTTTTAATTGAACCACTTATGTAAACAGATAACTCAAACACATAGTTACAGGTATTTCATTTTGGTAAGCTAAACCTGCATATTTATTGATTGTGGTTTCAATTAAATTGAACGTGCATTCCTCTAGCTTGTCTCGTCGTAATTGTAGCTCAACACGCGTTCAAAAGCTTTGCGTTAAAGGCCGCGAGAGGTCTTGAAGATGTCGCTAGTTTCCTTTCACCCCTCTGTAAATGATTATCATATTTGAACTATCATATAATTACAGGATATAGTTGATAATACGTCAATGGTCAATTACATAGATAAAATCAAGTTTTACTAGTGACATGTAATGAGTCTTCTTGGGTAAAATAATTAGTAGTTGGAGGTTAGCAATATCTGGTTATGAAATATGGTACCATAAGTAGTAGTTAATTGTTTTGAATTTACTATTCTTCAAGAGTGAAATAACTTAACAATAATAATAGTGTAACTTACATCTACTTTCAGTTCTCAAATCATACATAAAGATTACGCCCTCCTTACTATCTGAGAGCGCAATATCTACAAGTATTGTGACAGGCCATAACACCAGTGTCGAGTTTTTAAAGAAATATCCATTTTTAAATCTATTGTGTCCAGAGATTAATTTTGAGATTATGTCTATCTGTCTGTCTGATGTCTGTGGAATGATCTACACGGACCGATTTCATAATATATTTTTTGTGGGTAAATCTTTCACATATATCCGGAATTTTTTTCGAAATTTGGGCTGTCGGACATATGACGAAACATAACATTCCGATTTTATACAATCCAATGCAATGAGTTGAATAAAAGTTTGCCAAAATGTAGCCGTTAAGTACCAAAAGAAAACCTATTGTGCAAGATCATATTTCATAAATGCTCTGCAATATCATTTTACAAATAATACGCCCTTCTAGGACATAAAATATTGATACTGAATGCTAGTTAGGAAGTAAGTAGTTAGGGTATCCAGTCCCTTCAACAAATTGTACCTCCAAAGTACCCTCAGATATGTTGTATCTCCATATCATCACGGCCTCACTACCAGCCTGAACAGCAGGACCCACACATGCAGGCAAACAATTTTATTTTTTGTTAGTCGTACCCTTATTCTACGAATGAGGAAACAGTTCAAATCGGCTCTCATCACAAAATGAAACACGCCTCCAAGCTCATTGAATGACTTTAAACAAATTTTCTACTGCCACTGGAAAATGAGACTATAACTAATATTAAGATTAACTTAAAAATTAAAACTTGTAAAGAAATGTTATATATATATATATATATATATATATATATATATATATATATATATATATATATATATAGGCAATTTTGGTGTAAAATTCGAACCCAAAAAAGTGGAATTATTGGTACAAGTGTTTGACGGCAATTAGAGAACCTAATAACATTTGCTAATTTTCCTTGTAGTCTCTCTGTAATCTAAAACTTTGGTAAATAGGCCCCACTCTTAAACCGTTAAAAGCCCTACGAGGAGAGGTTTCACGTGAAGTTCTGGGATAATGTCCAACACCGGATGTGGTGCATTTGGCCATACCTGGACAGAGCGCTGAAACCAAAGAGGACCTGTCTACCACAGTGGGTGTTTGAGAATTGCGGAGGGAGAAGTCGTTCGCGTGGCACAATCGGCAGGATTGTGACAGGTGGGTACGTGGAACCAAACCTCCGGCGGAGTCCATTCTTGGATTTGAGAGACTCGGTTTGCGACGTAGACCTTTAATTTATCAGATGTTGTTTTTATCCATGATAGAGTCACCGTGGAGTCAGACCAACATCGTATTGCGTTAATTTGGTAAAGGGGTTGAATTAGATTAGTAGAATAGTCTAATAATATTGCCAGAAGATGAGCGCCACATAGTTCCAAACGAGGAAGTTATATACGTTTTAGAGGTGGGACCTAGGATTTTGCTATTATTATGTGAGTTTTGATGACATTGTTACAGTCAACAATACGTAGGTAAACTACTGCATCGTAGCCTTGCTCAGAGAGAAACCGTGTAGTTGGATATATTTCGCGTCATCGAGTTGAAGGTTGCGCAGAATTCTTATTGGTCCAATGCTGTTAGTTCGTTGGTAAATGATTTCCAATCCTTTGAAATGGTTTCAGGAAGTGGCTCATCCCATGAAACTCCCAAGGTCCAGAGGAATGACTGGTGTTAACAAACTACATGGATCGTAAATCCTAGCGATTAGTGATAATAGCGAGCGTTCAGTGCAAGTGGTCTAAAATTTCTATTGTGTAAGAAAAACTATCGTTTGTAGGTAGCCATTTGAGACCCAAGATACTGAAGAGAGGTTGATCCGTTAATCTAAAATAAAGTGGCGTTTCCCGATTATCTTCGGGAACTGCGTAGAAGTTGAGGAGCGTTAGATGACCATTTGGGCAGTTGAAGTTAACCTTTGTCTAAAAGATTGATCAATTGGTTTTTAAGCTTAAGTGCGAAAGATACATCACTTGCACCAGTGACGATGTCACCTACATAAATGTTATTGATGATAACATTGGAAACGTCTGGATAAGCAATGCCTTCGTCCATAGCTAATTGCTTTAGAGTGCGAATAGCTAGATAAGATGAAGATTTAAGTCCATAAGCAACTGTGGTTAGCTTATAAATATAAAGCGGTTGAGATTCGTCGGAACGCCAAAATATTAGCTGATAAGGCTGATCTGCTGTAGCGATTTTTATTTGCCTATACATCTGTCTAATATCACAAGAAAAAACTATATTATGTCTCCTAAATTGAAAAATAATATCGCAAATATTGTTTAGCAGTTTTGGGCCACAATGAAGTGTGTCATTTAGAGATAAACCAATAGAAGTTTTACCGCTTCCGTCGAATACAACTCTAAGTTTTATAGTGGAACTGCTTTCCTTAAAGACTGCATGGTGAGGGAAGTTGTAGTGCTTTGTCGATAGTATAGAATCTTTAGCCAAATGTATGTGGTAACTGCTCATAAAAATCAGCTGAGGCTTTACAGATTCGTGGATTAGCTACAGACGTAACTACGTATGCAGCTGTCAAGTTGGGCGCCATTGAATTGTAGCCCTCAGTCGCTCAGCGGGAAGGGCGGGGTCTGAACACTAAACAAATAGTTTGGAAATAAACTCCGCATGTATTTGATAAGTTCATGGCTGAATAGGAGAGATATATGTATATATTTGTGGGCACCACCTTGTTATTAACGTCCGTAAGAAGAAACAAAAACCCAAACTAGGAAACTGGTTTCAATTGGACGAGGGTGTCGCTATCAAATCAATCTGACGAGAAGATAACTCAGCCATTATAGTCAAAACTTCAATATATTCACAAACATAGTGAAATAGTGTTCTATCAAATCAAAATCTAATTAAATTGATTTAACAAGTCTCTAAATCATAGTCTATCGATACATAACAAAGTCCAATTCGAGAGTTAAACCATGGCCATGGAGGGAATAAATTTTGTAAAGAGATAAGAATAGTTTTTCAAACACCAGATTACGATTTTCTACTGCAGAACGAGATTTTCAACCGTATGCAGGGCGAGCTGGAGACCATCGATTTTTATATTGCAGCTATGGAAGGTCTTTATGGGCGGTAGGCTTTCAGCGTACCTGAATCTACTCGGTTGGCGCAAATCTTAAATAATCTTCATCCTCATCTTCAGGATCGTTTGGCTTTGTGTAAGTTGAAAACATTTGGAAAGATTTGCGCTATATGGGAAGAAAAGCCGAATCAGGTTGTTTGAGAGCTTCCTTACCTGGTGCACTTTCGAGAAATACTATACTTGAACCTGATTTGGCCTACGCAGAACCACCTCCACGTAGAGGGACTTCTTTCGGAAAAGTAGCAAGCCTCCTACCCAACTCATATGGAAATAACCCGTCTGTAAAGTGCTGGAATTGTGGTTTGAATAGACATCGATACGCAGCATGTTGGAAAGAGCGTAACCTATTTTGCTATGGATGTGGAAACCCTGGAACTAATAAGGCTAACTGTTCTGGATGTAGTTCAAAAAACGAATGAATTTGGGAGCCAACGCTCGAAAACAAGTTGACTCCCAGTGTAATCACGAAGACGATATCGAAGTACATTACATGTTACAATCGCACGTCGATGACGACCGACCGTGTCAAATGTAAGAATATTTGGAAAACAATTTAGGGCTTTATTGGATTCCGGAGTATCATATACAGTACTAGGACTGAACGGGCTTTGGTTGTTGGGTAAATTTGTAGCTCAGGTGAAGCCCGTACGGGAGATAGGTTTGTAGAAACTGCCGAAGGGAAGAAATATGCTATAAAGGGTCACATTAACACCCCTATTACCCTGGAAGATCCAACAAGAGAATTACCTTTTTTAGTTGTGCCAACGTTAAGACAGTCTTTAATCTTATAAATTGACTTTTGGGATAAAATGCAACTGGTAAGGAACATTCATATCAAGAGTTGGGAATTCGCAAAGGTCAGTCCAAAGATTTCTTTAATTGATTTGTGTAATGGAATAAAAGATGAAGAGCATTTAAGCAAGGAGGACAAAGTTAAATTACGGGAATTTCTAAAACAACAGTTAAGGACGAAGCAAATGTTTTGGGGAGAACAACTTTAGTTGAACACACGATCGATACGGGAAATACATCACCCATCAAACAAAGTTATTATCCAATGTCACCTTCCCGGTTGAAGTTAGTCTACAAAGTGTTGGATGAAATGTTGTCGTTAGGAGTGGTGGTACCCTCTAAAAGTGCATAGTCACCCCCTATTGTGCTACTGGACAAGCCTGATGTTTCAAAGCGTTTTTGTGTAGATTTCCGTCGCGTAAATGCAGTCACCAAACGTGATGCATACCCGTTATCACAAGTCACGACAATCCTCGATAGGCTCAGAGATGCACATTACCTTTCATCGTTGGATATTAAGTCAGCCTACTGGCAGATACCCCTTGCTGTAGACAGGAGAGAAAAGACAGCATTTACCATCCCAGGTCGTGGACTATTTAAATTCACCATTATGCCGTTTGGACTACATAATGCGCCAGCTACATGGCAAAGGTTTATCTATTTCGTGATTGGAGCAGATCTTGATAACTAATAATTTGAACTCCACTTAGAGGTTCTGCAAAAGATATTTGTGCGTTTTCGTGCTACTAAGATCACGCTAAGTCAACAAAAATGTAGCTTGTGGTGCCCTGAACTCCGCTATTTGGGGTACGTTTGGATCATCGCAGTTTGAAGGTGGACCCCGTTAAAAGTGGAAGCTATTATCCGGATTTCACAACCAAAGAACCAGAAATCCGTGAGACAGTGTTGTAATACAGCCTCTTGCTCAGATTTATCCCTGAATTTGCTAGTCGAATGTATCCTCTTATTAAACTTGTGAAGAGAAATCAACGATTCGTATGGACAGAAAAAGCTTAAAATGCATTTGAAGATATTCGATGCTGACTTGTTAAAGCACCTATCCTCACTTGCCCGGACTTCGGGAACCCTTTTGTTTTATCTTTTGATACATCTGGAAATGGACTTGGAGCCATGCTTTCGCAAGAGTCTCACAATGGCAAAGCAGTGATTGCGTATACTAGTAGAACTCTTTCAAAAGGTGAACAAAAATTTTCTGCTACAGAGAGGGAATGTCTAGCTGTCATTTGGGCGGTCAAAAATTTTAGACCATACGTACGTAGAAGGATACCATTTTTCAGTTAATACTGATCACTAAAGCCTGCTGTGGCTTCACAATCTTAAAGATCCGCAAGAAAGACTTGCCCGGTGGGCCTTACGCTTCCAAGCTTTTAATTTTACATAATTTCGTAGGAAAGGAAAAAGACATGTTGTCCCGGATTTATTATCCAGATCACTTAATACGGAAGAAATAGAAGTTTGTGAACTAAAACTACCTGGCCAGATAAAAGTTGCTTGGTACCGGAAAATGCTCCATTTGGTATCTGAGAAGCCTGAATTATATCCATGTTGGGAGCTGAACACAACCAATTATGGAAACATTTACCTGATATTAAAAAGCTTAATGATGAAACTGATGAGTGGAAACTGGTGATTCCAAAGGATAGTCGCTTTCAGGTCTACGAAGAATGTCATGACGACCCAGCGGCAGGTCATTTTTGAATCTTCAAAACATTTCACAGATCGAATTGTCGGTATTATTAGCCGAAGATGAAATATGATATTACAAAGTATGTTCGTAATTGTTCAACCTGCCAGCAGTGTAAGTCAAGTAATCGAAAACCAACTGGACTCAGGTCGTATTGATCAACAACCTTGGGAAATTATAAGCGCTGATCTTCTGGGGCCCTTATCCAGATCTACACAAGGGAATAAGTATATTCTGGTGATTATGGACACATTCATTAAGTACGTTTTGTTATACACATTGAGAACCGCAACCTCGCATAAAGTAGTAAAACACCTTGAAGATGATGTGTTTCTGGTTTATGGTGTACCACGTTTCTTAATATGCGATAATGGCCAGAATTTATTGGCGGACAAGTACGGTCTCTTTCGAAGAATTTTGGAATAAAGATTTGGTATAATGCAAGGAGACATCCTCAGGCCAACCCTACAGAAAGAATTAATAAAACAATAGGTACAATGCTGAGATCTTATGTAGGAGATAACCGCCGCTTGTGGGATAAGAAATTTAAAATTTTAGGATTTGCTTTGAGAACTGCGACAAGTGAAGTTAAGGGATGAAGTCAGGCTTACTTGAACTTTGGGCGAGAGTTACGGATATGAGTTATATATAGGTGTTTGGTACTGAAGAAGAACTTTGTACAGTCTGATGCTATAAACTTTATCTCGTCGAAACTCTGCCCACGGTATTCTGGTCCTTATAAGATAGTTCAGAAGATTTCACCAATTATTTATTCGTTAGAGGATGAGAGTGGTAGATATATAGGAAAATGGCACATATCCCAGTTATAACCGTACGTTACGGAACCAACCGTCTAGAAAATTTGAGAAATTTTTTTCAGGCAGGGGAGAATTGGAACGGTTTATTGTGACACATCGTCAAACAAGCATTCCTATATAATTCCATTAATAGACAAACTAAAAAGGAGACCATTTTACAATAAATTAAATTAAGTCACAAGTGAGTTCCTAGCAAAATGAGCTGGTGAGAAATGTTATAGAACAAACCTATAAAAATTATCATAATACAATTTTTTTATAATACTAAATATGAATAAATGTGTAATAAAACAAACAGGGATGCACTAGCACACGCCACCAGACATACATATTTATGTACATAAACATTTTTCACACAACTTCTGAAATGACAATTGTTCAAAGTAATAAATTCATTAAAAATTTATAAAACACAAACTAATATTAGTAGATGTTGAATAAAGAAAGTTCTTTATCTTGAAGTCAAAAACTAACAATATAAAACATGTAAAATTACTGATATTTTAAAACAGTGAAATAAGCCGAAAATTTAAAGAAAATTGTTACGTTGGGTGTGAGATTGGTTTCTTCTGTCGATTTCTTCGTGAATTACAACCTACATAAATCACTAATCAGGCAAACTGTCTGATCAGGTCAACCAGTTCCACTTCTTCAAACCTGTAATTGGGTGGCAGATACAAACAACAAATTGTCATTTTGTAAGGCAAAGGGGATGTGATCACGTAGAAGAACTTTAAGATGTTCAACGTGACTTCTCACGCCGTTAATGTTCCATTGTGTTAACACTATACGAGTTAAAATTCATGGCCATATTTTAGGATTGAGATATAAATTCATAATATAAATGGATTCGTTAAAAATAAAAAGGGTTTGACCCACTGTATCATTCATTCCACCTGCCTGGATAGAAAGGCCGTCAGGTGGTTTACGTTTAGTTTTAGATATTTCAGGGTCAACCTCCATAGAAACCTCAACAACTGGAATGTTGGCTGTTGAAGGAACAATCGGTGTTCAGTACTCATGCGAAACATTCATTTTACATGAACTTTCTCTTTATCCCACAACACGCCACTTCGGAATAGTCCATGCCATAATTCCATTGGTGTTTTGCCTTGTATTACAAGTCCAAGGTCTAATGACATCATTTATAATATTTTTGATAGGTGAACAGATATCACGTGATTATGAATGCGAAGCGTTACCTAGCCCAGTCGTCTCTGGTTAGTTTCTAGTAGGATCTGGTAGGATTAGGTCGTCTCTGGTAGGATCGCTAAAATAAAGGATCACCTAAAAGAAATCACAACCACTTATAGCGTTGAAAATTTACCTGATCATATTTCCGCAAAACTTAGGGTATATTATGAAACTATACAAAGCAAAAATAATGAATTTGAATCTCTGATTCACAAATTTGCCAGTGACGATACCACCGCGGACTAAGATTTAAATGATGTCTTAAAAATACAGGATGACAATTCAGAATTAGCTATTTCTGCCAAAACACAAATAAAAACACTTTTACCCCATCGAGGTTCAACTGAAACGGAGTCGAATGCCTTCTAATGCATCCCAACACTCAGACCAAAACAAAATAAATATCAAACTTCCTAAACTTAATTTACAAATTTTCACTGGTGATTTAAGTGAAGGGACTAACTTCTATTCTATATTTGAAACCACAACAAATCAAAATCATGCCTTAACACCCGTCGAAAAATTCACTTATCTATTGTCTTGCCTAAAGGGTGAACCACTAAACTTAATAAAAGGGTTGCCCGTAACACCTCTAAATTATCGCATAGCATTTGACACCTTGGAAGAAAGATATCAAAACATCCGACGTTTAGTAAACTTTCACATTACCAAAATCATTGACTTACCAAACATTATTGCAAATTCGTTACGAACAATACGCAATTTCATAGACATTTACTCAGAAAACTCTAGAGCTTTAAAGAATTTAAACCACGATGTAACTAACTCTAACAAAATTGCTTTTAAGAAAACTGAATGAACAAACACGCAAACGCACACTAGAACACACAGTACCTACTGTGACTGATATATTTAGGTTTTTAAATGAAGAATGTGCACATCAGATTAATATGACGCAACGCCAATCTGTAAACTATCCGCCTACAATGAAAAAACCGCATTTTGAATAGCAATATAACAAACCAACAAAACATGTTTACAAGGTCTCTAGCAACATGCAACTATCTTGCATATTTTGTAACTCTAATGCACAAATCATTTATAAATGTTCTGAATTTCAGAATAAGAGCCCTCATGAACGATTGAAATTTGTACCAGACAACAAATATTGTATTAACTGTCTGAGTAGTGTTCATTCAATAAACGATTGTAAATCTAACAACACCTGTCGATTATGTAACAAAACACATCACACATTCCTGCACCTGGACAAGGTCGCTCAGCCGGTCGTGAACAAAAGGGCTTGACTATACCGGATCTATACAGGAAGTCTATTATCTGCATCCAACCACATTCAAATACAATTGTCTGCCCTAAACAATAATATTCCTGTCCAATCACCTCACGTGCAGGATATTTCCAGTTTCACTAATACTAAAACAAAATTAAAATCCAATTCTATTGTAATGCTAGGGACACTCAAATCTCAATGCACAAATTTCAAAAGGTCAAAACAAACCGATATCCGTTACTGCTGTCTTAGACTCTGGAATTCAAAGCACAATACTAACAATGAAATGTGCACAAAAACTAGGCATCAATCTCAGGGACCATTTTTGGTTATGTCCTGATAGGCTACTGCGAATCTAAAATTATTTTCTCCAAATCTATTTCCATGCTCACAATAAAGGATATTGATTTAAATCAAGTTAGGCAACAATTTTGGATTAATGAAGAACCCTCCAATACAAACAAAATCAACCATCGAGGAAACTGAATGCGAAACGCATTACGTATCCAATATCTATCGCGAACATGATGGTAGATATGTAACAAGTTTACCATTTAAACTTAAACCGACGTCTCTTGGAAATTCAGCTGATAGCGCAAAGAAACGCTTTTTTTCATTTGTATAAGAAATTAAATACTAACCCACAATTAAAAACTGCTTACGAGAAATTCATAAACGACTACAATTATTCTGACCACATACATTTGTCTAAAGATTCTATACTATCGACAAAGCACTACAACTTCCCACACCATGCAGTCTTTAAGGAAAGCAGTTCCACTACAAAACTTAGAGTTGTATTCGACGGAAGCGCTAAAACTTCTATTGGTTTATCTCTAAATGACACACTTCATTGTGGCCCAAAACTACTAAACAATATTTGCGATATTATTTTTCAATTTAGGAGACATAATATAGTTTTTTCTTGTGATATTAGACAGATGTATAGGCAAATAAAAATCGCTACAGCATATCAGCCTTATCAGCTAATATTTTGGCGATCCGACGAATCTCAACAGCTTTCTATTTATAAGCTAACCACAGTCACTTATGGACTTAAATCTTCATCTTATCTAGCTATTCGCACTCTAAAGCAATTAGCTATGGACGAAGGCATTGCTTATCCAGACGTTTCCAATGTTATCATCAATAACATTTATGTAGATGACATCGTCACTGGTGCAAGTGATGTATCTTCCGCACTTAAGCTTAAAAACCAATTGATCAATCTTTTAGACAAAGGCCAATTTCAACTGCCCAAATGGTCATCTAACGCTCCCGAACTTCTACAAGCAGTTCCCGAAGATGATCGGGAAACAACCACTTTATTTTAGATTCCTGGATCAACCTCTCTTTTGTATCTTGGGTCTCAAATAGTTTTTCTTACACAATAGAAATTTTAGACCACTTGCTCACAAAACGCTCACTATTATCACTAATAGCTAGGATTTACGAGCCATGTGGCTGGTTAACACCAGTCATTCCTCTGGACCTTGGGAGTTTCATTTTATGAGCCACTTCCTGAAACCATTTCAAAGGATTGGAAAACATTTACCAACGATTTAACAGCATTGGAACTATTAAGAATTCTGCGCAACCTTCAACTCGATGACGCGAAATATATCCAACTACACGGTTTCTCTCTGAGCAAGGCTACGATGCAGTAGTTTACCTACGTATTGTTGACGGTAACAATGTCATCAAAACTCACATAATAATAGCAAAATCCAAGGTCCCACCTCTAAAACGTATATAACTTCCTCGTTTGGAACTATGTGGCGCTCATCTTCTGGCAATATTAATAGACTATTCTACTAATCTAATTCAACCCCTTTACCAAATTAACGCAATACGATGTTGGTCTGACTCCACGGTGTTTCTATCATAGATAAAAACACCATCTGATAATTTAAAGGTCTACGTCGCAAACCGAGTCTCTCAAATCCAAGAATGGACTCCGCCGGAGGTTTGGTCCCACGTACCTACCTGTCACAATCCTGCCGATTGTGCCACGCGAACGACTTCTCCCTCCGCAATAATACTCAAACACCCACTGTGGTGGACAGGTCCTCTTTGGTTTCAGCGCTCTGTCCATGTATGGCCAAATGCAACAAATCCGGTGTTGGACATTATCCCAGAGCTTCACGTGAAACCTCTCCTCGTAGGGCTTTTAACGGTTTAAGAGTGGGGCCTATTTACCAAAGTTTTAGATTACAGAGAGACTACAAGGAAAATTAGCAAATGTTATTAGGTTCTCTAATTGCCGTCAAACACTTGTACCAATAATTCCACTTTTTTGGGTTCGAATTTTATACCAAAATTGGCTATATATATAACATATCTTTACAAATTTTAATTTTCCAGTTAATCTTAATATTAGTTATAGTCTCATTCTCCAGTGGCAGTAGAAAATTTGTTTAAAGTCATTCAATGAGCTTAGAGGCGTGTTTCATTTTCTGATGAGAGCCGATTTGAACTGTTTAATCATTCGTAGAATGAGGGTACGAAGAACAAAAAATAAAATTGTTTGCCTGCATATGTGGCTCCTGCTGTTCAGGCTGGTAGTGATTCCGTGATGATATGGGGATGAATATCTGAGGGTACTTTTGAGCTACAGTTTGTTGAAGGGACTGGATAGCATAACTACTTACTTCATAACTAGCATTCAGTATCAATATTTTATGTCCTAGAAGGGCGTATTATTTGTAAAATGCTAATGCAGAGCTTTTATGAAATATGATCTTGCACAATAGGTTTTCTTTTGGTACTTACCGTCTACATTTTGGCAAACTTTTATTCAACTCATTGCATTGGATTGTATAAAATCGGAATGTTATGTTTCGTCATATGTCTGACAGCCCAAATTTCGAAAAAAAATTCCGGATATATGTGAAAGATTTACCCACAAAAATATATTATGAAATCGGTCAGTGTAGATCATTCCACAGACATCAGACAGACAGATAGACATAATCTCAAAATTAATCTCTGGACACAATAGATTTCAAAATGGATATTTCTCTAAAAACTCGACACTTGTATATACTGCGCTCTCAGAAAGTAAGGAGGGCGTATTCTTTATGTATGAATTGAGAACTTAAAGTAAATGTAAGTTACACTATTATTATTATTAAGTTATTTCACTCTTGAAGAATAGTAAAATAAAAACAATTAACTACTACTTATGGTACCATATTTCATATCCAGATATTGCTAACCTCCAACTACTAATTATTTTACCCAAGGAGACTCATTACATGTCACTAGTAAAACATGATTTTATCTATGTAATTGACCATTGACGTATTATCAACTATATCCTGTATTTATATGATAGTTCAAATATGATAATCATTTACAGAGGGGTGAAAGGAAACTAGCGACATCTTCAAGACCTCTCGCGGCCTTTAACGCAAAGCTTTTGAACGCGTGTTAAGCTACAATTACGACGAGACAAGCTAGAGTAATGCACGTTCAATTTAATTGAAACCACAATCAATAAATATGCAGGTTTAGCTTACCAAAATGAAATACCTGTAACTATGTGTTTGAGTTATCTGTTTACATAAGTGGTTCAATTTAAAAAAAACACACACATGTCATATTTTATTAATATAAGTATATATATATATATAAAGTAAATATCTGCAAATATATTTAATAAGTATATATATATATCTAGAGAAATTTGTTAACATGAAATTCAAAAGGACAAAATTGATTGAATCAGCCTGTCAATTTTGCAATTAAAATTTATAGTTTAAAAATTAGGAAAACTGTTAATTTATTTTTAATGAACAACGATTTATCCTTTTACATAAAGAAAGGTTTTACCTAAATCATATATACATATACATGGTGTTATTATTTTAAGGATGAAATGGAAAAAAAATTAATGTCATGACTTATTTAGATATTGAGATATTCATTATTTTTAACATATATTTTAACTCATTTCAACATACAATAATAATATTAAAATTATAATATGTTAATAGTAGAACACATTAACTGGAAAATGCTTTTTTCTGTAGTTAATTTCCTCAGCTGTTTCTTCCATAAACAGTGTTTCACCAGGAATCCTGATGATATTTTCATCGCATGCCATCTTTAAGAACAAATTAACGGTTACTGTTTTATGAATTGATGGCCCTTGATAATGGGTTAATAGTTTAAAGTTATAAATTGTAATAATAATATTTAAAATTATAAGTCAATTATTCAAATAATATCATTGAATTTATATCTATAAGAAGAAATCCTATAACTTACAGCAATGTCTAAGGGATAATGTGAGACTTCAATATGTGGGTTGAAAAGTTGAAGTTTTAGGAGTTCAAACAACTGCTGTGAAGCCTTTGGGGGAGTATCCACAGTAGTAAGTTATACCTGGCTGATTGATTCGGTTTTAATCCAGCTTAATCTTACTTACTATTTAATGAAAACTAATAAACACTAAAAGCCTAAAATAAACAATAAATCCCTAATATTCGAGAATAACTTATTCATACAGTAATAATTGTACATAATCAAGATATAATTCAATCTGTGAATAAGTGAAAACTATTCACAACGAACACCACACCAACTACAACATTTACCCATCCATATAAAACTTATATACTACGGAAATTCCGGCAAAGGCTTCACAAAAGTTGTTTGTTCATTGGGAAAAATGCCAAGCCAACTTATTGTCATCGTTTGAACAATTATTCAATTCTGCAAAGTTCGTGGATGTTACATTATCAGTCGAATCACAAATGATCAAGTGTCACAAGGTTGTGTTAAGTGCGAGCAGTCCATATTTTGAGAAAATCCTGGCCGAGAATCCATGTCCACATCCGGTGATAATAATCCGTGTAATGAAGTATTGGGAAGTTTTGGCTTTGGTGCATTTTGTGTATCGGGGTGAAATGAACATTGAAGAGGAGAATCTAGAATTGTTGTTAAAATCAGCTGAGGCTTTACAGATTCGTGGATTAGCTACAGACGCAATTACGTATTAAAGTGTCAAGTAGGGAGCCATTGAATTGTAGCCCTCAGTCGCTCAGCGGGAAGGGCGGGGTCGGAACACTAAACAAATAGTTTCTAAATATATTCACAAACATAGTTAAATAGTTTTTCATCAAAACAAATCTAATTAATTTGATTTAACAAGTCTCTATATAATAGTCTACCGATACCTAACAAATTCTAAAACGAGAGTTATTTGACACTTGTTCATTTGTGATTCGACTGATAATGTAACATCCACGAACTTTGCAGAAATAAATAATTTTTCAAACGATGACAATAAGTTGGCTTGGCATTTATCCCAATGAACAAACAACTGTTGTGAAGCCTTTGCGTGAGTTTCCGTACTATAT
Source organism: Aphrophora alni (assembly GCA_963513935.1). Lineage (NCBI taxonomy): Eukaryota > Metazoa > Arthropoda > Insecta > Hemiptera > Aphrophoridae > Aphrophora > Aphrophora alni. Next base: position 152,858,998 of record OY740765.1, read on the forward strand.
ATGTTTTATATGGATATGTAAATGTTGTAGTTGGTGTGGTGTTCGTTGTGAATAGTTTTCACTTATTCACAGATTGAATTATATCTTGATTATGTACAATTATTACTGTATGAATAAGTTATTCTCGAATATTAGGGATTTATTGTTTATTTTAGGCTTTTAGTGTTTATTAGTTTTCATTAAATAGTAAGTAAGATTAAGCTGGATTAAAACCGAATCAATCAGCCAGGTATAACTTACTACTGTGGATACTCCCCCAAAGGCTTCACAGCAGTTGTTTGAACTCCTAAAACTTCAACTTTTCAACCCACATATTGAAGTCTCATATTATCCCTTAGACATTGCTGTAAGTTATAGGATTTCTTCTTATAGATATAAATTCAATGATATTATTTGAATAATTGACTTATAATTTTAAATATTATTATTACAATTTATAACTTTAAACTATTAACCCATTATCAAGGGCCATCAATTCATAAAACAGTAACCGTTAATTTGTTCTTAAAGATGGCATGCGATGAAAATATCATCAGGATTCCTGGTGAAACACTGTTTATAGAAGAAACAGCTGAGGAAATTAACTACAGAAAAAAGCATTTTCCAGTTAATGTGTTCTACTATTAACATATTATAATTTTAATATTATTATTGTATGTTGAAATGAGTTAAAATATATGTTAAAAATAATGAATATCTCAATATCTAAATAAGTCATGACATTAATTTTTTTTCCATTTCATCCTTAAAATAATAACACCATGTATATGTATATATGATTTAGGTAAAACCTTTCTTTATGTAAAAGGATAAATCGTTGTTCATTAAAAATAAATTAACAGTTTTCCTAATTTTTAAACTATAAATTTTAATTGCAAAATTGACAGGCTGATTCAATCAATTTTGTCCTTTTGAATTTCATGTTAACAAATTTCTCTAGATATATATATACTTATTAAATATATTTGCAGATATTTACTTTATATATATACTTATATTAATAAAATATGACATGTGTGTGTTTTTTTTTTAATTGAACCACTTATGTAAACAGATAACTCAAACACATAGTTACAGGTATTTCATTTTGGTAAGCTAAACCTGCATATTTATTGATTGTGGTTTCAATTAAATTGAACGTGCATTCCTCTAGCTTGTCTCGTCGTAATTGTAGCTCAACACGCGTTCAAAAGCTTTGCGTTAAAGGCCGCGAGAGGTCTTGAAGATGTCGCTAGTTTCCTTTCACCCCTCTGTAAATGATTATCATATTTGAACTATCATATAATTACAGGATATAGTTGATAATACGTCAATGGTCAATTACATAGATAAAATCATGTTTTACTAGTGACATGTAATGAGTCTCCTTGGGTAAAATAATTAGTAGTTGGAGGTTAGCAATATCTGGTTATGAAATATGGTACCATAAGTAGTAGTTAATTGTTTTGAATTTACTATTCTTCAAGAGTGAAATAACTTAACAATAATAATAGTGTAACTTACATCTACTTTCAGTTCTCAAATCATACATAAAGATTACGCCCTCCTTACTATCTGAGAGCGCAATATCTACAAGTATTGTGACAGGCCATAACACCAGTGTCGAGTTTTTAAAGAAATATCCATTTTTAAATCTATTGTGTCCAGAGATTAATTTTGAGATTATGTCTATCAGTCTGTCTGATGTCTGTGGAATGATCTACACGGACCGATTTCATAATATATTTTTTGTGGGTAAATCTTTCACATATATCCGGAATTTTTTTCGAAATTTGGGCTGTCGGACATATGACGAAACATAACATTCCGATTTTATACAATCCAATGCAATGAGTTGAATAAAAGTTTGCCAAAATGTAGCCGTTAAGTACCAAAAGAAAACCTATTGTGCAAGATCATATTTCATAAATGCTCTGCAATAGCATTTTACAAATAATACGCCCTTCTAGGACATAAAATATTGATACTGAATGCTAGTTAGGAAGTAAGTAGTTAGGGTATCCAGTCCCTTCAACAAATTGTACCTCCAAAGTACCCTCAGATATGTTGTATTACCATATCATCACGGCCTCACTACCAGCCTGAACAGCAGGACCCACACATGCAGGCAAACAATTTTATTTTTTGTTAGTCGTACCCTTATTCTACGAATGAGGAAATAGTTCAAATCGGCTCTCATCACAAAATGAAACACGCCTCCAAGCTCATTGAATGACTTTAAACAAATTTTCTACTGCCACTGGAAAATGAGACTATAACTAATATTAAGATTAACTTAAAAATTAAAACTTGTAAAGAAATGTTATATATATATATATATATATATATATATATATATATATATATATATATATATATAGGCAATTTTGGTGTAAAATTCGAACCCAAAAAAGTGGAATTATTGGTACAAGTGTTTGACGGCAATTAGAGAACCTAATAACATTTGCTAATTTTCCTTGTAGTCTCTCTGTAATCTAAAACTTTGGTAAATAGGCCCCACTCTTAAACCGTTAAAAGCCCTACGAGGAGAGGTTTCACGTGAAGTTCTGGGATAATGTCCAACACCGGATCTGGTGCATTTGGCCATACCTGGACAGAGCGCTGAAACCAAAGAGGACCTGTCTACCACAGTGGGTGTTTGAGAATTGCGGAGGGAGAAGTCGTTCGCGTGGCACAATCGGCAGGATTGTGACAGGTGGGTACGTGGAACCAAACCTCCGGCGGAGTCCATTCTTGGATTTGAGAGACTCGGTTTGCGACGTAGACCTTTAATTTATCAGATGGTGTTTTTATCCATGATAGAGTCACCGTGGAGTCAGACCAACATCGTATTGCGTTAATTTGGTAAAGGGGTTGAATTAGATTAGTAGAATAGTCTATTAATTTTGCCAGAAGATGAGCGCCACATAGTTCCAAACGAGGAAGTTATATACGTTTTAGAGGTGGGACCTAGGATTTTGCTATTATTATGTGAGTTTTGATGACATTGTTACAGTCAACAATACGTAGGTAAACTACTGCATCGTAGCCTTGCTCAGAGAGAAACCGTGTAGTTGGATATATTTCGCGTCATCGAGTTGAAGGTTGCGCAGAATTCTTATTGGTCCAATGCTGTTAGTTCGTTGGTAAATGATTTCCAATCCTTTGAAATGGTTTCAGGAAGTGGCTCATCCCATGAAACTCCCAAGGTCCAGAGGAATGACTGGTGTTAACAAACTACATGGATCGTAAATCCTAGCGATTAGTGATAATAGCGAGCGTTCAGTGCAAGTGGTCTAAAATTTCTATTGTGTAAGAAAAACTATCGTTTGTAGGTAGCCATTTGAGACCCAAGATACTGAAGAGAGGTTGATCCGTTAATCTAAAATAAAGTGGCGTTTCCCGATTATCTTCGGGAACTGCGTGTAGAAGTTGAGGAGCGTTAGATGACCATTTGGGCAGTTGAAATTAACCTTTGTCTAAAAGATTGATCAATTGGTTTTTAAGCTTAAGTGCGGAAGATACATCACTTGCACCAGTGACGATGTCATCTACATAAATGTTATTGATGATAACATTGGAAGCGTCTGGATAAGCAATGCCTTCGTCCATAGCTAATTGCTTTAGTGTGCGAATAGTTAGATAAGATGAAGATTTAAGTCCATAAGTGACTGTGGTTAGCTTATAAATATAAAGCGGTTGAGATTCGTCGGAACGCCAAAATATTAGCTGATAAGGCTGATCTGCTGTAGCGATTTTTATTTGCCTATACATCTGTCTAATATCACAAGAAAAAACTATATTATGTCTCCTAAATTGAAAAATAATATCGCAAATATTGTTTAGCAGTTTTGGGCCACAATGAAGTGTGTCATTTAGAGATAAACCAATAGAAGTTTTAGCGCTTCCGTCGAATACAACTCTAAGTTTTGTAGTGGAACTGCTTTCCTTAAAGACTGCATGGTGAGGGAAGTTGTAGTGCTTTGTCGATAGTATAGAATCTTTAGCCAAATGTATGTGGTAACTGCTCATAAAAATCAGCTGAGGCTTTACAGATTCGTGGATTAGCTACAGACGTAACTACGTATGCAGCTGTCAAGTTGGGCGCCATTGAATTGTAGCCCTCAGTCGCTCAGCGGGAAGGGCGGGGTCTGAACACTAAACAAATAGTTTGGAAATAAACTCCGCATGTATTTTATAAGTTCATGGCTGAATAGGAGAGATATATGTATATATTTGTGGGCACCACCTTGTTATTAACGTCCGTAAGAAGAAACAAAAACCCAAACTAGGAAACTGGTTTCAATTGGACGAGGGTGTCGCTATCAAATCAATCTGACGAGAAGATAACTCAGCCATTATAGTCAAAACTTCAATATATTCACAAACATAGTGAAATAGTGTTCTATCAAATCAAAATCTAATTAAATTGATTTAACAAGTCTCTAAATCATAGTCTATCGATACATAACAAAGTCCAATTCGAGAGTTAAACCATGGCCATGGAGGGAATAAATTTTGTAAAGAGATAAGAATAGTTTTTCAAACACCAGATTACGATTTTCTACTGCAGAACGAGATTTTCAACCGTATGCAGGGCGAGCTGGAGACCATCGATTTTTATATTGCAGCTATGGAAGGTCTTTATGGGCGGTAGGCTTTCAGCGTACCTGAATCTACTTGGTTGGCGCAAATCTTAAATAATCTTCATCCTCATCTTCAGGATCGTTTGGCTTTATGTAAGTTGAAAACATTTGGAAAGATTTGCGCTATATGGGAAGAAAAGCCGAATCAGGTTGTTTGAGAGCTTCCTTACCTGGTGCACTTTCGAGAAATACTATACTTGAACCTGATTTGGCCTACGCAGAACCACCTCCACGTAGAGGGACTTCTTTCGGAAAAGTAGCAAGCCTCCTACCCAACTCATATGGAAATAACCCGTCTGTAAAGTGCTGGAATTGTGGTTTGAATAGACATCGATACGCAGCATGTTGGAAAGAGCGTAACCTATTTTGCTATGGATGTGGAAACCCTGGAACTAATAAGGCTAACTGTTCTGGATGTAGTTCAAAAAACGATTGAATTTGGGAGCCAACTCTCGAAAACAAGTTGACTCCCAGTGTAATCACGAAGACGATATCGAAGTACATTACATGTTACAATCGCACGTCGATGACGACCGACCGTGTCAAATGTAAGAATATTTGGAAAACAATTTAGGGCTTTATTGGATTCCGGAGTATCATATACAGTACTAGGACTGAACGGGCTTTGGTTGTTGGGTAAATTTGTAGCTCAGGTGAAGCCCGTACGGGAGATAGGTTTGTAGAAACTGCCGAAGGGAAGAAATATGCTATAAAGGGTCACATTAACACCCCTATTACCCTTGGAGATCCAACAAGAGAATTACCTTTTTTAGTTGTGCCAACGTTAAGACAGTCTTTAATCTTATAAATTGACTTTTGGGATAAAATGCAACTGGTAAGGAACATTCATATCAAGAGTTGGGAATTCGCAAAGGTCAGTCCAAAGATTTCTTTAATTGATTTGTGTAATGGAATAAAAGATGAAGAGCATTTAAGCAAGGAGGACAAAGTTAAATTACGGGAATTTCTAAAACAACAGTTAAGGACGAAGCAAATGTTTTGGGGAGAACAACTTTAGTTGAACACACGATCGATACGGGAAATACATCACCCATCAAACAAAGTTATTATCCAATGTCACCTTCCCGGTTGAAGTTAGTCTACAAAGTGTTGGATGAAATGTTGTCGTTAGGAGTGGTGGTACCCTCTAAAAGTGCATAGTCACCCCCTATTGTGCTACTGGACAAGCCTGATGTTTCAAAGCGTTTTTGTGTAGATTTCCGTCGCGTAAATGCAGTCACCAAACGTGATGCATACCCGTTATCACAAGTCACGACAATCCTCGATAGGCTCAGAGATGCACATTACCTTTCATCGTTGGATATTAAGTCAGCCTACTGGCAGATACCCCTTGCTGTAGACAGGAGAGAAAAGACAGCATTTACCATCCCAGGTCGTGGACTATTTAAATTCACCATTATGCCGTTTGGACTACATAATGCGCCAGCTACATGGCAAAGGTTTATCTATTTCGTGATTGGAGCAGATCTTGATAACTAATAATTTGAACTCCACTTAGAGGTTCTGCAAAAGATATTTGTGCGTTTTCGTGCTACTAAGATCACGCTAAGTCAACAAAAATGTAGCTTGTGGTGCCCTGAACTCCGCTATTTGGGGTACGTTTGGATCATCGCAGTTTGAAGGTGGACCCCGTTAAAAGTGGAAGCTATTATCCGGATTTCACAACCAAAGAACCAGAAATCCGTGAGACAGTGTTGTAATACAGCCTCTTGCTCAGATTTATCCCTGAATTTGCTAGTCGAATGTATCCTCTTATTAAACTTGTGAAGAGAAATCAACGATTCGTATGGACAGAAAAAGCTTAAAATGCATTTGAAGATATTCGATGCTGACTTGTTAAAGCACCTATCCTCACTTGCCCGGACTTCGGGAACCCTTTTGTTTTATCTTTTGATACATCTGGAAATGGACTTGGAGCCATGCTTTCGCAAGAGTCTCACAATGGCAAAGCAGTGATTGCGTATACTAGTAGAACTCTTTCAAAAGGTGAACAAAAATTTTCTGCTACAGAGAGGGAATGTCTAGCTGTCATTTGGGCGGTCAAAAATTTTAGACCATACGTACGTAGAAGGATACCATTTTTCAGTTAATACTGATCACTAAAGCCTGCTGTGGCTTCACAATCTTAAAGATCCGCAAGAAAGACTTGCCCGGTGGGCCTTACGCTTCCAAGCTTTTAATTTTACATAATTTCGTAGGAAAGGAAAAAGACATGTTGTCCCGGATTTATTATCCAGATCACTTAATACGGAAGAAATAGAAGTTTGTGAACTAAAACTACCTGGCCAGATAAAAGTTGCTTGGTACCGGAAAATGCTCCATTTGGTATCTGAGAAGCCTGAATTATATCCATGTTGGGAGCTGAACACAACCAATTATGGAAACATTTACCTGATATTAAAAAGCTTAATGATGAAACTGATGAGTGGAAACTGGTGATTCCAAAGGATAGTCGCTTTCAGGTCTACGAAGAATGTCATGACGACCCAGCGGCAGGTCATTTTTGAATCTTCAAAACATTTCACAGATCGAATTGTCGGTATTATTAGCCGAAGATGAAATATGATATTACAAAGTATGTTCGTAATTGTTCAACCTGCCAGCAGTGTAAGTCAAGTAATCGAAAACCAACTGGACTCAGGTCGTATTGATCAACAACCTTGGGAAATTATAAGCGCTGATCTTCTGGGGCCCTTATCCAGATCTACACAAGGGAATAAGTATATTCTGGTGATTATGGACACATTCATTAAGTACGTTTTGTTATACACATTGAGAACCGCAACCTCGCATAAAGTAGTAAAACACCTTGAAGATGATGTGTTTCTGGTTTATGGTGTACCACGTTTCTTAATATGCGATAATGGCCAGAATTTATTGGCGGACAAGTACGGTCTCTTTCGAAGAATTTTGGAATAAAGATTTGGTATAATGCAAGGAGACATCCTCAGGCCAACCCTACAGAAAGAATTAATAAAACAATAGGTACAATGCTGAGATCTTATGTAGGAGATAACCGCCGCTTGTGGGATAAGAAATTTAAAATTTTAGGATTTGCTTTGAGAACTGCGACAAGTGAAGTTAAGGGATGAAGTCAGGCTTACTTGAACTTTGGGCGAGAGTTACGGATATGAGTTATATATAGGTGTTTGGTACTGAAGAAGAACTTTGTACAGTCTGATGCTATAAACTTTATCTCGTCGAAACTCTGCCCACGGTATTCTGGTCCTTATAAGATAGTTCAGAAGATTTCACCAATTATTTATTCGTTAGAGGATGAGAGTGGTAGATATATAGGAAAATGGCACATATCCCAGTTATAACCGTACGTTACGGAACCAACCGTCTAGAAAATTTGAGAAATTTTTTTCAGGCAGGGGAGAATTGGAACGGTTTATTGTGACACATCGTCAAACAAGCATTCCTATATAATTCCATTAATAGACAAACTAAAAAGGAGACCATTTTACAATAAATTAAATTAAGTCACAAGTGAGTTCCTAGCAAAATGAGCTGGTGAGAAATGTTATAGAACAAACCTATAAAAATTATCATAATACAATTTTTTTATAATACTAAATATGAATAAATGTGTAATAAAACAAACAGGGATGCACTAGCACACGCCACCAGACATACATATTTATGTACATAAACATTTTTCACACAACTTCTGAAATGACAATTGTTCAAAGTAATAAATTCATTAAAAATTTATAAAACACAAACTAATATTAGTAGATGTTGAATAAAGAAAGTTCTTTATCTTGAAGTCAAAAACTAACAATATAAAACATGTAAAATTACTGATATTTTAAAACAGTGAAATAAGCCGAAAATTTAAAGAAAATTGTTACGTTGGGTGTGAGATTGGTTTCTATTGTCGATTTCTTCGTGAATTACAACCTACATAAATCACTAATCAGGCAAACTGTCTGATCAGGTCAACCAGTTCCACTTCTTCAAACCTGTAATTGGGTGGCAGATACAAACAACAAATTGTCATTTTGTAAGGCAAAGGGGATGTGATCACGTAGAAGAACTTTAAGATGTTCAACGTGACTTCTCACGCCGTTAATGTTCCATTGTGTTAACACTATACGAGTTAAAATTCATGGCCATATTTTAGGATTGAGATATAAATTCATAATATAAATGGATTCGTTAAAAATAAAAAGGGTTTGACCCACTGTATCATTCATTCCACCTGCCTGGATAGAAAGGCCGTCAGGTGGTTTACGTTTAGTTTTAGATATTTCAGGGTCAACCTCCATAGAAACCTCAACAACTGGAATGTTGGCTGTTGAAGGAACAATCGGTGTTCAGTACTCATGCGAAACATTCAGTTTACATGAACTTTCTCTTTCTCCCACAACACGCCACTTCGGAATAGTCCATGCCATAATTCCATTGGTGTTTTGCCTTGTATTACAAGTCCAAGGTCTAATGACATCATTTATAATATTTTTGATAGGTGAACAGATATCACGTGATTATGAATGCGAAGCGTTACCTAGCCCAGTCGTCTCTGGTTAGTTTCTAGTAGGATCTGGTAGGATTAGGTCGTCTCTGGTAGGATCGCTAAAATAAAGGATCACCTAAAAGAAATCACAACCACTTATAGCGTTGAAAATTTACCTGATCATATTTCCGCAAAACTTAGGGTATATTATGAAACTATACAAAGCAAAAATAATGAATTTGAATCTCTGATTCACAAATTTGCCAGTGACGATACCACCGCGGACTAAGATTTAAATGATGTCTTAAAAATACAGGATGACAATTCAGAATTAGCTATTTCTGCCAAAACACAAATAAAAACACTTTTACCCCATCGAGGTTCAACTGAAACGGAGTCGAATGCCTTCTAATGCATCCCAACACTCAGACCAAAACAAAATAAATATCAAACTTCCTAAACTTAATTTACAAATTTTCACTGGTGATTTAAGTGAAGGGACTAACTTCTATTCTATATTTGAAACCACAACAAATCAAAATCATGCCTTAACACCCGTCGAAAAATTCACTTATCTATTGTCTTGCCTAAAGGGTGAACCACTAAACTTAATAAAAGGGTTGCCCGTAACACCTCTAAATTATCGCATAGCATTTGACACCTTGGAAGAAAGATATCAAAACATCCGACGTTTAGTAAACTTTCATATTACCAAAATCATTGACTTACCAAACATTATTGCAAATTCGTTACGAACAATACGCAATTTCATAGACATTTACTCAGAAAACTCTAGAGCTTTAAAGAATTTAAACCACGATGTAACTAACTCTAACAAAATTGCTTTTAAGAAAACTGGATGAACAAACACGCAAACGCACACTAGAACACACAGTACCTACTGTGACTGATATATTTAGGTTTTTAAATGAAGAACGTGCACAGCAGATTAATATGACGCAACGCCAATCTGTAAACTATCCGCCTACAATGAAAAAACCGCATTTTGAATAGCAATATAACAAACCAACAAAACATGTTTACAAGGTCTCTAAAAACATGCAACTATCTTGCATATTTTGTAACTCTAATTCACACATCATTTATAAATGTTCTGAATTTCAGAATATTAGCCTTCATGAATGATTGAAATTTGTACGAGACAACAAATATTGTATTCTTTGTCTGAGTAGTGTTCATTCAATAAACGATTGTAAATCTAACAACACCTGTCGATTATGTAACAAAACACATCACACATTCCTGCACCTGGACAAGGTCGCTCAGCCGGTCGTGAACAAAAGGGCTTGACTGTACCGGATCTATACAGGAAGTCTATTATCTGCATCCAACCGCATTCAAATACAATTGTCTGCCCTAAACAATAATATTCCTGTCCAATCACCTCACGTGCAGGATATTTCCAGTTCACTAATACTAAAACAAAATTAAAATCCAATTCTATTGTAATGCTAGGGACACTCAAATCTCAATGCACAAATTTCAAAAGGTCAAAACAAACCGATATCCGTTACTGCTGTCTTAGACTCTGGAATTCAAAGCACAATACTAACAATGAAATGTGCACAAAAACTAGGCATCAATCTCAGGGACCATTTTTGGTTATGTCCTGATAGGCTACTGCGAATCTAAAATTATTTTCTCCAAATCTATTTCCATGCTCACAATAAAGGATATTGATTTAAATCAAGTTAGGCAACAATTTTGGATTAATGAAGAACCCTCCAATACAAACAAAATCAACCATCGAGGAAACTGAATGCGAAACGCATTACGTATCCAATATCTATCGCGAACATGATGGTAGATATGTAACAAGTTTACCATTTAAACTTAAACCGACGTCTCTTGGAAATTCAGCTGATAGCGCAAAGAAACGCTTTTTTTCATTTGTATAAGAAATTAAATACTAACCCACAATTAAAAACTGCTTACGAGAAATTCATAAACGACTACAATTATTCTGACCACATACATTTGGCTAAAGATTCTATACTATCGACAAAGCACTACAACTTCCCACACCATGCAGTCTTTAAGGAAAGCAGTTCCACTACAAAACTTAGAGTTGTATTCGACGGAAGCGCTAAAACTTCTATTGGTTTATCTCTAAATGACACACTTCATTGTGGCCCAAAACTACTAAACAATATTTGCGATATTATTTTTCAATTTAGGAGACATAATATAGTTTTTTCTTGTGATATTAGACAGATGTATAGGCAAATAAAAATCGCTACAGCATATCAGCCTTATCAGCTAATATTTTGGCGTTCCGACGAATCTCAACCGCTTTATATTTATAAGCTAACCACAGTCACTTATGGACTTAAATCTTCATCTTATCTAACTATTCGCACACTAAAGCAATTAGCTATGGACGAAGGCATTGCTTATCCAGTCGTTTCCAATGTTATCATCAATAACATTTATGTAGATGACATCGTCACTGGTGCAAGTGATGTATCTTCCGCACTTAAGCTTAAAAACCCAGTGATCAATCTTTTAGACAAAGGCCAATTTCAACTGCCCAAATGGTCATCTAACCCTCCCGAACTTCTACACGCAGTTGCCGAAGATGATCGGGAAACAACCACTTTATTTTAGATTCCTGGATCAACCTCTCTTTTGTATCTTGGGTCTCAAATGGCCACCTACAAACGATAGTTTTTCTTACACAATAGAAATTTTAGACCACTTGCTCACAAAACGCTCACTATTACCACTAATCGCTAGGATTTACGAGCCATGTGGCTGGTTAACACCAGTCATTCCTCTGGACCTTGGGAGTTTCATTTTATGAGCCACTTCCTGAAACCATTTCAAAGGATTGGAAAACATTTACCAACGATTTAACAGCATTGGAACTATTAAGAATTCTGCGCAACCTTCAACTCGATGACGCGAAATATATCCAACTACACGGTTTCTCTCTGAGCAAGGCTACGCGGCAGTAATTTACCTACGTATTGTTGACTGTAACAATGTCATCAAAACTCACATAATAATAGCAAAATCCTAGGTCCCACCTCTAAAACGTATATAACTTCCTCGTTTGGAACTATGTGGCGCTCATCTTCTGGCAAAATTAATAGACTATTCTACTAATCTAATTCAACCCCTTTACCAAATTAACGCAATACGATGTTGGTCTGACTCCACTGTGACTCCATCATGGATAAAAACACCATCTGATAATTTAAAGGTCTACGTCGCAAACCGAGTCTCTCAAATCCAAGAATGGACTCCGCCGGAGGTTTGGTCCCACGTACCTACCTGTCACAATCCTGCCGATTGTGCCACGCGAACGACTTCTCCCTCCGCAATAATACTCAAACACCCACTGTGGTGGACAGGTCCTCTTTGGTTTCAGCGCTCTGTCCATGTATGGCCAAATGCAACAAATCCGGTGTTGGACATTATCCCAGAGCTTCACGTGAAACCTCTCCTCGTAGGGCTTTTAACGGTTTAAGAGTGGGGCCTATTTACCAAAGTTTTAGATTACAGAGAGACTACAAGGAAAATTAGCAAATGTTATTAGGTTCTCTAATTGCCGTCAAACACTTGTACCAATAATTCCACTTTTTTGGGTTCGAATTTTATACCAAAATTGGCTATATATATAACATATCTTTACAAATTTTAATTTTCAAGTTAATCTTAATATTAGTTATAGTCTCATTCTCCAGTGGCAGTAGAAAATTTGTTTAAAGTCATTCAATGAGCTTAGAGGCGTGTTTCATTTTCTGATGAGAGCCGATTTGAACTGTTTAATCATTCGTAGAATGAGGGTACGAAGAACAAAAAATAAAATTGTTTGCCTGCATATGTGGCTCCTGCTGTTCAGGCTGGTAGTGATTCCGTGATGATATGGGGATGAATATCTGAGGGTACTTTTGAGCTACAGTTTGTTGAAGGGACTGGATAGCATAACTACTTACTTCATAACTAGCATTCAGTATCAATATTTTATGTCCTAGAAGGGCGTATTATTTGTAAAATGCTAATGCAGAGCTTTTATGAAATATGATCTTGCACAATAGGTTTTCTTTTGGTACTTACCGTCTACATTTTGGCAAACTTTTATTCAACACATTGCATTGGATTGTATAAAATCGGAATGTTATGTTTCGTCATATGTCTGACAGCCCAAATTTCGAAAAAAAAATTCCGGATATATGTGAAAGATTTACCCACAAAAATATATTATGAAATCGGTCAGTGTAGATCATTCCACAGACATCAGACAGAGAGATAGACATAATCTCAAAATTAATCTCTGGACACAATAGATTTCAAAATGGATATTTCTCTAAAAACTCGACACTGTATATACTGCGCTCTCAGAAAGTAAGGAGGGCGTATTCTTTATGTATGAATTGAGAACTTAAAGTAAATGTAAGTTACACTATTATTATTATTAAGTTATTTCACTCTTGAAGAATAGTAAAATAAAAACAATTAACTACTACTTATGGTACCATATTTCATATCCAGATATTGCTAACCTCCAACTACTAATTATTTTACCCAAGGAGACTCATTACATGTCACTAGTAAAACATGATTTTATCTATGTAATTGACCATTGACGTATTATCAACTATATCCTGTATTTATATGATAGTTCAAATATGATAATCATTTACAGAGGGGTGAAAGGAAACTAGCGACATCTTCAAGACCTCTCGCGGCCTTTAACGCAAAGCTTTTGAACGCGTGTTGAGCTACAATTACGACGAGACAAGCTAGAGGAATGCACGTTCAATTTAATTGAAACCACAATCAATAAATATGCAGGTTTAGCTTACCAAAATGAAATACCTGTAACTATGTGTTTGAGTTATCTGTTTACATAAGTGGTTCAATTTAAAAAAAACACACACATGTCATATTTTATTAATATAAGTATATATATATATATAAAGTAAATATCTGCAAATATATTTAATAAGTATATATATATATATCTAGAGAAATTTGTTAACATGAAATTCAAAAGGACAAAATTGATTGAATCAGCCTGTCAATTTTGCAATTAAAATTTATAGTTTAAAAATTAGGAAAACTGTTAATTTATTTTTAATGAACAACGATTTATCCTTTTACATAAAGAAAGGTTTTACCTAAATCATATATACATATACATGGTGTTATTATTTTAAGGATGAAATGGAAAAAAAATTAATGTCATGACTTATTTAGATATTGAGATATTCATTATTTTTAACATATATTTTAACTCATTTCAACATACAATAATAATATTAAAATTATAATATGTTAATAGTAGAACACATTAACTGGAAAATGCTTTTTTCTGTAGTTAATTTCCTCAGCTGTTTCTTCCATAAACAGTGTTTCACCAGGAATCCTGATGATATTTTCATCGCATGCCATCTTTAAGAACAAATTAACGGTTACTGTTTTATGAATTGATGGCCCTTGATAATGGGTTAATAGTTTAAAGTTATAAATTGTAATAATAATATTTAAAATTATAAGTCAATTATTCAAATAATATCATTGAATTTATATCTATAAGAAGAAATCCTATAACTTACAGCAATGTCTAAGGGATAATGTGAGACTTCAATATGTGGGTTGAAAAGTTGAAGTTTTAGGAGTTCAAACAACTGCTGTGAAGCCTTTGGGGGAGTATCCACAGTAGTAAGTTATACCTGGCTGATTGATTCGGTTTTAATCCAGCTTAATCTTACTTACTATTTAATGAAAACTAATAAACACTAAAAGCCTAAAATAAACAATAAATCCCTAATATTCGAGAATAACTTATTCATACAGTAATAATTGTACATAATCAAGATATAATTCAATCTGTGAATAAGTGAAAACTATTCACAACGAACACCACACCAACTACAACATTTACCCATCCATATAAAACTTATATACTACGGAAATTCCGGCAAAGGCTTCACAAAAGTTGTTTGTTCATTGGGAAAAATGCCAAGCCAACTTATTGTCATCGTTTGAACAATTATTCAATTCTGCAAAGTTCGTGGATGTTACATTATCAGTCGAATCACAAATGATCAAGTGTCACAAGGTTGTGTTAAGTGCGAGCAGTCCATATTTTGAGAAAATCCTGGCCGAGAATCCATGTCCACATCCGGTGATAATAATCCGTGTAATGAAGTATTGGGAAGTTTTGGCTTTGGTGCATTTTGTGTATCGGGGTGAAATGAACATTGAAGAGGAGAATCTAGAATTGTTGTTAAAATCAGCTGAGGCTTTACAGATTCGTGGTATAGCTACAGACGCAATTACGTATTAAAGTGTCAAGTAGGGAGCCATTGAATTGTAGCCCTCAGTCGCTCAGCGGGAAGGGCGGGGTCGGAACACTAAACAAATAGTTTCTAAATATATTCACAAACATAGTTAAATAGTTTTTCATCAAAACAAATCTAATTAATTTGATTTAACAAGTCTCTATATAATAGTCTACCGATACCTAACAAATTCTAAAACGAGAGTTATTTGACACTTGTTCATTTGTGATTCGACTGATAATGTAACATCCACGAACTTTGCAGAAATAAATAATGTTTCAAACGATGACAATAAGTTGGCTTGGCATTTATCCCAATGAACAAACAACTGTTGTGAAGCCTTTGCGTGAGTTTCCGTAGTATATAAGTTTTATATGGATATGTAAATGTTGTAGTTGGTGTGGTGTTCGTTGTGAATAGTTTTCACTTATTCACAGATTGAATTATATCTTGATTATGTACAATTATTACTGTATGAATAAGTTATTCTCGAATATTAGGGATTTATTGTTTATTTTAGGCTTTTAGTGTTTATTAGTTTTCATTAAATAGTAAGTAAGATTAAGCTGGATTAAAACCGAATCAATCAGCCAGGTATAACTTACTACTGTGGATACTCCCCCAAAGGCTTCACAGCAGTTGTTTGAACTCCTAAAACTTCAACTTTTCAACCCACATATTGAAGTCTCATATTATCCCTTAGACATTGCTGTAAGTTATAGGATTTCTTCTTATAGATATAAATTCAATGATATTATCTGAATAATTGACTTATAATTTTAAATATTATTATTACAATTTATAACTTTAAACTATTAACCCATTATCAAGGGCCATCAATTCATAAAACAGTAACCGTTAATTTGTTCTTAAAGATGGCATGCGATGAAAATATCATCAGGATTCCTGGTGAAACACTGTTTATAGAAGAAACAGCTGAGGAAATTAACTACAGAAAAAAGCATTTTCCAGTTAATGTGTTCTACTATTAACATATTATAATTTTAATATTATTATTGTATGTTGAAATGAGTTAAAATATATGTTAAAAATAATGAATATCTCAATATCTAAATAAGTCATGACATTAATTTTTTTTCCATTTCATCCTTAAAATAATAACACCATGTATATGTATATATGATTTAGGTAAAACCTTTCTTTATGTAAAAGGATAAATCGTTGTTCATTAAAAATAAATTAACAGTTTTCCTAATTTTTAAACTATAAATTTTAATTGCAAAATTGACAGGCTGATTCAATCAATTTTGTCCTTTTGAATTTCATGTTAACAAATTTCTCTAGATATATATATATACTTATTAAATATATTTGCAGATATTTACTTTATATATATACTTATATTAATAAAATATGACATGTGTGTGTTTTTTTTTTAATTGAACCACTTATGTAAACAGATAACTCAAACACATAGTTACAGGTATTTCATTTTGGTAAGCTAAACCTGCATATTTATTGATTGTGGTTTCAATTAAATTGAACGTGCATTCCTCTAGCTTGTCTCGTCGTAATTGTAGCTCAACACGCGTTCAAAAGCTTTGCGTTAAAGGCCGCGAGAGGTCTTGAAGATGTCGCTAGTTTCCTTTCACCCCTCTGTAAATGATTATCATATTTGAACTATCATATAATTACAGGATATAGTTGATAATACGTCAATGGTCAATTACATAGATAAAATCAAGTTTTACTAGTGACATGTAATGAGTCTTCTTGGGTAAAATAATTAGTAGTTGGAGGTTAGCAATATCTGGTTATGAAATATGGTACCATAAGTAGTAGTTAATTGTTTTGAATTTACTATTCTTCAAGAGTGAAATAACTTAACAATAATAATAGTGTAACTTACATCTACTTTCAGTTCTCAAATCATACATAAAGATTACGCCCTCCTTACTATCTGAGAGCGCAATATCTACAAGTATTGTGACAGGCCATAACACCAGTGTCGAGTTTTTAAAGAAATATCCATTTTTAAATCTATTGTGTCCAGAGATTAATTTTGAGATTATGTCTATCTGTCTGTCTGATGTCTGTGGAATGATCTACACGGACCGATTTCATAATATATTTTTTGTGGGTAAATCTTTCACATATATCCGGAATTTTTTTCGAAATTTGGGCTGTCGGACATATGACGAAACATAACATTCCGATTTTATACAATCCAATGCAATGAGTTGAATAAAAGTTTGCCAAAATGTAGCCGTTAAGTACCAAAAGAAAACCTATTGTGCAAGATCATATTTCATAAATGCTCTGCAATAGCATTTTACAAATAATACGCCCTTCTAGGACATAAAATATTGATACTGAATGCTAGTTAGGAAGTAAGTAGTTAGGGTATCCAGTCCCTTCAACAAATTGTACCTCCAAAGTACCCTCAGATATGTTGTATCCCCATATCATCACGGCCTCACTACCAGCCTGAACAGCAGGACCCACACATGCAGGCAAACAATTTTATTTTTTGTTAGTCGTACCCTTATTCTACGAATGAGGAAACAGTTCAAATCGGCTCTCATCACAAAATGAAACACGCCTCCAAGCTCATTGAATGACTTTAAACAAATTTTCTACTGCCACTGGAAAATGAGACTATAACTAATATTAAGATTAACTTAAAAATTAAAACTTGTAAAGAAATGTTATATATATATATATATATATATAGGCAATTTTGGTGTAAAATTCGAACCCAAAAAAGTGGAATTATTGGTACAAGTGTTTGACGGCAATTAGAGAACCTAATAACATTTGCTAATTTTCCTTGTAGTCTCTCTGTAATCTAAAACTTTGGTAAATAGGCCACACTCTTAAACCGTTAAAAGCCCTACGAGGAGAGGTTTCACGTGAAGTTCTGGGATAATGTCCAACACCGGATGTGGTGCATTTGGCCATACCTGGACAGAGCGCTGAAACCAAAGAGGACCTGTCTACCACAGTGGGTGTTTGAGAATTGCGGAGGGAGAAGTCGTTCGCGTGGCACAATCGGCAGGATTGTGACAGGTGGGTACGTGGAACCAAACCTCCGGCTGAGTCCATTCTTGGATTTGAGAGACTTGGTTTGCGACGTAGACCTTTAATTTATCAGATGTTGTTTTTATCCATGATAGAGTCACCGTGGAGTCAGACCAACATCGTATTGCGTTAATTTGGTAAAGGGGTTGAATTAGATTAGTAGAATAGTCTAATAATATTGCCAGAAGATGAGCGCCACATAGTTCCAAACGAGGAAGTTATATACGTTTTAGAGGTGGGACCTAGGATTTTGCTATTATTATGTGAGTTTTGATGACATTGTTACAGTCAACAATACGTAGGTAAACTACTGCATCGTAGCCTTGCTCAGAGAGAAACCGTGTAGTTGGATATATTTCGCGTCATCGAGTTGAAGGTTGCGCAGAATTCTTATTGGTCCAATGCTGTTAATTCGTTGGTAAATGTTTTCCAATCCTTTCAAATGGTTTCAGGAAGTGGCTCATAAAATGAAACTCCCAAGGTCCAGAGGAATGACTGGTGTTAACCAGCCACATGGATCGTATATCCTAGCGATTAGTGATAATAGCGAGCGTTTTGTGAGCAAGTGGTCTAAAATTTCTATCGTGTTAGAAAAACTATCGTTTGTAGGTAGCCATTTGAGACCCAAGATACAAAAGAGAGGTTGATCTAGGAATCTAAAATAAAGTGGCGTTTCCCGATATAATTAACGAAGTGGACGAACAACAACAAGAACATTCCAGAAGAATTAAGTGCATATTAATTTTTCTCGGGACAACAGACACTCAAGGAAGTTAGTGAATATAACATCCGTCGGTTTCGATAGTTAATTGGGAGTCTACAAGCGCAGAGCGAATATCTGCAAAGAAAAACGAAGAAAGAAGAACGAATAAAGAAGAACGAAGAAAGAAAAACGAAGAAAGAAGAACGAAGATAGAAAAACAAAGAAAGAATAAGAAAAGGATCACGCCTAAGCTGTTCCACAAGTATTTGCAATGACCAAGTTATTCACGACACTACTGTGAGTAAAACTAGGATTTTATTGTCTTATTATATTGTTCTGTGAATAAGAACAAAAAGAATAAAATAATTTTCAAAATGATATTGTAAATAATTTGCAAGTAATATTTTAAATATCTTATTAATTAATTTCAAGTAATTATTTGTATAAAATATTTAAATTTTGAAAATATCGTCTTTAAGAATTTTATACAACAGTTGTTTGAAAACTGTAACTTGTTTCTATCATATCATACTTAAAAAATTAATTTTCATTTAATTATCTTGTATAGAATAAGTAGTAAGTTAAGTGATTATTAATAATGGCTATTCCAATTTTTAAAAAAGAGTACTTGGACATGATCCCCGAGTACAGTGACGAACCCTCCATGCTCAATGGGTTTATTTCAATTTGTGAGAAGATAGTACAGAAATTTTACGTAGCCGATAACCCTAAAGATTTCCAGAACGAATATTTGTTTTCATCTATTCTTGCCAAATTGAAGGGTCAAGCTCTAGAAATTGTAGTTAATTCAAATACTTATGCTTGGGATGAGGTCAAAAATATTCTTTTAACGAGTTATTCCGATAATAGAGATTGCTTTACCTTAAACCTAGAAATGGCGGAGTTAAAACAGGAAAACAGTGAATCACCATTACAGTTTTTATGAACGAGTTCAAAAATTACTAAATTTACAAGTAGCTTTATTCCTAAACAAAGAAAAGACCGTTGCTAAAGACATTTTATTTGCTTATGTACAAAGATTAGCATTAAGAGTGTTATTAAGGGGATTTCAAGAACCATTAGGATCCTTGATGCGAACAAAAAATCCCAGCTCTTTAAATGAAGCATTAAATATGACCAACGACTTCCAATTTAAAAATAATAAGCTATTTCAATCTAATAGGCAAATGCTACCACAAAAACCTCAAAACCTGCCAATTCGTAAACCTATGAATAATTATTATCAATCCCCTCAAAATCAACATAAACAATTTCCACAAAACAATTCAGGCCAGTTTAATAGACAAAATTATGTAAATCATAGCCAACAACTAAAACCTTTTGTAAATCACACACAAAAAACAAATCAAATGTATCAACCCACGCCGATGAGCATATCAACTCGCCAAACAGGAAACCCAATTAAACAAAATAGGTTGTATCAAATAACAGGAAAACCGGTTGAGGAGGAAGTTTGTAGTAATTCAGTTGAAAAGATAACAGACCAGGTGCAGAGTATTTCATTTACAGAACAGACTGATGACGCTTGCAACTTCACGGAAGACTATCCCTATATCCCGGAAATGCAAAATGAATATGACGTAGATGACTTTACTAGGGAAGACAATGCCTATCGATTTTCACAAGAAAACGAAAATGTTCCGAATCATTTTTTAGGCCTAACCACATTAAATTTTTTTTTCCATAATGCACATTGAAAATGAGACAAATCACTTACCATATATAATTGATCGGAAAACTAATTTTTAAATATTAATAGATACAGGTAGAACCAGATCATTTATAAAAAAGTCTATTGCTTTCACTATGTTTAAAAATACAATATAAACAGAACCGTTTGTAGTAAGTACCGCACACGGAACATCAAAAGAGTAATTTAGCTGTAAACTACCAATATTAGGAAAGAAAATGTCTAAATTCTATTTATTTGATTTCCATAAAGATTTTGACATACTACTTGGACTTGACAATATAAGGGAACTAAAAATCACTTTGGATTTTGTGAATAATAAATTAATATTTTATGAAAAGAAAATATCAATGCAATTTTTTAATACAGAGGAACTAAATTCAGATAATAAGGATAAGAATCCTAAAGAAAATAAGAGCGCGTGTTACGTAAACAGGGCACGTTCTAGACAGACAGTAAAAATTAAAATTCGTAATATGTACAATGGAGAGGGAATAATATCTTATAGACAACAAGACGGACTGGAAATACCACAATGCATTTTAAAAGTCGAAAATGGAGAAAGTTATTGTCCTGTAGTTAACAACACAACAGCAGTCAGGTGATTAATTGTCGAATTCATGTACATAGAACCATTAGATAATTACGAAATTTGTGAATTAAATACTAACCAAACAAAAACGGTAAATTTTAATATGTTAAAACACGAAAAGTCGAAATTTGATGAGCAACAAATTAGAACAGAACATATGAATTCTGAAGAGAAACGAGAGATATTAAAATTAATTTTCGAATACTCAGATATATTTCATCACGAAAATAATAACTTAACCTTTACTAACCAGATCAAGCATGTGATAAGAACAACAGATGAGATACCTGTTTATACGAAAAGCTACCGATATCCTGAAATTTATCGAAAGGAGGTAAACAGGCAAATCCAGAAAATGATCGATCAAAAGATAATTCAACCATCACACTCGCCGTGGAACTCACCTGTGTGGATTGTTCCAAAGAAAACGGACGCTTCAAATAAAGAAAAATTTAGACTAGTAATTGACTTTAGAGGTCTTAATGCAAAAACTATAGATGACAAATTTCCACTCCCCAATATTACTGACATATTAGACAAATTAGGCAGATCACAATATTTCACGACCTTGGATCTCGCCTCGGGTTTTCATCAAGTTGAAATGCATCCAGGTAGCGTTGACAAGACCGCATTTTCCACAGAGACAGGTCATTATGAATTTCTCAGAATGCCCTTTGGTTTAAAGAACAGCCCACCAACGTTCCAGAGAATAATGAATAACATCCTAGGCGGAATTCAGAACGAAACTTGTTTAGTATATCTTGATGACATTATAATATACTCCACTAGTTTACAAGAACATATAAATAGGTTAAAAGAAGTGTTTAATAGGTTAAGAGAAGCCAATTTTAAAATACAGTTAGACAAAACGGAATTTTTAAGGAAAGAGGTTGCATATTTGGGCCATGTAGTGACGCCAGATGGAGTCAAACCTAATCCAGAAAAAATAAAAGCAATAAAAAATTACCCAATCTCGAAAAAACCAAAGCAAATAAAAGGATTTCTAGGACTATTAGGCTATTATCGGAAATTTATAAAAAATTTCGCAAAAATTACAAAACCACTTAACACTTGTTTAAAAAAAGAATGCCAAAATTGAGTCAGGAGAATAATGGACAAGATCTTCCCATAGCTTACGCCAGCCGCACTTTAAATGATAGTGAGGTCAATTATTCAGCAATTGAAAAAGATCTACTCGCGGTTGTATGGGCGACCAAACATTTTAGACCATATTTATTTGGGAGAAAATTCAAAATTTTCACCGATCACAAACCGTTACGGTGGCTATTTTCTGTCAAAGATAATAGCTCTAAGCTCTTAAGATGGCGACTCAAGCTAAAAGAATATTATTATGTGATACGATATAAGAAAAGGGAAACTAATAAAAATGCTGACGCACTATCCAGGATTCAGCTAAATTTTACTGAAAAAAGCTCAACAAAACCTCGTGATAACACAAGAAAAGAGTTAGAGAGGACAGCAGCGGAATCAACCTTACTCTATTTTCCAGAATTAGATGATGACCAATCAATGATCGTGAACTTTGTCTTAGAAGAAGACAACACTGTTAATCAAGAGGAAATTAATGAAACAAGTGACCAAACGATCCATTCGAACTTTGAAGGTAACACATCGATAGTAATTCCAATTTCGGACGAGCCGGTAAATTTTGGTAGAAATCAAATTTTTGTATCAACTGTAAAATACCAGCCCAAAGGAGTAAAAATAGTGAAATTGTTTGGAACATCGAAATTAAGATTAATAGTTGAATTGTCTGAAAATAATTTTGAAAACTATATTAATTAATTTATAAAAGAATGCCTAGTGTCAAAAGTTAAGTATAATGCCAATTAAATTAAGTTTAGCTAAGTTACAAGCATCTTATCATACTTTTATACACTATTATAATTTAAAACCTATATATAATCAGTTAAATAATTTAGAATTGTACTATAATGATGTCTTGACATATTTCAGGAAAAAAAATGTGTAAACTGTGAACTAGAAGTTGAGGCAAATATGAAATTCGAAATTAAAGAAACAATTAACTATTAATATACTATATAATATTGTACTGAGCATAATCGTAGATTTAAAAAATTCATTAACCTTTTGTAAGTTAGGAGTATTGCACCCCAGTATAATATCCACAAGAGAAAATTGTTTGATGAAATTGTAAAAATTCATAAATTTTATGGTGATCAGTTGCCATTAACGGCAAGCATATAAAATGTGTGGGAGTTTGAAAACATAATAGAAATAAGCTGAAGAATAAATAATGACGAAATAGTTTATTTTTTAAGGTTACCAATTGTAGAAGAAGAAGAGTTTAAGTTGTATAAACTATATCCTATTCCAACTAAATATGAATCTAACTATGTTACTATAATTCCTAAAGTTAAAAACATTTTAATATTAGACACTAAACTAATAGGTTTAGACAATGTATGTAAAAATAAAATTAGAACGAAATTTTTGTGTTCACACGAACTAGTGAATCACAATAATTTAGATTGTGAAAAATCTATTTTGCATTCTGTTAAAACTAATGATTGTCAATACACAGCACTGGAAATTAATGATAGTATTGTTAAATGGGTACCTGAATTAGGTCAATATTTAATAATATTTCAAAAAAAATAAGTTTTAAAAATTGTGAGCAAAGATGATACTACAACAAGAGTTTTACAAGGGACTTATTTACTGAAGGTAAACGATGATGCAGTTTTCTATCATAAAAAGCAGCTGCAACATTCGTCGCAAACCGAAGGCGGACATCCAGAGTTGGTAGACATTTCTGAACTGCAATGATCAACAGATCAGAAACCAGAATTTTCTATTGATTTAAAGAAAATAGAATTAGATAAAGCTAGCTTGTATAATGTTGTACCTATGCCACAGAAAACATTTATTAATTATAACTTAAATTTATGGACAATGTTAATCTATGTAATAATAATTATAATTATAATATGTTTCACTTATAAAAAAAGTCAAAATATTAGAAATCCAGTAGTAGACAATCAACATCCACCTCCAGATGTTTTATTTAGGGATGGAGGAGTTATATAATTAAATTAAGTAAATATTACATGAGTAACACATGACCAAACCTTTGTTATATATGTTGCTGTTAGAATTATGATTACTAATCAACAAAACTGCAGTTGCAGTTCTTAGGAATAGGCTTAGACCATAGTTTACTTTTATAGTTATTCTCAAATTTTAGGGATTTATTGTTTATTTTAGGCCTTTAGTGGTTATTAGTTATCATTAAATAGTAAGATTAAGAATTTAGCTGGATCAAAACCGAATATATCAGCCAGGAATAACTTACTACTATGGATACTCCCCCAAAGGCTTCACAACAGTTGTTTGTTCTACAACGGAAATTCGTTGTATGGGATTATATTTTGGTCAAAAATGAAAGAATCAAAATCTAATTCTAATACAAGGTTTGGCTGAATTGTAAGCGACTTTGTTGTTCACCGCGAGTCAGTGAAACTGACCTATGACTCGGTCTAAACTCAACTTTCGCCTACCCGTTATGACAGTAAAATCGTATGTCGGTAGATTTTGAATAAAAAATCTGTATTTGTTGAATTATGAAAATATGAAATAATACTGTTATAAGATGTATAATTGTAGTACAAGTTGTAAGCAATACAGATCAGTTACGGTCTGTAACTATTTAATTTTAAATGAAAAAGTTATAGTTTTCACACCTTTGTGGGGTCAGGGATACAGTCAAAGATCTAAAAATTGGAAAACCTGTTTAGATTTAAGTATGTAACAAGATATGTAAGTCTCAGGGTAATCAGTATATACTAACCCCCCCCCCCCCCAAATGAAGAAGTGTGAAAACACCAGGATCCGAAAGTCAAAGAGAATCATCGCAGCGGCCAGTGAGTTTGTTACACAAGATGAACAAATTAGTGAATTTTCGGAACTATAATCGGAAATCAAAATCGAAAATCACACTAAAAATTGGATTACAGGTGAACGGGCGGGCCGATAATCACCAAGCGAACTTCTCGCGAAAGCTAAGATCAAGACCTACAAGATGCTGGCGATTAAAACACTAAAAAGTAATAAATAAAACCATTAAAATAAAATTTAGAAGAAACAATAGAGAATTTTACAGTTGCAAGTCGAAATATGCAGAGGCTGAAACGTCATAGCTTCGTGACGTCGAACTGGGCGGAGCCAAGGATACCAACTGAATTACATTTAAATAGAAAAGGCTAATTAATAGAAATTAGAAAAATAATGGATTTAGGGACTTGGACTGTAGCAAACCAACCATAAATAAACAGGTTTAACAATAGAAGAAGAAATTTACCAATAAACTACGTATAAAATTATCCCTGTGAGGGAAATAAATTGGTACGAGAATACGGTACTTTTTGGCTATAAATATAGCTGCACGCGACTTGGTTGCTCTCTCGTAAAAAAGTCAAGTTCAAATACTACAGGGTTACTATGCCCGATCTCTCTTAAAAAAGTTCTTCGTAATTACTACAGGGTTACTATGCCCGCTCTCTCTTAAAAATGTTCTTCGTAATTACTACAGGGTTACTATGCCCGCTCTCTCTTAAAAAAGTTCTCTTCAATTACTACAGGGTTACTATGCCTGATCTCTCTTTAAAAAGTTTTTCGTAATTACTACAGGGTTACTATGCCTGATCTCTCTTAAAAAAGTTCTCTTCAATTACTACAGGGTTACTATGCCCGCTATCTCTTAAAAAAGTTCTTCGTAATTACTACAGGGTTACTATGCCCGAGCTATCGTAAAAAAGTTCTTCGTAATTACTACAGGGTTACTATGCATGCTCTCTCTTAAAAAAGTTCTTCGTAATTACTACAGGGTTACTATGCCTGATCTCTCTTAAAAAAGTTCTCTTCAATTACTACAGGGTTACTATGCCTGATCTCTCTTAAAAAAGTTCTTCGTAATTACTACAGGGTTACTATGCCTGATCTCTCTTAAAAAAGTTCTCTTCAATTACTACAGGGTTACTATGCCCGCTCTCTCTTAAAAAAATTCTTCGTAATTACTACAGGGTTATTATGCCTGATCTCTCTTAAAAAGTTCTCTTCAATTACTAGAGGGTTACTATGCCTGATCTCTCTTAAAAAAAGTTCTTCGTAATTACTACAGGGTTACTATGCCTGATCTCTCATAAAAAAGTTCTTCGTAATTACTACAGGGTTACTATGCCTGATCTCTCTTAAAAAAGTTCTTCGTAATTACTACAGGGTTACTATGCCCGATCTCTCTTAAAAAATTTAGTTTCAAATACTAGAGGGTGGCTATGCCCGAGTGCTGTCTCATCTTAAAAATTATTTAAAGGTATAAGGTGTTACTATGCCCGAAGTTAAGTTTATAAAGTTGTAAAAAAATTTTAAAATGTTTCAAAATTAATTTAAAAAAAGAAAAGTCGCCTAGAAAAAGAAGTAATAAGTGAAATGGCAAATTAACCCGTTTTCAGCGAGTTCGTAAATAGTGAATAAATCCTACATCCAGTGTCAGTCCAGATCAACACGTCACTAGAACTTCGCTAAACTACGTGGACCATTAATCAATCATCTTCTACAACTAACGGACACCAGGACAACAACATATTCCCTTATCAAGGATCATCAAGGAACCATGATCTTCCAGACGGCGATCAAAGTTTCATATTACCAGTCAAGGTATCCCTTTGTATTAGTAAGGCAAAGTTGGCCGAAATAAAAGTAAATTCCACTGATTTTCCTGGGATATAGATTTAAGATGTTTAATAAGATTTTGTAACTTTATATAAATTTATGTGCAGATATTTTTTTTGTAATAGATAAAAATTTGATAAATTAATCCTGAACGGCTAATTAATCTTCAAAACTTTGTAATTAGTGTTCAGGAATTAAATAGAGGAAGTTTGTTAATAATAGAATCTTGAGAATCTAACTTTCCTCTAAATAAGAATTTGCCAATCTGCAACCTAATTTAAATAAATCATAAAATAGTAATTTGTAAGATGAATTGTTTTCTTTTTTATCTAATATAAGATTATAAAATGTCATAAATAATTTAATTTTGTTTTAAATTTTTGAAAGATTGATTTTTATTTTTGAAAAAGAGCAGTTAAATAAATTATTTTCTACTTGACAAAATCAACTATCTTGTGTTTATAATTTTAGTTATCCACACCACCTGTTTTAATTAGAAAACTATATAGGGAATCAAGGTAAAATATATTGTGTGACAGAGGTATTTTTCATAACACGCTCCTTAGGGAATAGTAAAAATAAAATTAAAGTCGTGCTTTCCCTGAGCAATAATAAAAAGTAAATTTAGAACGGGAAGTATTTGAATAAAATAGGGGGTACCAGCAGTTTAGGGAAACTTAAACTGTTGAAGGAGTTAGTCAATCCAGGCCAGATTACAAAAAGAAGCCAAAACTTCCAGTGGATTGATTAATTCATTCTCTATCTCGCCGGAACGAATCCTGGATAAAAAACTCCAGGATTTGAGACTTGTGCGTTTGGTAAATAAATCAGGGGAAACGTACAGTTTAACTCAAAAACAACAAGTTGAGTTTTTTCGTTGTAGTTCATTGGGATAAATGCCAAGCCAATTTATTGTCATCGTTTGAAAAATTATTCAATTCTGCAAAGTTCGTGGATGTTACATTATCAGTCGAATCACAAATGATCAAGTGTCACAAGGTTGTGTTAAGTGCGAGCAGTCCATATTTTGAGAAAATCCTGGCCGAGAATCCATGTCCACATCCGGTGATTATAATCCGTGGAATGAAGTATTGGGAAGTTTTGGCTTTGGTGCATTTTATGTATCGGGGTGAAATGAACACTGAAGAAGAGAATCTAGAATTTTTGTTAAAATCAGCTGAGGCTTTACGTGGATTAGCTACAGACGCAAGTACGTATGCAGCTGTCGAGTTGGGCGCCATTGAATTGTAGCCGTCAGTCACTCAGCGGGAAGTTAGGGGTCTGAACACTAAACAAATATTTTGGAAATAAATTCCGCGCCTGTATTTTAAAAGTTCATGGCTGAATAGGAGAGATATATGTATATATTTGTGGGCACCACCTTGTTATTAACGTCCGTAAGAAGAAACAAAAAACCCAAATTAGGAAACCGGTTTCAATTGGACGAGGGTGTCGCTTTCAAATCAATCTGACGAGAAGAAAACTCGGCCATTATAGTTAAAACTTCAATATAATAATAGTTTTTCATCAGAACAAATCTAATTAAATTGAATTAACAAGTCGCTATTTCATAGTCTATCGATACATAACAAAGTCCAAAACGAGAGTTAAACTATGGCCACGGAGGGAATAAATTGTGTGAAGAGTTAATAATAGATTAAAAAAGGTGTGGAGAGAGGGGCCACATCGCTAAATTTTGACAAACAAAATACTAGGAAGGCCGGGATTGAACAACATTCATTCTGGACGGCCTAAAATATCTCGGAAAAATAACGGCGGAAAACGCATACGAAAAATGGTTACACAACTAAGTTGGACATAAATTGGCACAGCAGAGGCATGTACAGTTTATTAAGTGGTATTTCGACACGTGTGGAGACATGGTAAAAGATTATTCGCATAATAAATTGCATAACAAACAACACATAATGGAATTTGATGACACTGAAGATACAATGTACAAGGAACCTTGGAACGTTGGGCGGAGAATGCTGACCAATCCAAACAATGATAGTGCGCACTCGGAACACACAATCAAATTACAAACACCAATTTGTAACATAAACACAAATTTGACTTCAACAATAAGAGGACACATAGGGGACAAACAAATAGATATTTTATTAGACACAGGCTGTAGTGTTTCATGTCTAAATGATACATACAAACATTTAACAAAAAAATAGAGCCAGACAACACTTGGTTAACATTTGCAAATGCTACGAGGCTGAATGTCACAGGCAAAGCAATTTTAGAGTTTCAGGTAAAAAAACAGAAATACAAGCAAACAGTATATTTTGTGGAAGATTTGACTAGCGATTTGTTGGTGAGGAATGATTTCATGGCAGCAAATGATACTGTCATTAACTTCAAAACACAGACAGTTACTCTGGGGAAAAGCAAAATATCATTATTTCAAAATCACATCGCAGCAGACACAACAGAAGACGTGGTGCTCATTTACACACCACACGACATAACCATATCACCAGGTGAGACCAAAAATATCGAAGGGCGAACAGAAAAATTATTAACAGAAGAAAAAAGATATGAATTTCAGTGTAGGGATGACCTACTAATGAAGAAAGGGGTTCATGTATGTGCTAGTACAAATGACACACTCACACGCTTAACGATTGTAAACCCAACATCGCGAACAAAAACTTTGTTAACAAACACCAAGTTAGGGAAAGTAACCGTGACTGAAAAACAAAAACAAAAAACCCGCAAATTAATAAAATTCTCAAATGCAGACTTCGAAGACCACAACCCTAAAAATGAACATCACATTAATTACCTGACACAAAATGCGGAAATGAAAAAGAGCAAGGAGCTAACCGACCAAAAGGGAGAAAGTATAGACATCTATAAGGAATTGGCTACCACAGAATACGAGGCAGCTAGGGCATTAATAAATAGGCATATACATTTGTTTGCGCGAGGGCCATACGATTTGCAAGAAGCCAATATGCCGCCATATTCAATATACATGAAGACAGACAAACCAGTAGCTGTACGTCCATAGAGGTTAAGCAACGTGGAAAGGATGGAATTAGACCGTTAGGTAGAGGAAGCATAGACCGTATACGGCGTTTGTGATTCACCGAGGCCTATATCAATACACGAGACTGCCTATGGGATTGAGAAATTCGTCCAACTCATTTCAACGGAGTATGAACCGCTAATTTTCAGGGTTGTTATATCAAGGGATGATAATTTATATAGGCGACTTAGTAGCGTATGGAGGCACATTTAAAGAACAATTAGATAATCTAGAAAAAGTTTTTTAGCGTCTGGAAGCAGCTAAATTAAAACTCAAAACACCTAAGTGTCCTTTTTTTTACAAAAATATCGTAGTACTTGGCCACAACATATCCAAACAGGGGATAAAACCATTGCAGAAAAACTTAAAGGCTATAACCGAATTTCCCACTCCTACGCGAACGAAGAATGTGCGGAGCTTCTTAGGAGCGGCATCTTATTATAGTAAATTCATCCAAGTCTTTAGTGACATAGCTAAACTACTGACGGATTTGACAAAAAAAGGAAATGGGGAAAAAAAACATTCCAATGGTTAGGGCAGCATGAAAAAGCTTTCCAAAAACTAAAGATCTTATTAACAACGCCGCCAGTGCTAGCAAACTTCAACGAGAATTTGGAAATAGTAATATCATGCGACGCCAGTAGGACTGGAATAGGGGGAGTAATGTCCCAATACCAAGAAGATGGTACACTACGACCTATTGGTTATGTCAGCAGAAGACTGAAAGATACCGAGGGGCACTGGAGCGTATCAGAGTTAGAACTGTTAAGTGTAGTTTACACAGTTAACTGTTTTAGACCTTTTTTGTATGGCCGACGATTTACAATTTTCAATGATCACGCCAGTTTACAATATAATAAGAATGTAAAAACCCTAAGCTCACGTTTAAATAGATTAGCTCTAAAGTTAATAGAGTACGATTTTGAAATTAAACACAAACCCGGATCGACAATGAGAGTACCAGATAGCTTGAGTCGCTACCCAGGTAAAACACCAATATCAAGAACAGAAATACAGGGTGAGCTGACAATAAACAAAATCCAGACAATAAACATAGAACAATTACAACTAACAGATGACTATTTATTCCACATTAGACAAGCATTACTAGATCCAGAGGCAGCTGACAAAGCATTTAGGCGAGCTTCAAGATTGTACACACTACGGGATGGAATCTTGCATTATAAGCACATAATTAATGGAGAAAATAAACTGCTGTTAGCAATTACTAAAACATTGACAACAGACGTTTTACAGGCATTTCATGATTCATATGTTGGGGGAGGTCATGCGGGAATACAAAAAACGATGTCAAAAATAAGGAATAACTATCATTGGCCAGGGATGACCAGGGAAGTGGTACAATACATAAAAAAATGTCACAAGTGTCAAGTTATGAAAACGGACCGACAGAAACAAACAGGATTTTTACAACCGATAAAAATCTACACAAAACCATTTACTAAATTAACAATAGACTTTCTGGGACCTTTGCCAAAATAAAACAAGAAGGGATACGTTATAATTGCAACCGTCAACACAACGAGATTCGCGGTTGCCAAAACAACCGAAAAAGCAGATGCCAACACAACAGCGAAATTTTTACTAGAAGACATCATTCCATGTTATGGAATGCCAGCAGAGATACAGACAGACAGGGTAACTCACTTCGTAGCCGACACACTAAAACAATTATACACCACCTTAGGCATAATACACAAAACTTCGGCAGCTTATAGGCCACAAAGTCAAGGGATAACTGAGCGATACAACTCGACGTTAGTAAACATGCTGCGCTGTTACGTAAACATAGAGCAAAAAGAATGGCATAAATACGTGAAACTATTAACTTTTGCATATAATTCAGGCAGACACGCAGCCACAGGATTTTCACCCTTCTTCCTACTACACGGGTTTGAACCAAACCAACCGATCCATTTAGCATTGTTACCAAAAATACCAGACCACAATGTACTAGAAGCCTTAAAAACAATACACAAAATAAGGCAGGATTTGCCAAAATTGTTGGAGGCAAACCAAAAAGATCAATGCAAGCGATATAATGAACACAAAAGGAAGTAGAATTTCAAGTAGGGGAAATGGTCCTAGTGAAAGCAGAGAAAAAGGACAACAAGCTTGCCCAACAGTATACAGACCCTTACAAAATTTTAAAAAGACTGTCGCCATTAAATTATGAGATAGAGGTTAACCGATATGGTAGATGGATAGGGGACATAGTCCATGTCTCAAGATTAAAACCGTATAATACAACGGATTTGAATGAATAAATCAAATGTATAAGTAATAAATATATGTATGTATGTGTAGGAATATATATAAGTTAAATAATTTAATTAAAACAATTAACATAAATCTAAAAAGTAGTACTATATTTAAAAAAAAGAAAAAAATATAATTCGACATCATAAGAATAAAAAAGTAAAGATAAACAGACATTTATAGCAAAGTCTCAAAAGTTTTTCTCAAAATCAATTTTTTTTTCTTTTCAAAAATCATATAAAAACAATAACAGGTGAATTTATATAAAAATGCTTGCTCAGTTACAGAGCATCATACAGCAAGAAGTATACACCAGCAAAGAAGAGAAAATGTTAACACTAACATGGATTATCTTGTTAACCATAACCTACACCATACAATCACATAAAAATGTACCCATAATAATCTCTAATGGAGCACATTTCCAACCACTCAAAGCAGAACATACATACCAATCCTCTATTCCCCTAACCTACATCCTTCCTTTACCTCCAGTACAACACTTCCCAAGCATCAACACACAATCCCACACATGTACGGATACTAAAGGTACGGCACAATGTCAAACAGCTAAGGCACTACAAGAACTCTTCACAATCACAGACGAAATACAACAAAAGGCAGTTGCAACAATGAACGTAAAACTGAAGGACCCACACGCTCACCCAGGGCAATAAGCAGCATTGGTGACCTATTTCATTGGTGCTGTGGCACGGCCACAGACGAGGAGCTACACGTGTTAGCAGTCAACGAAGAAACAGTCAACAAACACATCAACAGTGTACAGAACCTCATCAGGGGCGTTCATGCGGACCTCGTCAACACAGCAGCAACTTTACAAGGCTACTCGGCAAATGTGTAACAACAGCAGGTTCACACCGCAATGGAGGAGCTCAAGAATGTTGTGTTTCAAATGGAGAACGTCACGGCCACGGAAGTGTACGACAGACTCATACTCAATCTCATAAGACAACAAAAGCAAATACATCGAAATACTATAAACCTAATGTTTAGCAATAAACATAATAGTTGTAAGGAACGAGTGTCCACACACATGACCATTCCCCCTACACAATTATACAGAGACTTAAAACAATTAATTAGAAGCAAGGTTGCATGCCAAACATTGGTCATTGGCAATACCAAAAGAGGACATGCACCTTTATTACCACTATATGTACATTTCACTGCAGGCCCATCGACAAGGATATTCTGATTACAGAGATCACAGGAGACACCTTCACGATAACAAATCCTACTCCCAACACAATACTAAAATCATACCATAACCATACCACAGAATCTCCCAGGAACAATAGAGATTAAATTACCATGTCATTGTTCCTTACACGACGGCGAACATATCCTGATAGACAGACAATTCCCATGTGACAGCAGGGCATCCTTGGATCCAACCCTACGCCATGTGGTACCTGTTTCATGGACTACACTCACCACTCTAATCCTCATGCCCCTCACACAACAAGATTCCCAGAATTTCTTAAACATATCCCATATCCTAAACACAAATTGGTCTCTTTCCACCCCAGTAATGTTCATAAACAACAACATAATGGGGGAAGACCTAGATTCGATATACCTGCCCAAAAACTGGTCAGATGTGTTGGACACTACGGCATTAATACATATCACACTGACGATTTGGATGGCTTTAATTAGACTTATATTATTTTTCCTAGGTATAAAAATGTATTTCATAACCAAAATTAGACGCATTAAAATTCCAGACAAGGATTATCCTTCTTTCTAGACATCGGGTCGATGTCTCGTAGGTGCCAGTGATGTTAGGAATAAGTTAATATTAGGTTATATTAGGAAGAACTCATATTATTCACAAAGCTCACAATGATCCAACTATTGTGAAACAGTTTAAAAAATGTTGAAATGCTTGTCTTGCAACTGAACTAGGACAACAGAGAGAACCAAAGGTATATAAGCGGTCAGCATGATTTGGAGGGGGTCTTTTCCATCTTCTGGAGCTCCTGATGATACCGGCAGGTCGATTGCCGCGGTGCAGGCATTTGGCGCAGGAATTCTGCTCAACAGACAGTAAGCAAGCATTTCTATATATGTATGTAAAGTCACCAGTTAGAAGATTTATAATTTCTTTCATTTAAAGTATAATGATAGTTGGAATACTTTTGAGCTTTGAGTAATTAATTTGAGTAATTATTTTGAGTAATTAATTTGTATAATAAATACTTCGTTTGAATATTATTTTGTCTTAATGTTTCAATTAGATTCTTATTATTGTGTTGCATTAAAATATCGTATTGATGTATTAGGGAAGTAGACGTAAGCTTAATGTCAATGATAAAGAGTTAATAAAATATTGAACCACTGATCTTGTAATCAATTACTAAAAGAAACCCAGGCATATTTTGAGGGCAGTTCATAACAGGTGGCAGATACAAACAACAAATTGTCATTTTGTAAGGCAAATGACTAAAGGGGATGTGATCACGTAGAAGAACTTTAAGATGTTCAACGTGACTTCTCACGCCGTTAATGTTCCATTGTGTTAACACTATACAAGTTTAAGTTCATGGCCATATTTTAGGATTGAGATATAAATTAATAATATAAATGGATTCGTTAAAAATAAAAAGGGTTTGAACCTCTGTATCATTCATTCCACCTGCCTGGATAGAAAGACCGTCAGGTGGTTTACGTTTATTTTTAGATATTTCAGGTTCAATCTCCATAGAAACCTCAACAACTGGAATTTTGGCTGTTGAAGGAACAATCGGTGTTCAGTACTCATGCGAAACATTCAGTTTACATGAACTTTCTCTTTATCCCACAACACGCCACATCGGAATAGTCCTTGCCATAATTCCAGGGGTGTTTTGCCTTGTATTACAAGTCCAAGGTCTAATGACATCATTTATAATATTTTTGATAGGTGGACGGATATAACGGATTATGGATGCGAAGCGTTACCTAGCCCAGTCGTCTCTGGTTAGTTTTCTTCCACAACTGCGTGCGTACAATTCACGTGTCCACGTTACGCTTATTACACTTAACTTCACATCAGTCGAAGCTAAGCTTTCTCAACACTTCTCGTGCTATTCAGCACATCTCATTAATTATACGTTCGCATCAATCGACGTATAATTCGCTATATATGTTAGTTCGTATCGCGAGACGCATACATTGCCCGACTTCTTATGACCTTTCAACTCATAACGCTCTCACAACGCCTTTAACGCTAACACGATATCGCGGTATATTTCTACCATTGCTGTGCCAAACCATAACTTTAAATGTGTTAAGTGATCTGTGTAATTAAGAATAACATTAAACTGTAACATTAAAAGTAAGACCCAGTGCACTGAGGAATCTGAATTACCAGGAAGACACGTGGACATCGCTTCAGACAAGGTAAAGAACAATTTATATTACTCAATATCTTTATTACACAGATTGCATATTATATGTTATGTCTTTGTTTCATAGATAATTCTCTTTTTAATCGCACGTATAAACAATTAAAGGTTTATTGGTCCTCCGGAATAATAATAATTCTTACAAAAATTTTGGCAGAAATTAGGTATTTCTATCAAAACACAAATAAAAACACTTTTACCCCATCTAGGTTCAACAGAAACGGAGTCGAATGCCTTCAAGTGCATCCCAACACTCAGACCAAAACAAAATAAATATCAAACTTCCTAAACTTAATTTACAAATTTTCACTGGTGATTTAAGTGAATGGACTAACTATTCTGTGTTTGAAACCACAATAAATCAAAATCATGCCTTAACACCCGTCGAAAAATTCACTTATCTATTGTTTTGCCTGAAGGGTGAACCACTAAACTTAATAAAAGGGTTGCCCGTATCACCTCTAAATTATCGCATAGCATTTGACACCTTGGAAGAAAGATATCAAAACATCCGACGTTTAGTAAACTTTCATATTACCAAAATCATTGACTTACCAAACATTAATGCAAATTCGTTACGAACAATACGCAATTTCATAGACATTTACTCAGAAAACTCTAGAGCTTTAAAGAATTTAAACCACGATGTAACTAAAGAGTTAACTCTAACAACATTGCTTTTAAGAAAACTGGATGAACAAACACGCAAACGCACACTAGAACACAAAGTACCTACTGTGACTGATATATTTAGGTTTTTAAATGAAGAATGTGCACAACAGATTAATATGACGCAACGCCAATCTGTAAACTATCCGCCTACAATGAAAAAACCGCATTTTGAATAGCAATATAACAAACCAACAAAACATGATTACAAGGTCTCTACCAACATGCAACTATCTTGCATATTTTGTAACTCTAATGCACACATCATTTATAAATGTTCTGAATTTCAGAATAATAGCCTTCATGAACGATTGAAATTTGTACAAGACAACAAATATTGTATTAACTGTCTGAGTAGTGTTCATTCAATCAACGATTGTAAATCTAACAACACCTGTCGATTATGTAACAAAACACATCACACATTCCTGCATCTGGACAAGGTCGCTCAGCCGGTCGTGAACAAAAGGGCTTGACTATACCGGAAGCATACAGGAAGTCTATTATCTGCATCTAACCGCATTCCAATACAACTGCCTGCCCTAAACAATAATATTCCTGTCCAATCAACTCACGTGCAGAATATTTCCAGTTTCACTAATACTAAAACAAAATTAAAATCCAATTCTATTGTAATGCTAGGGACACTCAAATCTCAATGCACAAATTTCAAAAGGTCAAAACAAACCGATATCCGTTACTGCTGTCTTAAACTCTGGAATTCAAGGCACAATACTAACAATGAAATCTGCACAAACGCTAGGCATCAATCTCAGGGACCATCTTTGGTTATGTCCTGATAGGCTACTGCGAATCTAAAATTATTTTCTCCAAATCTATTTCCATGCTCACAATAAAGGATATTGATTTAAATCAAGTTAGGCAACAAATTTGGATTAATGAAGAACCCCCCAATACAAACAAAATCAACCATCAAGGAAACTGAATGCGAAACGTATTACGTATCCAATATCTATCGCGAACATGATGGTAGATATGTAACAAGTTTACCATTTAAACTTAAACCGACGTCTCTTGGAAATTCAGCTGGTAGTGCAAAGAAACGCTTTTTTTCATTTGTAATAGAAATTAAATACTAACCCACAATTAAAAACTGCTTACGAGAAATTCATAAACGACTACAATTATTCTGACCACATACATTTGGCTAAAGATTCTATACTATCGACAAAGCACTACAACTTCCCACACCATGCAGTCTTTAAGGAAAGCAGTTCCACTACAAAACTTAGAGTTGTATTCGACGGAAGCGCTAAAACTTCTATTGGTTTATCTCTAAATGACACACTTCATTGTGGCCCAAAACTACTAAACAATATTTGCGATATTATTTTTCAATTTAGGAGACATAATATAGTTTTTTCTTGTGATATTAGACAGATGTATAGGCAAATAAAAATCGCTACAGCATATCGGCCTTATCAGCTAATATTTTGGCGTTCCGACGAATCTCAACAGCTTTCTATTTATAAGCTAACCACAGTCACTTATGGACTTAAATCTTCATCTTATCTAGCTATTCGCACTCTAAAGCAATTAGCTATGGACGAAGGCATTGCTTATCCAGACGTTTCCAATGTTATCATCAATAACATTTATGTAGATGACATCGTCACTGGTGCAAGTGATGTATCTTCCGCACTTAAGCTTAAAAACCCAGTGATCAATCTTTTAGACAAAGGCCAATTTCAACTGCCCAAATGGTCATCTAACCCTCCCGAACTTCTATACGCAGTTCCCGAAGATAATCGGGAAACAACCACTTTATTTTAGATTAACGGATCAACCTCTCTTTTGTATCTTGGGTCTCAAATGGCTACCTACAAACGATAGTTTTTCTTACACAATAGAAATTTTAGACCACTTGCTCACAAAACGCTCGCTATTATCACTAATCGCTAGGATTTACGATCCATGTGGCTGGTTAACACCAGTCATTCCTCTGGACCTTGGGAGTTTCATTTTATGAGCCACTTCCTGAAACCATTTCAAAGGATTGGAAAACATTTACCAACGAATTAACAGCATTGGAACAATTAAGAATTCTGCGCAACCTTCAACCCGATGACGCGAAATATATCCAACTACACGGTTTCTCTCTGAGCAAGGCTACGCTGCAGTAGTTTACCTACGTATTGTTGACGGTAACAATGTCATCAAAACTCACATAATAATAGCAAAATCCAAGGTCCCACCTCTAAAACGTATATAACTTCCTCGTTTGGAACTATGTGGCGCTCATCTTCTGGCAATATTAATAGACTATTCTACTAATCTAATTCAACCCCTTTACCAAATTAACGCAATACGATGTTGGTCTGACTCCACGGTGACTCTATCATGGATAAAAACACCATCTGATAATTTAAAGGTCTACGTCGCAAACCGAGTCTCTCAAATCCAAGAATGGACTCCGCCGGAGGTTTGGTCGAACGTACCCACCTGTCACAATCATGCCGATTGTGCCACGCGAACGACTTCTCCCGCCGCAATTCTCAAACACCCACTGTGGTGGACAGGTCCTCTTTGGTTTCAGCGCTCTGTCCAGGTATGGCCAAATGCAACACATCCGGTGTTAGACATTAACCCAGAACTTCACGTGAAACCTATATATCTAGAGAAATTTGTTAACATGAAATTCAAAAGGACAAAATTAATTGAATCAGCCTGTCAATTTTCCAATTAAAATTTATAGTTTAAAAATTTGGAAAACTGTTAATTTATTTTTAATGAACAACGATTTATCCTTTTACAGAAAAAAAGATTTTACCTAAATCATACATACATATACATGGTGTTATTATTTTAAGAATGAAATGGAAAGATTTATTGTCATCACTTATTTAAATATTGAGATATTCATTATTTTTAACATATATTTTAACTCATTTCAACATACATTATTAATATAAAATTTATAATATGTTAATAGTAGAACACATTAACTGGAAAATGCTTTTTTTTATGTTGGATTTCATCAGCTGTTTCTTCCATAAACAGTATTTCACCAGGAATCCTGATGATATTTTCATCGCATGACATCTTTAAAAACAAATTAACGGTTACTGTTTTATGAATTGATGGCCCCGTATAATGGGTTAATAGTTTAAAGTTATAAATTGTAATAATAATATTTAAAGTTATAAGTCAATTATTCAAATAATATCATTGAATTTATATCTATAAGAAGAAATCCTATTACTTACTGCAATGTCTGAGGGATAATGTGAGACTTCAATATGAGGGTTGAAAAGTTGAAGTTTAAGGAGTTCACACAACTGCTGTGAAGCCTTTGGGGGAGTATCCATAGTAGTAAGTTATACCTGGCTGATTGATTCGGTTTTGATCCAGCTAAATTCTTAATCTTACTATTTAATGAAAACTAATAAACACTAAAAGCCTAAAATAAACAATAAATCCCTAATATTCGAGAATAACTGTTTCATACAGTAATAAATATACATAAACAAGAAATAAAGAAGTGAAAACTATTTACAACGAACACCACACCAACTACAACATTTACCCATCCATATAAAACTTATATACTACGGAAACTCCCGCAAAGGCTTCACAAAAGTTGTTTGTTCATTGGGATAAATGCCAAGCCAACTTATTGTCATCGTTTGAAAAATTATTTATTTCTGCAAAGTTCGTGGATGTACATTATCAGTCGAATCACAAGTTGTGCTGTGAGTTGAAATTAAAAGTTTTTGCTGATTTCGATGCTTGACACTTTAATACGTAGTTGCGTCTGTAGCTAATCCACGAATCTGTAAAGCCTCAGCTGAATTTAACAACAATTCTATATTCTCCTCTTCAATGTTCATTTCACCCCGTAACACAAAATGCACAAAAGCCAAAACTTCCCAATACTTCATTACACGGATTATTATCACCGGATGTGGACATGGATTCTCGGCCAGGATTTTCTCAAAATATGGACTGCTCGCATTTAACACAACCTTGTGACACTTTATCATTTGTGATTCGACTGATAATGTTACATCCACGAACTTTGCAGAAGTAAATAATTTTTGAAACGATGACAATAAGTTGGCTTGGCATTTATCCCAATGAACAAACAACTTTTGTGAAGCCTTTGCGGGAGTTTCCGTAGTATATAAGTTTTATATGGACGGGTAAATGTTGTAGTTGGTGTGGTGTTCGTTGTGAATAGTTTTCACTTATTCACAGATTGAATTATATCTTGATTATGTACATTTATTACTGTATGAATATGTTATTCTCGAATATTAGGGATTTATTGTTTATTTTAGGCTTTTAGTGTTTATTAGTTTTGTTTAAATAGTAAGATTAAGAATTTAGCTGGATCAAAACCGAAAAAATCAGCCAGGTATAACATACTACTATGGATACTCCCCCAAAGGCTTCACAGTAGTTGTGTGAACTCCTAAAACTTCAACTTTTCAACCCATATATTGAAGCCTCACATTATCCCTTAGACATTGAAGTATGCTATAGGATTTCTTCTTATAGATATAAATTCAATGATATTATTTGAATAATTGACTTATAATTTTAAATATTATTATTACAATTTATAATTTTAAACTATTAACCCATTATCAAGGGCCATCAATTCATAAAACAGCAACCGTTAATTTGTTCTTAAAGTTGTCATGCGATGAAAATATCATCAGGATTCCTGGTGAAACACTGTTTATAGAAGAAACAGCTGATGAAATTAACTATAGAAAAAAGCATTTTCCAGTTAATGTGTTCTACTATTAACATATTATAATTATTATATTATTAATGTATGTTGAAATGGGTTAAAATATATGTTAAAAATTATAAATATCTCAATATTTAAATAAGTCATGACATTATTTTTTTTCCATTTCATCCTTAAAATAATAACACCATGTATATGTATATATATGATTTAGGTAAAACCTTTCTTTATGTAAAAGGATAAATCGTTGTTGATTAAAAATAAATTAACAGTTTTCCTAATTTTTAAACTATAAATTTTAATTGGAAAATTGACAGGCTGA
Organism: Aphrophora alni; assembly: GCA_963513935.1. NCBI lineage: Eukaryota > Metazoa > Arthropoda > Insecta > Hemiptera > Aphrophoridae > Aphrophora > Aphrophora alni. Next base: position 152,900,624 of record OY740765.1, read on the forward strand.
TTCAATCAATTTTGTCCTTTTGAATTTCATGTTAACAAATTTCTCTAGATATATATATACTTATTAAATATATTTGCAGATATTTACTTTATATATATATATACTTATATTAATAAAATATGACATGTGTGTGTTTTTTTAAAAATTGAACCACTTATGTAAACAGATAACTCAAACACATAGTTACAGGTATTTCATTTTGGTAAGCTAAACCTGCATATTTATTGATTGTGGTTTCAATTAAATTGAACGTGCATTACTCTAGCTTGTCTCGTCGTAATTGTAGCTTAACACGCGTTCAAAAGCTTTGCGTTAAAGGCCGCGAGAGGTCTTGAAGATGTCGCTAGTTTCCTTTCACCCCTCTGTAAATGATTATCATATTTGAACTATCATATAAATACAGGATATAGTTGATAATACGTCAATGGTCAATTACTTAGATAAAATCATGTTTTACTAGTGACATGTAATGAGTCTCCTTGGGTAAAATAATTAGTAGTTGGAGGTTAGCAATATCTGGATATGAAATATGGTACCATAAGTAGTAGTTAATTGTTTTGAATTTACTATTCTTGAAGAGTGAAATAACTTAATAATAACAATAGTGTAACTTACATTTACTTTCAGTTCTCAAATCATACATAAAGATTACGCCCTCCTTACTTTCTGAGAGCGCAATATTTACAAGTATTGTGACAGGCCGTAACACCAGTGTCGAGTTTTTAAAGAAATATCCATTTTAAAATGTATTGTGTCCAGAGATTAATTTTGAGATTATGTCTATCTGTCTGTCTGATGTCTGTGGAATGATCTACACTGACCGATTTCATAATTTTTTTTTTGGGTAAATCTTTCACATATATCCGGAATTTTTTTCGAAATTTGGGCTGTCGGACATATGACGAAACATAACATTCCGACTTTATACAATCCAATGCAATGAGTTGAATAAAAGTTAGCCAAAATGTAGCCGTTAAGTACCAAAAGAAAACCTATTGTGCTAGATCATATTTCATAAATGCTCTGCAATAGCATTTTACAAATAATACGCCCTTCTAGGACATAAAATATTGATACTGAATGCTAGTTAGGAAGTAAGTAGTTATGCTATCCAGTCCCTTCAACAAACTGTAGCTCCAAAGTACCCTCAGATATGCATCCCCATATCATCACGGAATCACTACCAGCCTGAACAGCAGGAGCCACATATGCAGGCAAACAATTTTATTTTTTGTTCTTCGTACCCTGATTCTACGAATGATTAAACAGTTCAAATCGGCTCTCATCAGAAAATGAAACACGCCTCCAAGCTCATTGAATGACTTTAAACAAATTTTCTACTGCCACTGGAGAATGAGACTATAACTATAGTGGACCTGAAAAATATAGGCGGCTCAGGGTCACGCGTCGCTTCCCCGCTTCCCCACCCTGCCTACCCCTCTCCTTCACCCACTGCCTGCCTTCGCATCGCATGTAGGGAAGGGAAATGTTGTTGTTTAGCGGTAACAGTGTTATAACGAAATATAAAATATATTTATTAATAATTATAAAATATATTTTTTTAGTTATAAAAAATGTAACTAAATAAAATTAACTTACACACGTTCTTAAAATAAAAATAGCTAACTTCTCTATAAACCTGCATTCATGGAACATTCACACAACAAACATAAATTATTACTAAATAATTAAGAAAATTTTCTAAACGAAGCAGAAATAATACTTTAATTTATAATGAAACAGATTAATAATTACTAACATAAAATATGAAAGGCATTCATTATAAACTAAAAATTGACATTTACAAACAATTCCCATCTACCTTCGGGCATAAGCAATCAAAGTCAACATTGTATGACAAACTTATATCTTAATCATCAGTTGATTATATAGGCTAGACTGAAGTTAATGTTATCAATAACGATAAACAGTTTTGTCTACGCATGTGACAGTTAGTCTCTATTTCACTCTGCTGCGGTGTTGTTTAGTTATTTTCTTTATTTTGATTGGTGCTGTTTAGTTATTGAAGTTTTATTTATTTGTGTATTTATATGTGTATAGTGCTTATTTTTTAAATCATGGCAGTCACCAGCCCAGATGTCAGAAGCCAGTCCAAAAAGGTTGTATTTAGTGTATATAATTATCTTAAGGATCTCGTGACTAACAGACCAAATACCACAATACAAGAAGTTTTTAATGACACACAAAAGGCAGCAGCAGCTGCATGTTCATTGTCAGTACGCACTGTGCAAAGAATCGCTGCAGAAGGGTACAAACATCCGATTTTTAACTTGCAAGATGATGCTAGACCATTGTTTGTATCTCCACGGAAGAAAAAGGCACACAAAAAGTGGATTACTAATTTAGACGATTTTGACAGGGACGTTGTTCGTCGTACTGTATTTGATTTTTATGATCGTGGAGAATACCCTACTTGCAAAAAAATTAAAAATGTGTTGAGGGAAAAGATAGGGTTTGCTGGTGGAGTAGATTCCACTCGGAAAATCTTAAAGAAGGTCGGATTCCTGTTTAAAAAATGTAATGATGGCAGAAAATTTTTGATGGAAAGAAGGGACATATAGTGGCAGCTCGGGTATTGTTTCTTCGGAAAATGCATGATTTAAGGCAAGAACACTACCTCCGCCCAATTATCTACTTAGACGAAACTTGGGTAAACCAAAACCATTCAAAAAAATATATCTGGCAGCATTCTACAAGCAAAGGTGGATTTCGAGTCCCAGTTGGCAAGGGTTCAAGACTAATTATTTGCCATGCAGGATCGTCAAAGTACGGCTTCTTAGGGGGTACTCAACTGGTTTTTCAGTCGAAAAGTACCATTGATTACCACCAAGAGATGAACTACGAGGTCTTCAAGGAATGGTTTGTCGACATGCTTAGGAGTTTAGAAGAAGGGTGTGTGATAGTCATGGACAATGCGAGCTATCACTCTAAACTCAAAGAAAAAGTCCCGAACACCAAGACGAGAAAGGCAGATATTACGGCATGGTTAACATCCAAAGGTATAGCACACAATCCAAAACACACTGTTGCAGAGCTGCTAACCATAGTTGGGCATCATAAACACAAATACAGCAAGCAGTATGAGCTCGATGAGATTGCACTGGATATGGGGCATGAAGTGGTTCGGCTACCCCCGTACCACTGCCAATATAATCCCATCGAGCTTATATGGGCACAGGTAAAAGGGGAAGTAGCTCAGAAAAACACCACATTTAAAATAAAGGATGTGAGGCAACTCCTTGAAGACGATCTAAATAACGTGACTGTTGAAGACTGGGTGAAATGTGATCGTCATGCAGTGAAGCTACAAGAGGAAGATTTTGAAAAAGAAGGTCTTCGTGATGATAACATTCAACGCATAGTTGTTAGTTTACAGGACGAGAGTGATAGTGACAGCTTCAGTGATGTGCCCATCCAAAGTGAAGACGAGGAAGACTTATAAATTTTGCCTGTATTGTATGGCCGTTCTCATACTCCCCAGCCAAAACTACCGATTTTTATATAATTTAACTACGGATAGTTTACCATAAAGTTACTTAATTTTAAAATTATTTTTTTATCGTAAAGTTACGAAACATAATTATATTTCAACATGTCAATATAAAAATATTGGTGATGTAAATAAATTATATAATAAATGCATAATATATATATATTTTATACAGCTATTATAACATGAATTTCTATTTACATTTTTGAATAACTAACTGTAAACTGCTTTAAATTGAAAACTGAAAAGTTATTTTCCAACTTAAATTAAAAAAGATCTGTTTTATTGTTTTTGTTATATTATCTCTATTACCAATCATTGCAACAACAACAACAGCAGGACGCCAAAATAAGTCAAACAAAAAATAAACTATTATTTATAAAATGATGTTAGTGTAAGATTTGTTTCTAATGATTTTATTTTTAGGTTATATTTCTTTAAATAGAATAAGTTGCAAACTTATACGAAACTATTTTAAGTAACCGGATGTAAACAACCGGTGTAGGAGTGTTAGTGGATGGATGGAGGAGAAGTAGGGGAGTACAGAGCAGGTGTGGCGGGACTAGATGGGCTTGACCCTGAGCCGCCTATATTTTTCAGGTCCACTATAATATTAAGATTAACTTAAAAATAAAAATTTGTAAAGATATGTTATATATATAGCCAATTTTGGTATAAAATTCTAACCCAAAAAAGTGGAATTATTGGTACAAGTGTTTGACGGCAATTAGAGAACCTAATAACATTTGCTAATTTTCCTTGTAGTCTCTCTGTAATCTAAAAATTTGGTAAATAGGCCCCACTCTTAAACCGTTAAAAGCCCTACGAGGAGAGGTTTCACGTGAAGTTCTGGGATAATGTCCAACACCGGATGTGTTGCATTTGGCCATACCTGGACAGAGCGCTGAAACCAAAGAGGACCTGTCCACCACAGTGGGTGTTTGAGAATTGCGGCGGGAGAAGTCGTTCGCGTGGCACAATCGGCATGATTGTGACAGGTGGGTACGTGGGACCAAACCTCCGGCGGAGTCCATTCTTGGACTTGAGAGACTCGGTTTGCGACGTAGACCTTTAATTTATCAGATGATGTTATTATCCATGATAGAGTCACCGTGGAGTCAGACCAACATCGGAAAGGGGTTGAATTAGATTAGTAGAATAGTCTGATAATATTGCCAGAAGATGAGCGCCACATAGTTCCAAACGAGGAAGTTATATACGTTTTAGAGGTGGGACCTTGGATTTTGCTATTATTATGTGAGTTTTGATGACATTGTTACCGTCAACAATACGTAGGTAAACTACTGCATCGTAGCCTTGCTCAGAGAGAAACCGTGTAGTTGGATATATTTCGCCTCATCGAGATGAAGGTTGCGCAGAATTCTTAATTGTTCCAATGTTGTTAATTCGTTGGTATATGATTTCCAATCCTTTGAAATGGTTTCAGGAAGTGGCTCATAAAATGAAACTCCCAAGGTCCAGAGGAATGACTGGTGTTAACATACTACATGGATCGTAAATCCTAGCGATTAGTGATAATAGCGAGCGTTCAGTGCAAGTGGTCTAAAATTTCTATTGTGTAAGAAAAACTATTGTTTGTAGGTAGCCATTTGAGAAACAAGATACTGAAGAGAGGTTGATCCGGGAATCTAAAATAAAATGGCGTTTCCCGATCATCTTCGGGAACTGCGTGTAGAAGTTCAGGAGCGTTAGATGACCATTTGGGCAGTTGAAATTGGCCTTTGTCTAAAAGATTGATCAATTGGTTTTTAAGCTTAAGTGCGAAAGATACATCACTTGCACCAGTGACGATGTCATCTACATAAATGTTATTGATGATAACATTGGAAACGTCTGGATAAGCAATGCCTTCGTCCATAGCTAATTGCTTTAGAGTGCGAATAGCTAGATAAGATGAAGATTTAAGTCCATAAGCGACTGTGGTTAGCTTATAAATATAAAGCGGTTGAGATTCGTCGGAACGCCAAAATATTAGCTGATAAGGCTGATCTGCTGTAGCGATTTTTATTTGCCTATACATCTGTCTAATATCACAAGAAAAAACTATATTATGTCTCCTAAATTGAAAAATAATATCGCAAATATTTAGTAGTTTTGGGCCACAATGAAGTGTGTCGTTTAGAGATAAACCAATAGAAGTTTTAGCGCTTCCGTCGAATACAACTCTAAGTTTTGTAGTGGAACTGCTTTCCTTGAAGACTGCATGGTGTGGGAAGTTGTAGTGCTTTGTCGATAGTATAGAATCTTTAGCCAAATGTATGTGGTAACTGCTCATAAAAATCTGCTGAGGCTTTACAGATTCGTGGATTAGCTACAAACGCAACTACGTATGAAGCTGTGAAGTTGGGCGCCATTGAATTGTAGCCCTCAGTCGCTCAGCGGGAAGGGCGAGGTCTGAACACTAAACAAATAGTTTGGAAATAAATTCCGCGCCTGTATTTTAAAAGTTCATGGCTGAATACTAGAGAGATATATGTATATATTTGTGGGCACCACTTTGTTATTAACGTCCGTAAGAAGAAACAAAAACCCAAACTAGGAAACTGGTTTCAATTGGACGAGGGTGTCGCTATCAAGGGGAGTCCAACGGCCCTATAGGTCAAAATATGACTTTTCTTTTTTATTGCGTTATTTTATAGCCAGCACTTTTCTGAACAATTTGATACCAAAAACTTTGGTTAAATATGGAGTTTTTATATTTATAAATATTTTTTAAACGTTGCACTCCATGCAAAATTTTCATATAAGAGCAGAGCTTCGATTACAATGAGAGCACTGATTGTAATATAAATGTCATAACACTGTAGGGTTATATAGTATAACTTGACACTGTATTACTGTGTACAGAGTAAACCTGGACATTTTAGGTGAAACAATTTAGACATTCCTTGATAAATTTTGCAAATGTTTATGTTTACAACTTCATAACCTCGTGAGTCTTGTTTTGTTGATTGTGTTTTAGTTCTTTTATACCTTGTTAACATTTTGTTTGAAGCTATGCCTAGACAGAAAGGTTGGTGTACTAAGAGGAAGTTTTGTGGTAACAAATTTACTAAAAGGTCAAGTAGTTTGCCAAGTGATGTAGTGCCAAGTGATGTAGAGCTTAGGCCTAGTTCTAGCTCAGGCCTACCTAAAATGAAAAAGTGGATAAGCCTAGCCCAAAACCTAGTGCTTCTAAGAGGAAATTGTCAGCTACCTTAGAACAGTTTGAACAATACAGTTCTTCCACTAGTAATATTTTGCTATCTTTTGATATTTTATCCTCAGTTGTGTCTCAGTTTACAGCCTGTAAAGAGTGTTATTCCGCATTGCGACTTGATGAGGACATCAGTTGTCGGAACGGGTTAGCTTGTAAACTAGTACTAAAATGCAGTAGCAGTTCATGTAATTTTATAACTGACTTTTGGAGTTCACCTACGTGTAAAGATAGCAGCTTTTTTGAAGTGAATAGTCGGTTGTTTTACGGGTTGCGTTGCATCGGTAAAGTTCCTGAGGCTGGGAAAATGTTGTGCGGGATGTTGAACCTACCCAAGCCTAATACAAATGTTGGCAAGTATACACATGCCCTTAGGGATTCCCTTTGTACTGTAGCAGAGGATGTGATGAAGAAGGCTACATTAGAAGCAGTTGAAGAGAATAGTGAAGCTACAACGCCTACTGATATTGACATAGCTTTTGATGGAACCTGGCAGAAGCGGGGCTTCGTTTCGAAAAATGCTGCCTGTACTGTCACTAGCGTAGATACCGGTAAGGTTATAGATGTAGAAATCCTTAGTAAGTACTGCAGTGGTTGTGAGCGAACAAAAGGTTCTGCAGAGAAAAATACTGCCCATCTTCCAAACTGCCAGAAAAATTATGAAGGAACCAGTGGTGGTATGGAGACAGTTGCTGCTGTGGCTGTTTGTCTGCGATCCGAAGCTAAGCGCAATGTTCGCTACGTTAAATTTCTGGGTGACGGAGATAGTAAATCTTTCAGTGCAGTGGTAGAAAGCAGGCCTTATGGTGATTTGCAAGTTGAAAAACTTGAGTGTATAGGGCATGTTAGTAAATGTATGGGTACCCGTCTTCGCAAGCTGAAGCAAAAGTTAGGCGGAACATTGCTTTCCGATGGGAAATCAATAAAAGGCGCTGGAAGGCTGACAGACACTCTCATTGATAAGTTTCAACAATACTACGGTAATGCTATCAGAAGTAATGTCAATGACTTTGATAACATGAGGAAAGCTGTGTGGGCAATTTACTGCCATAGCTTGTCCACCGATGCTGCCTCGAACCATCTACTTTGCCCACCCGCTCCCAACACCTGATGCAGATATAATAAAGCCGTAGCTGATAAAAAATCTCCCACACATAAACCAGTACCAAAAGCAGTAATGGAAGCCATTAGACCTGTGTTCAAGGACTTAGTTCACCCTACTCTCCTAAGGCGTTGCCTTCATGGCAAGACACAAAATGTGAATGAAAGTTTCAACAATGTAGTGTGGAGTAGGGTGCCAAAGAACGTTTTTGTTGGGCTGAAAACTCTTGAAGTAGGTGTTTTTGATGCCATTGTTACTTTCTATGAAGGAAACATAAGTAGATTAAAGGTTTTTGAACAGTTAGGCCTAACAGACATGGGTAAATACACTCTGGAGGCACTGAAGATGGCTGATGTGTCGCGAATTAGAAAAGCGGAGTCTGCGGCGCAGTTGGCAACAAAAGAGTCCAGGATCAAGAGAAGAAGGCTAAGGCTTGGGGAAGAAGAGCTTGATGATCCAGACTACTGCCCTGGTGGATTTTAAAATGTAAGTGGAGTCTTATTAAAGTTTTGTCTTATATTTATGTGCATTTTATTCAATTGTTTTCTTATTTCTTCGATTACCGAAAAGTTAATTATTTTGCACTTAGGTACACTTAAAACAGGAACCGTTTGAGATATCTTGATGAAATTTTTTGTGCTTGTAGGGTATACCAAATTGCAGCTCTGGAAGTAAAATAATTGTAATATTTTGAAAAATATCTTCAGAAAAAAAAATTTTCCACAAAAGAATACAGAAAAAAAAGTATGCGAGAAAAAAAAATCATAAGTACTAATGTATTGAAAATATTTTAACTCTTTTAGTTCCAGCTATTTATAAGACATAGATAAACAACCATGCAAAATTTCATAGCTTTATGTCTAATAGTTTAGGAGAAAAGTGTACCTAAAAAGCGCAAATTTAACATGGAAGGGATAGGGACGTTGGACTCCCCTCAAATCAATCTGACGAGAAGATAACTCAGCCATTGTAGTCAAAACTTCAATATATTCACAAACATAGTGAAATAGTGTTCAATCAAATCAAAATCTAATTAAATTGATTTAACAAGTCTCTAAATCATAGTCTATCGATACATAACAAAGTCCAATTCGAGAGTTAAACCATGGCCATGGAGGGAATAAATTTTGTAAAGAGATAAGAATGGTTTTTCACACACCAGATTACGATTTTCTACTGCAGAACGAGATTTTCAACCCAATGCAAGGCGAGCTGGAGACCATCGATTTTTATATTGCAGCTATGGAAGGTCTTTATGGGCGGTAGGCTTTCAGCGTACCTGAATCTACTCGGTTGAAGCAAATCTTAAATAATCTTCATCCTCATCTTCAGGATCGTTTGGCTTTGTGTAAGTTGAAAACATTTGGAAGATTTGCGCTATATGGGAAGAAAAGCCGAATCAGGTTGTTTGAGAGCTTCCTTACCTGGTGCACTTTCGAGAAATACTATACTTGAACCTGATTTGGCCTACGCAGAACCAACTCCACGTAGAGGGACTTCTTTCGGAAAAGTAGCAAGCCTCCTACCCAACTCATATGGAAATAACCCATCTGTAAAGTGCTGGAATTGTGGTTTAAATGGTCATCGATACGCAGAATATTGGAAAGAGCGTAACCTATTTTGCTATGGATGTGGAAACCCTGGAACTAATAAGGCTAACTGTTCTGGATGTAGTTCAAAAAACGATTGAATTTGGGAGCCAACTCTCGAAAACAAGTTGACTCCCAGTGTAATCACGAAGACGATATCGAAGTACATTACATGTTACAATCGCACGTCGATGACGACCGACCGTGTCAAATGTAAGAATATTTGGAAAACAATTTAGGGCTTTATTGGATTCCGGAGTATCATATACAGTCCTAGGACTGAACGGGCTTTGGTTGTTGGATAAATTTGTTGGGAATTCGCAAAGGTCAGTCCAAAGATTTCTTTAATTAATTTGTGTAATGGAATAAAAGATGAAGAGCATTTAAGCAAGGAGGACAAAGTTAAATTACGGGAATTTCTAAAACAACAGTTAAGGACAAAGCAAATGTTTTGGGGAGAACAACTTTAGTTGAACACACGATCGATACGGGAAATACATCACCCATCAAACAAAGTTATTATCCAATGTCACCTTCCCGGTTGAAGTTAGTCTACAAAGTGTTGGATGAAATGTTGTCGTTAGGAGTGGTGGTACCCTCTAAAAGTGCATAGTCACCCCCTATTGTGCTACTGGACAAGCCTGATGTTTCAAAGCGTTTTTGTGTAGATTTCCGTCGCGTAAATGCAGTCACCAAACGTGATGCATACCCGTTATCACAAGTCACGACAATCCTCGATAGGCTCAGAGATGCACATTACCTTTCATCGTTGGATATTAAGTCAGCCTACTGGCAGATACCCCTTGCTGTAGACAGGAGAGAAAAGACAGCATTTACCATCCCAGGTCGTGGACTATTTAAATTCACCATTATGCCGTTTGGACTACATAATGCGCCAGCTACATGGCAAAGGTTTATCTATTTCGTGATTGGAGCAGATCTTGATAACTAATAATTTGAACTCCACTTAGAGGTTCTGCAAAAGATATTTGTGCGTTTTCGTGCTACTAAGATCACGCTAAGTCAACAAAAATGTAGCTTGTGGTGCCCTGAACTCCGCTATTTGGGGTACGTTTGGATCATCGCAGTTTGAAGGTGGACCCCGTTAAAAGTGGAAGCTATTATCCGGATTTCACAACCAAAGAACCAGAAATCCGTGAGACAGTGTTGTAATACAGCCTCTTGCTCAGATTTATCCCTGAATTTGCTAGTCGAATGTATCCTCTTATTAAACTTGTGAAGAGAAATCAACGATTCGTATGGACAGAAAAAGCTTAAAATGCATTTGAAGATATTCGATGCTGACTTGTTAAAGCACCTATCCTCACTTGCCCGGACTTCGGGAACCCTTTTGTTTTATCTTTTGATACATCTGGAAATGGACTTGGAGCCATGCTTTCGCAAGAGTCTCACAATGGCAAAGCAGTGATTGCGTATACTAGTAGAACTCTTTCAAAAGGTGAACAAAAATTTTCTGCTACAGAGAGGGAATGTCTAGCTGTCATTTGGGCGGTCGAAAAATTTAGACCATACGTACGTAGAAGGATACCATTTTTCAGTTATTACTGATCACTATAGCCTGCTGTGGCTTCACAATCTTAAAGATCCGCAAGAAAGTCTTGCCCGGTGGGCCTTACGCTTCCAAGCTTTTGATTTTACATTAATTCATAGGAAAGGAAAAAGACATGTTGTCCCGGATTTATAATCCAGATCACTTAATACGGAAGAAATAGAAGTTTGTGAACTAAAACTACCTGGCCAGATAAAAGATGCTTGGTACCGGAAAATGCTCCATTTGGTATCTGAGGAGCCTGAATTATATCCATGTTGGAAGCTGAACACAACCAATTTTGGAATCTACAAAACATTTCACAGATCGAATTGCCGGTATTATTGGCCGAAGATGAAATATGATATTACAAAGTATGTTCGTAATTGTTCAACCTGCCAGCAGTGTAAGTCAAGTAATCGAAAACCAACTGGACTCAGGTCGTATTGATCAACAACCTTGGGAAATTATAAGCGCTGATCTTCTGGGGCCCTTACCCAGATCTACACAAGGGAATAAGTATATTCTGGTGATTATGGACACATTCACTAAGTACGTTTTGTTATACACATTGAGAACCGCAAACTCGCATAAAGTAGTAAAACACCTTGAAGATGATGTGTTTCTGGTTTATGGTGTACCACGTTTCTTAATATGCGATAATGGCCAGAATTTATTGGCGGACAAGTACGGTCTCTTTCGAAGAATTTTGGAATAAAGATTTGGTATAATGCAAGGAGACATCCTCAGGCCAACCCTACAGAAAGAATTAATAAAACAATAGGTACAATGCTGAGATCTTATGTAGGAGATAACCACCGCTTGTGGGATAAGAAATTTAAAATTTTAGGATTTGCTTTGAGAACTGCGACAAGTGAAGTTAAGGGATGAAGTCAGGCTTACTTGAACTTTGGGCGAGAATTACGGATATGAGTTATATATAGGTGTTTGGTACTGAAGAAGAACTTTGTACAGTCTGATGCTATAAACTTTATCTCGTCGAAACTCTGCCAACGTTATTCTGGTCCTTATAAGATAGTTCAGAAGATTTCACCAATTATTTATTCGTTAGAGGATGAGAGTGGTAGATATATAGGAAAATGGCACATATCCCAGTTATAACCGTACGTTACGGAACCAACCGTCTAGAAAATTTGAGAAACCAGGTCAACCAGTTCCACTTCTTCAAACCTGTAATTGGGTGGCAGATACAAACAACAAATTGTGATTTTGTAAGGCAAAGGGGATGTGATCACGTAGAAGAACTTTAAGATGTTCAACGTGACTTCTCACGCCGTTAATGTTCCATTGTGTTAACACTATACGAGTTAAAATTCATGGCCATATTTTAGGATTGAGATATAAATTCATAATATAAATGGATTCGTTAAAAATAAAAAGGGTTTGAACCACTGTATCATTCATTCCACCTGCCTGGATAGAAAGGCCGTCAGGTGGTTTACGTTTAGTTTTAGATATTTCAGGGTCAACCTCCATAGAAACCTCAACAACTGGAATGTTGGCTGTTGAAGGAACAATCGGTGTTCAGTACTCATGCGAAACATTCACTTTACATGAACTTTCTCTTTCTCCCACAACACGCCACATCGGAATAGTCCTTGCCATAATTCCAGGGGTGTTTTGCCTTGTATTACAAGTCCAAGGTCTAATGTCATCATTTATAATATTTTTGATAGGTGGACGGATATAACGTGATTATGGATGCGAAGCGTTACCTAGCCCCGTCGTCTCTGGTTTGTTTTCTTCCACAACTCCGCGCGTACAATTCACGTGTCCACGTTACGCTTATTACACTTAACTTCGCATCAGTCGAAGCTAAGCTTTCTCAACAGTTCTCGTGCTATTCAGCACATCTCATTAATTATACGTTCGCATCAGATATTTTTATCCTCCGGGCAGGATTTGGATATTTTTCTTTGAATACACGATTGGAAACTACAGTAAAACACGTTTCATATGCAGCGATATTAATTGAAATTTCAGTTGTAGGCCATTTTTTGTCTCTATAAAAAAGGAACCCATCGCGCATGCGTCAACGGTCAAACAAGTTTTATAGTAGACACGCCCGGGACAACCTCTCCCACTCTGCACCGCACGAACTCCTTACTGTAACACAAACTTATGTTACATTTCACTTACTCATTGTTTATCTGTTGTTCATTCTTGGTTGCTTCGTGCAAGTGTTAGTATTTCTACTTAATGCTATTAATATTCTTGTGTTAGTATATATTTCCTTTAATATATTAATTGTGCTTTCAAGATTTTGAAAAGATTCAAAATGAATATAAATCTCTGATTCACAAATTTGCCAGTGACGAAACCACCGCAGACTACGATTTAAATGATGTCTTAAAAATACAGAATGACATTTCAGTATTAGCTATTTCTGCCAAAACACATATACAAACACTTTTACCCCATCTAGGTTGAACAGAAACGGATTTGAATGCCTTCTAGTGAATCCCAACACTCAGACCAAAACAAAATAAATATCAAACTTCCTAAACTTAATTTACCAATTTTCACTGGTGATTTAAGTGAATGGGCTATCTTCTGTTCTATGTTTGAAACCACAATAAATCAAAATCATGCCTTAAAATACCCGTCGAAAAATTCACTTATCTATTGTCTTGCCTAAAGGGTGAACCACTAAACTTAATAAAAGGGTTGCCCGTAACACCTCTAAAATATCGCATAGCATTTGACACCTTGGAAGAAAGATATCAAAACATCCGACGTTTAGTAAACTTTCATATAACCAAAATCATTGACTTACCAAACATTACTGCAAATTCGTTACGAACAATACGCAATTTCATAGACATTTACTCAGAAAACTCTAGAGCTTTAAAGAATTTAAACCACGATGTAACTAACTCTAACAACATTGCTTTTAAGAAAACTGGATGAACAAACACACAAACGCACACTAGAACACACAGTACCTACTGTGACTGATATATTTAGGTTTTTAAATGAAGAACGTGCACATCAGATTAATATGACGCAACGCCAATCTGTAAACTATCCGCCTACAATGAAAAACCCGCATTTTGAATCGCAATATACCAAACCAACAAAACATGTTTACAAGGTCTCTACCAACATGCAACTATCTTGCATATTTTGTAACTCTAATGCACACATCAGTTATAAATGTTCTGAATTTCAGAATAATAGCCCTCATGAACGATTGAAATTTGTACCAGACAACAAATATTGTATTAACTGTCTGAGTAGTGTTCATTCAATCAACGATTGTAAATCTAACAACACCTGTCGATTATGCACACATTTCAAAAGGTCAAAACAAACCGATATCCGTTACTGCTGTCTTAGACTCTGGAATTCAAGGCACAATACTAACAATGAAATCTGCACAAACGCTAGGCATCAATCTCAGGGACCATATTTGGTTATGTCCTGATAGGCATTCGCAGGAGCGAATCTAAAATTATTTTCTCCAAATCTATTTCCATGCTCACAATAAAGTATATTGATTTAAATCAAGTTAGGCAACAATTTTGGATTAATGAAGAACCCCCCAATACAAAAAAAATCAACCATCGAGGAAACTGAATGCGAAACGCATTACGTATCCAATATCTATCGCGAACATGATGGTAGATATGTAACAAGTTTACCATTTAAACTTAAACCGACTTCTCTTGGAAATTCAGCTGATAGCGCAAAGAAACGCTTTTTTTCATTTGTATAAGAAATTAAATACTAACCCACAATTAAAAACTGCTTACGAGAAATTCATAAACGACTACAATTATTCTGACCACATACATTTGGCTAAAGATTCTATACTATCGACAAAGCACTACAACTTCCCACACCATGCAGTCTTTAAGGAAAGCAGTTCCACTACAAAACTTAGAGTTGTATTCGACGGAAGCGCTAAAACTTCTATTGGTTTATCTCTAAATGACACACTTCATTGTGGCCCAAAACTACTAAACAATATTTGCGATATTATTTTTCAATTTAGGAGACATAATATAGTTTTTTCTTGTGATATTAGACAGATGTATAGGCAAATAAAAATCGCTACAGCATATCAGCCTTATCAGCTAATATTTTGGCGTTCCGACGAATCTCAACAGCTTTCTATTTATAAGCTAACCACAGTCACTTATGGACTTAAATCTTCATCTTATCTAACTATTCGCACACTAAAGCAATTAGCTATGGACGAAGGCAATGCTTATCCAGACGTTTCCAATGTTATCATCAATAACATTTATGTAGATGACATCGTCACTGGTGCAAGTGATGTATCTTTCGCACTTAAGCTTAAAAACCCAGTGATCAATCTTTTAGACAAAGGCCAATTTCAACTGCCCAAATGGTCATCTAACGCTCCTGAACTTCTACACGCAGTTCCCGAAGATGATTTTTAAAACATTTACCAACGAATTAACAGCATTGGAACAATTAAGAATTCCGCGCAACCTTCAACTCGATGACGCGAAATATATCCAACTACACGGTTTCTCTCTGAGCAAGGCTACGATGCAGTAGTTTACCTACGTATTGTTGACGGTAACAATGTCATCAAAACTCACATAATAATAGCAAAATCCTAGGTCCCACCTCTAAAACGTATATCACTTCCTCGTTTGGAACTATGTGGCGCTCATCTTCTGGCAATATTATTAGACTATTCTACTAATCTAATTCAACCCTTTACCAAATTAACGCAATACGATGTTGGTCTGACTCCACGGTGTTTCTATCATGGATAAAAACACCATCTGATAATTTAAAGGTCTACGTCGCAAACCGAGTCTCTCAAATCCAAGAATGGACTCCGCCGGAGGTTTGGTCCCACGTACCTACCTGTCACAATCCTGCCGATTGTGCCACGCGAACGACTTCTCCCTCCGCAATAATACTCAAACACCCACTGTGGTGGACAGGTCCTCTTTGGTTTCAGCGCTCTGTCCATGTATGGCCAAATGCAACAAATCCGGTGTTGGACATTATCCCAGAGCTTCACGTGAAACCTCTCCTCGTAGGGCTTTTAACGGTTTAAGAGTGGGGCCTATTTACCAAAGTTTTAGATTACAGAGAGACTACAAGGAAAATTAGCAAATGTTATTAGGTTCTCTAATTGCCGTCAAACACTTGTACCAATAATTCCACTTTTTTGGGTTCGAATTTTATACCAAAATTGGCTATATATATAACATATCTTTACAAATTTTAATTTTCAAGTTAATCTTAATATTAGTTATAGTCTCATTCTCCAGTGGCAGTAGAAAATTTGTTTAAAGTCATTCAATGAGCTTAGAGGCGTGTTTCATTTTCTGATGAGAGCCGATTTGAACTGTTTAATCATTCGTAGAATGAGGGTACGAAGAACAAAAAATAAAATTGTTTGCCTGCATATGTGGCTCCTGCTGTTCAGGCTGGTAGTGATTCCGTGATGATATGGGGATGAATATCTGAGGGTACTTTTGAGCTACAGTTTGTTGAAGGGACTGGATAGCATAACTACTTACTTCATAACTAGCATTCAGTATCAATATTTTATGTCCTAGAAGGGCGTATTATTTGTAAAATGCTAATGCAGAGCTTTTATAAAATATGATCTTGCACAATAGGTTTTCTTTTGGTACTTACCGTCTACATTTTGGCAAACTTTTATTCAACTCATTGCATTGGATTGTATAAAATCGGAATGTTATGTTTCGTCATATGTCTGACAGCCCAAATTTCGAAAAAAAATTCCGGATATATGTGAAAGATTTACCCACAAAAATATATTATGAAATCGGTCAGTGTAGATCATTCCACAGACATCAGACAGACAGATAGACATAATCTCAAAATTAATCTCTGGACACAATAGATTTCAAAATGGATATTTCTCTAAAAACTCGACACTTGTATATACTGCGCTCTCAGAAAGTAAAGAGGGCGTATTCTTTATGTATGAATTGAGAACTTAAAGTAAATGTAAGTTACACTATTATTATTATTAAGTTATTTCACTCTTGAAGAATAGTAAAATAAAAACAATTAACTACTACTTATGGTACCATATTTCATATCCAGATATTGCTAACCTCCAACTACTAATTATTTTACCCAAGGAGACTCATTACATGTCACTAGTAAAACATGATTTTATCTATGTAATTGACCATTGACGTATTATCAACTATATCCTGTATTTATATGATAGTTCAAATATGATAATCATTTACAGAGGGGTGAAAGGAAACTAGCGACATCTTCAAGACCTCTCGCGGCCTTTAACGCAAAGCTTTTGAACGCGTGTTAAGCTACAATTACGACGAGACAAGCTAGAGTAATGCACGTTCAATTTAATTGAAACCACAATCAATAAATATGCAGGTTTAGCTTACCAAAATGAAATACCTGTAATTATGTGTTTGAGTTATCTGTTTACATAAGTGGTTCAATTTAAAAAAAAACACACACATGTCATATTTTATTAATATAAGTATATATATAAAGTAAATATCTGCAAATATATTTAATAAGTATATATATATATATCTAGAGAAATTTGTTAACATGAAATTCAAAAGGACAAAATTGATTGAATCAGCCTGTCAATTTTGCAATTAAAATTTATAGTTTAAAAATTAGGAAAACTGTTAATTTATTTTTAATGAACAACGATTTATCCTTTTACATAAAGAAAGGTTTTACCTAAATCATATATACATATACATGGTGTTATTATTTTAAGGATGAAATGGAAAAAAAATTAATGTCATGACTTATTTAGATATTGAGATATTCATTATTTTTAACATATATTTTAACTCATTTCAACATACAATAATAATATTAAAATTATAATATGTTAATAGTAGAACACATTAACTGGAAAATGCTTTTTTCTGTAGTTAATTTCCTCAGCTGTTTCTTCCATAAACAGTGTTTCACCAGGAATCCTGATGATATTTTCATCGCATGCCATCTTTAAGAACAAATTAACGGTTACTGTTTTATGAATTGATGGCCCTTGATAATGGGTTAATAGTTTAAAGTTATAAATTGTAATAATAATATTTAAAATTATAAGTCAATTATTCAAATAATATCATTGAATTTATATCTATAAGAAGAAATCCTATAACTTACAGCAATGTCTAAGGGATAATGTGAGACTTCAATATGTGGGTTGAAAAGTTGAAGTTTTAGGAGTTCAAACAACTGCTGTGAAGCCTTTGGGGGAGTATCCACAGTAGTAAGTTATACCTGGCTGATTGATTCGGTTTTAATCCAGCTTAATCTTACTTACTATTTAATGAAAACTAATAAACACTAAAAGCCTAAAATAAACAATAAATCCCTAATATTCGAGAATAACTTATTCATACAGTAATAATTGTACATAATCAAGATATAATTCAATCTGTGAATAAGTGAAAACTATTCACAACGAACACCACACCAACTACAACATTTACCCTATCCATATAAAACTTATATACTACGGAAATTCCGGCAAAGGCTTCACAAAAGTTGTTTGTTCATTGGGAAAAATGCCAAGCCAACTTATTGTCATCGTTTGAACAATTATTCAATTCTGCAAAGTTCGTGGATGTTACATTATCAGTCGAATCACAAATGATCAAGTGTCACAAGGTTGTGTTAAGTGCGAGCAGTCCATATTTTGAGAAAATCCTGGCCGAGAATCCATGTCCACATCCGGTGATAATAATCCGTGTAATGAAGTATTGGGAAGTTTTGGCTTTGGTGCATTTTGTGTATCGGGGTGAAATGAACATTGAAGAGGAGAATCTAGAATTGTTGTTAAAATCAGCTGAGGCTTTACAGATTCGTGGATTAGCTACAGACGCAATTACGTATTAAAGTGTCAAGTAGGGAGCCATTGAATTGTAGCCCTCAGTCGCTCAGCGGGAAGGGCGGGGTCGGAACACTAAACAAATAGTTTCTAAATATATTCACAAACATAGTTAAATAGTTTTTCATCAAAACAAATCTAATTAATTTGATTTAACAAGTCTCTATATAATAGTCTACCGATACCTAACAAATTCTAAAACGAGAGTTATTTGACACTTGTTCATTTGTGATTCGACTGATAATGTAACATCCACGAACTTTGCAGAAATAAATAATGTTTCAAACGATGACAATAAGTTGGCTTGGCATTTATCCCAATGAACAAACAACTGTTGTGAAGCCTTTGCGTGAGTTTCCGTAGTATATAAGTTTTATATGGATATGTAAATGTTGTAGTTGGTGTGGTGTTCGTTGTGAATAGTTTTCACTTATTCACAGATTGAATTATATCTTGATTATGTACAATTATTACTGTATGAATAAGTTATTCTCGAATATTAGGGATTTATTGTTTATTTTAGGCTTTTAGTGTTTATTAGTTTTCATTAAATAGTAAGTAAGATTAAGCTGGATTAAAACCGAATCAATCAGCCAGGTATAACTTACTACTGTGGATACTCCCCCAAAGGCTTCACAGCAGTTGTTTGAACTCCTAAAACTTCAACTTTTCAACCCACATATTGAAGTCTCATATTATCCCTTAGACATTGCTGTAAGTTATAGGATTTCTTCTTATAGATATAAATTCAATGATATTATTTGAATAATTGACTTATAATTTTAAATATTATTATTACAATTTATAACTTTAAACTATTAACCCATTATCAAGGGCCATCAATTCATAAAACAGTAACAGTTAATTTGTTCTTAAAGATGGCATGCGATGAAAATATCATCAGGATTCCTGGTGAAACACTGTTTATAGAAGAAACAGCTGAGGAAATTAACTACAGAAAAAAGCATTTTCCAGTTAATGTGTTCTACTATTAACATATTATAATTTTAATATTATTATTGTATGTTGAAATGAGTTAAAATATATGTTAAAAATAATGAATATCTCAATATCTAAATAAGTCATGACATTAATTTTTTTTCCATTTCATCCTTAAAATAATAACACCATGTATATGTATATATGATTTAGGTAAAACCTTTCTTTATGTAAAAGGATAAATCGTTGTTCATTAAAAATAAATTAACAGTTTTCCTAATTTTTAAACTATAAATTTTAATTGCAAAATTGACAGGCTGATTCAATCAATTTTGTCCTTTTGAATTTCATGTTAACAAATTTCTCTAGATATATATATACTTATTAAATATATTTGCAGATATTTACTTTATATATATACTTATATTAATAAAATATGACATGTGTGTGTTTTTTTTTTAATTGAACCACTTATGTAAACAGATAACTCAAACACATAGTTACAGGTATTTCATTTTGGTAAGCTAAACCTGCATATTTATTGATTGTGGTTTCAATTAAATTGAACGTGCATTCCTCTAGCTTGTCTCGTCGTAATTGTAGCTCAACACGCGTTCAAAAGCTTTGCGTTAAAGGCCGCGAGAGGTCTTGAAGATGTCGCTAGTTTCCTTTCACCCCTCTGTAAATGATTATCATATTTGAACTATCATATAATTACAGGATATAGTTGATAATACGTCAATGGTCAATTACATAGATAAAATCAAGTTTTACTAGTGACATGTAATGAGTCTTCTTGGGTAAAATAATTAGTAGTTGGAGGTTAGCAATATCTGGTTATGAAATATGGTACCATAAGTAGTAGTTAATTGTTTTGAATTTACTATTCTTCAAGAGTGAAATAACTTAACAATAATAATAGTGTAACTTACATCTACTTTCAGTTCTCAAATCATACATAAAGATTACGCCCTCCTTACTATCTGAGAGCGCAATATCTACAAGTATTGTGACAGGCCATAACACCAGTGTCGAGTTTTTAAAGAAATATCCATTTTTAAATCTATTGTGTCCAGAGATTATTTTGAGATTATGTCTATCAGTCTGTCTGATGTCTGTGGAATGATCTACACGGACCGATTTCATAATATATTTTTTGTGGGTAAATCTTTCACATATATCCGGAATTTTTTTCGAAATTTGGGCTGTCGGACATATGACGAAACATAACATTCCGATTTTATACAATCCAATGCAATGAGTTGAATAAAAGTTTGCCAAAATGTAGCCGTTAAGTACCAAAAGAAAACCTATTGTGCAAGATCATATTTCATAAATGCTCTGCAATAGCATTTTACAAATAATACGCCCTTCTAGGACATAAAATATTGATACTGAATGCTAGTTAGGAAGTAAGTAGTTAGGGTATCCAGTCCCTTCAACAAATTGTACCTCCAAAGTACCCTCAGATATGTTGTATCCCCATATCATCACGGCCTCACTACCAGCCTGAACAGCAGGACCCACACATGCAGGCAAACAATTTTATTTTTTGTTAGTCGTACCCTTATTCTACGAATGAGGAAACAGTTCAAATCGGCTCTCATCACAAAATGAAACACGCCTCCAAGCTCATTGAATGACTTTAAACAAATTTTCTACTGCCACTGGAAAATGAGACTATAACTAATATTAAGATTAACTTAAAAATAAAACTTGTAAAGAAATGATATATATATATATATATATATATATATATATATATATATATATATAGGCAATTTTGGTGTAAAATTCGAACCGAAAAAAGTGGAATTATTGGTACAAGTGTTTGACGGCAATTAGAGAACCTAATAACATTTGCTAATTTTCCTTGTAGTCTCTCTGTAATCTAAAACTTTGGTAAATAGGCCCCACTCTTAAACCGTTAAAAGCCCTACGAGGAGAGGTTTCACGTGAAGTTCTGGGATAATGTCCAACACCGGATGTGGTGCATTTGGCCATACCTGGACAGAGCGCTGAAACCAAAGAGGACCTGTCTACCACAGTGGGTGTTTGAGAATTGCGGAGGGAGAAGTCGTTCGCGTGGCACAATCGGCAGGATTGTGACAGGTGGGTACGTGGAACCAAACCTCCGGCGGAGTCCATTCTTGGATTTGAGAGACTCGGTTTGCGACGTAGACCTTTAATTTATCAGATGTTGTTTTTATCCATGATAGAGTCACCGTGGAGTCAGACCAACATCGTATTGCGTTAATTTGGTAAAGGGGTTGAATTAGATTAGTAGAATAGTCTAATAATATTGCCAGAAGATGAGCGCCACATAGTTCCAAACGAGGAAGTTATATACGTTTTAGAGGTGGGACCTAGGATTTTGCTATTATTATGTGAGTTTTGATGACATTGTTACAGTCAACAATACGTAGGTAAACTACTGCATCGTAGCCTTGCTCAGAGAGAAACCGTGTAGTTGGATATATTTCGCGTCATCGAGTTGAAGGTTGCGCAGAATTCTTATTGGTCCAATGCTGTTAATTCGTTGGTAAATGTTTTCCAATCCTTTCAAATGGTTTTAGGAAGTGGCTCATAAAATGAAACTCCCAAGGTCCAGAGGAATGACTGGTGTTAACCAGCCACATGGATCGTATATCCTAGCGATTAGTGATAATAGCGAGCGTTTTGTGAGCAAGTGGTCTAAAATTTCTATCGTGTTAGAAAAACTATCGTTTGTAGGTAGCCATTTGAGACCCAAGATACAAAAGAGAGGTTGATCTAGGAATCTAAAATAAAGTGGCGTTTCCCGATATAATTAACGAAGTGGACGAACAACAACAAGAACATTCCAGAAGAATTAAGTGCATATTAATTTTTCTCGGGACAACAGACACTCAAGGAAGTTAGTGAATATAACATCCGTCGGTTTCGATCGTTAATTGGGAGTCTACAAGCGCAGAGCGAATATCTGCAAAGAAAAACGAAGAAAGAAGAACGAATAAAGAAGAACGAAGAAAGAAAAACGAAGAAAGAAGAACGAAGATAGAAAAACAAAGAAAGAAAAAGAAAAGGATCACGCCTAAGCTGTTCCACAAGTATTTGCAATGACCAAGTTATTCACGACACTACTGTGAGTAAAACTAGGATTTTATTGTCTTATTATATTGTTCTGTGAATAAGAACAAAAAGAATAAAATAATTTTCAAAATGATATTGTAAATAATTTGCAAGTAATATTTTAAATATCTTATTAATTAATTTCAAGTAATTATTTGTATAAAATATTTAAATTTTGAAAATATCGTCTTTAAGAATTTTATACAACAGTTGTTTGAAAACTGTAACTTGTTTCTATCATATCATACTTAAAAAATTAATTTTCATTTAATTATCTTGTATAGAATAAGTAGTAAGTTAAGTGATTATTAATAATGGCTATTCCAATTTTTAAAAAAGAGTACTTGGACATGATCCCCGAGTACAGTGACGAACCCTCCATGCTCAATGGGTTTATTTCAATTTGTGAGAAGATAGTACAGAAATTTTACGTAGCCGATAACCCTAAAGATTTCCAGAACGAATATTTGTTTTCATCTATTCTTGCCAAATTGAAGGGTCAAGCTCTAGAAATTGTAGTTAATTCAAATACTTATGCTTGGGATGAGGTCAAAAATATTCTTTTAACGAGTTATTCCGATAATAGAGATTGCTTTACCTTAAACCTAGAAATGGCGGAGTTAAAACAGGAAAACAGTGAATCACCATTACAGTTTTTATGAACGAGTTCAAAAATTACTAAATTTACAAGTAGCTTTATTCCTAAACAAAGAAAAGACCGTTGCTAAAGACATTTTATTTGCTTATGTACAAAGATTAGCATTAAGAGTGTTATTAAGGGGATTTCAAGAACCATTAGGATCCTTGATGCGAACAAAAAATCCCAGCTCTTTAAATGAAGCATTAAATATGACCAACGACTTCCAATTTAAAAATAATAAGCTATTTCAATCTAATAGGCAAATGCTACCACAAAAACCTCAAAACCTGCCAATTCGTAAACCTATGAATAATTATTATCAATCCCCTCAAAATCAACATAAACAATTTCCACAAAACAATTCAGGCCAGTTTAATAGACAAAATTATGTAAATCATAGCCAACAACTAAAACCTTTTGTAAATCACACACAAAAAACAAATCAAATGTATCAACCCACGCCGATGAGCATATCAACTCGCCAAACAGGAAACCCAATTAAACAAAATAGGTTGTATCAAATAACAGGAAAACCGGTTGAGGAGGAAGTTTGTAGTAATTCAGTTGAAAAGATAACAGACCAGGTGCAGAGTATTTCATTTACAGAACAGACTGATGACGCTTGCAACTTCACGGAAGACTATCCCTATATCCCGGAAATGCAAAATGAATATGACGTAGATGACTTTACTAGGGAAGACAATGCCTATCGATTTTCACAAGAAAACGAAAATGTTCCGAATCATTTTTTAGGCCTAACCACATTAAATTTTTTTTTCCATAATGCACATTGAAAATGAGACAAATCACTTACCATATATAATTGATCCGAAAACTAATTTTAAAATATTAATAGATACAGGTAGTACCAAATCATTTATAAAAAAGTCTATTGCTTTCACTATGTCCAAAAATACAATAAAAACAGAACCGTTTGAAGTAAGTACCGCACACCTAACATCAAAAGAGTAATTTAGCTGTAAACTACCAATATTAGGAAAGAAAATGTCTAAATTCTATTTATTTGATTTCCATAAAGATTTTGACATACTACTTGGACTTGACAATATAAGGGAACTAAAAATCACTTTGGATTTTGTGAATAATAAATTAATATTTTATGAAAAGAAAATATCAATGCAATTTTTTAATACAGAGGAACTAAATTCAGATAATAAGGATAAGAATCCTAAAGAAAATAAGAGCGCGTGTTACGTAAACAGGGCACGTTCTAGACAGACAGTAAAAATTAAAATTCGTAATATGTACAATGGAGAGGGAATAATATCTTATAGACAACAAGACGGACTGGAAATACCACAATGCATTTTAAAAGTCGAAAATGGAGAAAGTTATTGTCCTGTAGTTAACAACACAACAGCAGTCAGGTGATTAATTGTCGAATTCATGTACATAGAACCATTAGATAATTACGAAATTTGTGAATTAAATACTAACCAAACAAAAACGGTAAATTTTAATATGTTAAAACACGAAAAGTCGAAATTTGATGAGCAACAAATTAGAACAGAACATATGAATTCTGAAGAGAAACGAGAGATATTAAAATTAATTTTCGAATACTCAGATATATTTCATCACGAAAATAATAACTTAACCTTTACTAACCAGATCAAGCATGTGATAAGAACAACAGATGAGATACCTGTTTATACGAAAAGCTACCGATATCCTGAAATTTATCGAAAGGAGGTAAACAGGCAAATCCAGAAAATGATCGATCAAAAGATAATTCAACCATCACACTCGCCGTGGAACTCACCTGTGTGGATTGTTCCAAAGAAAACGGACGCTTCAAATAAAGAAAAATTTAGACTAGTAATTGACTTTAGAGGTCTTAATGCAAAAACTATAGATGACAAATTTCCACTCCCCAATATTACTGACATATTAGACAAATTAGGCAGATCACAATATTTCACGACCTTGGATCTCGCCTCGGGTTTTCATCAAGTTGAAATGCATCCAGGTAGCGTTGACAAGACCGCATTTTCCACAGAGACAGGTCATTATGAATTTCTCAGAATGCCCTTTGGTTTAAAGAACAGCCCACCAACGTTCCAGAGAATAATGAATAACATCCTAGGCGGAATTCAGAACGAAACTTGTTTAGTATATCTTGATGACATTATAATATACTCCACTAGTTTACAAGAACATATAAATAGGTTAAAAGAAGTGTTTAATAGGTTAAGAGAAGCCAATTTTAAAATACAGTTAGACAAAACGGAATTTTTAAGGAAAGAGGTTGCATATTTGGGCCATGTAGTGACGCCAGATGGAGTCAAACCTAATCCAGAAAAAATAAAAGCAATAAAAAATTACCCAATCCCGAAAAAACCAAAGCAAATAAAAGGATTTCTAGGACTATTAGGCTATTATCGGAAATTTATAAAAAATTTCGCAAAAATTACAAAACCACTTAACACTTGTTTAAAAAAAGAATGCCAAAATTGAGTCAGGAGAATAATGGACAAGATCTTCCCATAGCTTA
Source organism: Aphrophora alni (assembly GCA_963513935.1). Lineage (NCBI taxonomy): Eukaryota > Metazoa > Arthropoda > Insecta > Hemiptera > Aphrophoridae > Aphrophora > Aphrophora alni. Next base: position 152,926,676 of record OY740765.1, read on the forward strand.
CGCCAGCCGCACTTTAAATGATAGAGAGGTCAATTATTCAGCAATTGAAAAAGAGCTACTCGCGATTGTATGGGCGACCAAACATTTTAGACCATATTTATTTGGGAGAAAATTCAAAATTTTCACTGATCACAAACCGTTACAGTGGCTATTTTCTGTCAAAGATAATAGCTCTAAGCTCTTAAGATGGCGACTCAAGCTAAAAGAATATGATTATGTGATACGATATAAGAAAAGGGAAACTAATAAAAATGCTGACGCACTATCCAGGATTCAGCTAAATATTACTGAAAAAAGCTCAACAAAACCTCGTGATAACACAAGAAAAGAGTTAGAGAGGACAGCAGCGGAATCAACCTTACTCTATTTTCTAGAATTAGATGATGACCAATCAATGATCGTGAACTTTGTCTTAGAAGAAGACAACACTGTTAATCAAGAGGAAATTAATGAAACAAGTGACCAAACGATCCATTCGAACTTTGAAGGTAACACATCGATAGTAATTCCAATTTCGGACGAGCCGGTAAATTTTGGTAGAAATCAAATTTTTGTATCAACTGTAAAATACCAGCCCAAAGGAGTAAAAATAGTGAAATTGTTTGGAACATCGAAATTAAGATTAATAGTTGAATTGTCTGAAAATAATTTTGAAAACTATATTAATTAATTTATAAAAGAATGCCTAGTGTCAAAAGTTAAGTATAATGCCAATTAAATTAAGTTTAGCTAAGTTACAAGCATCTTATCATACTTTTATACACTATTATAATTTAAAACCTATATATAATCAGTTAAATAATTTAGAATTGTACTATAATGATGTCTTGACATATTTCAGGAAAAAAAATGTGTAAACTGTGAACTAGAAGTTGAGGCAAATATGAAATTCGAAATTAAAGAAACAATTAACTATTAATATACTATATAATATTGTACTGAGCATAATCGTAGATTTAGAAAATTCATTAACCTTTTGTAAGTTAGGAGTATTGCACCCCAGTATAATATCCACAAGAGAAAATTGTTTGATGAAATTGTAAAAATTCATAAATTTTATGGTGATCAGTTGCCATTAACGGCAAGCATATAAAATGTGTGGGACTTTGAAAACATAAAAGAAATAAGCTGTAGAATAAATAATGACGAAATAGTTTATTTTTTAAGGTTACCAATTGTAGAAGAAGAAGAGTTTAAGTTGTATAAACTATATCCTATTCCAACTAAATATGAATCTAACTATGTTACTATAATTCCTAAAGTTAAAAACATTTTAATATTAGACACTAAACTAATAGGTTTAGACAATGTATGTAAAAATAAAATTAGAACGAAATTTTTGTGTTCACACGAACTAGTGAATCACAATAATTTAGATTGTGAAAAATCTATTTTGCATTCTATTAAAACTAATGATTGTCAATACACAGCACTGGAAATTAATGATAGTATTGTTAAATGGGTACCTGAATTAGGTCAATATTTATTAATATTTCAAAAAAAATAAGTTTTAAAAATTGTGAGCAAAGATGATACTACAACAAGAGTTTTACAAGGGACTTATTTACTGAAGGTAAACGATGATGCAGTTTTCTATCATAAAAAGCAGCTGCAACATTCGTCGCAAACCGAAGGCGGACATCCAGAGTTGGTAGACATTTCTGAACTGCAATGATCAACAGATCAGAAACCAGAATTTTCTATTGATTTAAAGAAAATAGAATTAGATAAAGCTAGCTTGTATAATGTTGTACCTATGCCACAGAAAACATTTATTAATTATAACTTAAATTTATGGACAATGTTAATCTATGTAATAATAATTATAATTATAATATGTTTCACTTATAAAAAAAGTCAAAATATTAGAAATCCAGTAGTAGACAATCAACATCCACCTCCAGATGTTTTATTTAGGGATGGAGGAGTTATATAATTAAATTAACTAAATATTACATGAGTAACACATGACCAAACCTTTGTTATATATGTAGCTGTTAGAATTATGATTACTAATCAACAAAACTGCAGTTGCAGTTCTTAGGAATAGGCTTAGACCATAGTTTACTTTTATAGTTATTCTCGAATTTTAGGGATTTATTGTTTATTTTAGGCCTTTAGTGGTTATTAGTTATCAATAAATAGTAAAATTAAGAATTTAGCTGGATCAAAACCGAATATATCAGCCAGGAATAACTTACTACTATGGATACTCCCCCAAAGGCTTCACAACAGTTGTTTGTTCTACAACGGAAATTCGTTGTATGGGATTATATTTTGGTCAAAAATGAAAGAATCAAAATCCAATTCTAATACAAGGTTTGGCTGAATTGTAAGCGACTTTGTTGTTCACCGCGAGTCAGTGAAACTGACCTATGACTCGGTCTAAACTCAACTTTCGCCTACCCGTTATGACAGTAAAATCGTATGTCGGTAGATTTTGAATAAAACAATCTGTATTTGTTGAATTATGAAAATATGAAATAATACTGTTATAGGATGTATAATTGTAGTACAAGTTGTAAGCAATACAGATCAGTTACGGTTATTTCATAGAAATTAGCACACGCTGCAATAAATTTGAATGAAGAATCCAAACAATATTAAAATTAGTCAAAAAAGAAAAATCTTGAAATTTGTTTAAAAAATAATAAAGAATTATAAGAATAAAATATTCTTAGAGAAATTTTGAAAAATGTAATATCTAAAAAGTTAGGTGAAATGATAAAGATTAAAAATTGAATAAAATAGAAATAAAAGTCAATTTAATAAAGGGTTGTATAGAGATAATTGATAAAGCAAAGGTTTAGAAGCAATTAAAGAAAAAATTTAAAATTAATTAAAATTAAAAGTTATAGTTTTCACACCTTTGTGGGTGTCAGGGATACAGTTAAAGATCTAAAAATTGGAAAACCTGTTTAGATTTAAGTATGTTACAAGATATGTAAGTCTCAGGGTAATCAGTATATATTAACCCCCCCCCCCCAAATGAAGAAGTGTGAAAACACCAGGATCCGAAAGTCAAAGAGAATCATCGCAGCGGCCAGTGAGTTTGTTACACAAGATGAACAAATTAGTGAATTTTCGGAACTATAATCGGAAATCAAAATCGAAAATCACACTAAAAATTGGATTACAGGTGAACGGGCGGGCCGATAATCACCAAGCGAACTTCTCGCGAAAGCTAAGATCAAGACCTACAAGATGCTGGCGATTAAAACACTAAAAAGTAATAAATAAAACCATTAAATTAAAATTTAGAAGAAACAATAGAGAATTGTACAGTTGCAAGTCGAAATATGCAGAGGCTGAAACGTCATAGCTTCGTGACGTCGAACTGGGCGGAGCCAAGGATACCAACTGAATTACATTTAAATAGAAAAGGCTAATTAATAGAAATTAGAAAAATAATGGGATTTAGGGACTTGGACTGTAGCAAACCAACCATAAATAAACAGGTTTACCAATAGAAGAAGAAATTTACCAATAAACTACTTATAAAATTATCCCTGTGAGGGAAATAAATTGGTACGAGAATACGGTAGTTTTTGGCTATAAATATAGCTGCACGCGACTTGGTCACTCTCTCGTAAAAAAGTCAAGTTCAAATACTACAGGGTTACTATGCCCGATCTCTCTTAAAAAAGTTCTTCGTAATTACTACAGGGTTACTATGCCCGCTCTCTCTTAAAAAAGTTCTTCGTAATTACTACAGGGTTACTATGCCCGCTCTCTCTTAAAAAATTTCTTCGTAATTACTACAGGGTTACTATGCCCGCTCTCTCTTAAAAAAGTTCTCTTCAATTACTACAGGGTTACTATGCCTTAACTCTCTTTAAAAAGTTCTTCGTAATTACTACAGGGTTACTATGCCTGATCTCTCTTAAAAACGTTCTCTTCAATTACTACAGGGTTACTATGCCCGCTCTCTCTTAAAAAAGTTCTTCGTAATTACTACAGGGTTACTATGCCCGAGCTATCGTAAAAAAGTTCTTCGTAATTACTACAGGGTTACTATGCATGCTCTCTCTTAAAAAAGTTCTTCGTAATTACTACAGGGTTACTATGCCCGCTCTCTCTTAAAAAAGTTCTCTTTAATTACTACAGGGTTACTATGCCTGATCTCTCTTAAAAAAGTTCTTCGTAATTACTACAGGGTTACTATGCCTGATCTCTCTTAAAAAAGTTCTCTTCAATTACTACAGGGTTACTATGCCCGCTCTCTCTTAAAAAAATTCTTCGTAATTACTACAGGGTTATTATGCCCGCTCTCTCTTAAAAAAGTTCTTCGTAATTACTACAGGGTTACTATGCCTGATCTCTCTTAAAAAGTTCTCTTCAATTACTACAGGGTTACTATGCCTGATCTCTCTTAAAAAAAGTTCTTCGTAATTACTACAGGGTTACTATGCCTGATCTCTCTTAAAAAAGTTCTTCGTAATTACTACAGGGTTACTATGCCTGATCTCTCTTAAAAAAGTTCTCTTCAATTACTACAGGGTTACTATGCCTGATCTCTCTTAAAAAAGTTCTTCGTAATTACTACAGGGTTACTATGCCCGATCTCTCTTAAAAAATTTAGTTTCAAATATTAGAGGGTGGCTATGCCCGTGTGCTCTCTCATCTTAAAAATTATTTAAAGGTATAAGGTGTTACTATGCCCGAAGTTAAGTTTATAAAGTTGTAAAAAAATTTTTAAATGTTTCAAAATTAATTTTAAAAAAGAAAAGTCGCCTAGAAAAAGAAGTGATAAGTGAAATGGCAAATTAACCCGTTTTCAGCGAGTTCGTAAAAAGTGAATAAATCCTACATCCAGTGTCAGTTCAGATCAACACGTCACTAGAACTTCGCTAAACTACATGGACCATTAATCAATCATCTTCTACAACTAACGGACACCAGAACAACAACATATTCCCTTATCCAGGATCATCAAGGAACCATGATCTTCCAGACGGCGATCAAAGTTTCATATTACCAGTCAAGGTATCCCTTTGTATTAGTAAGGCAAAGTTGGCCGAAATAAAAGTAAATTCCGCTGATTTTCCTGGGATATAGATTTAATATGTTTAATAAGATTTTGTAACTTTATATAAATTTATGTGCAGATATTTTTTTTGTAATAGATAAAAATTTGATAAATTAATCCTGAACGGCTAATTAAATTTCAAAACTTGGTAATTAGCGTTCAGGAATTAAATAAAGGAAGTTTGTTAATAATAGAATCTTGAGAATCTAACTTTCCACTAAATAAAAATTTGCCAATCTGCCACCTAATTAAAATAAATCATAAAATAGTAATTTGTAAGATGAAATGATTTCTTTTTTATGTAATATAAGACTATAAAATGTCATAAATTTTGTTTGTTTTAAATAATTTAATTTTGTTTTAAATTTTTGAAAGATTGATTTTTATTTTTGAAAAAGAGCAGTTAAATAAATTATTTTCTACTTGACAAAATCAACTATCTTGTGTTTATAATTTTAGTTATCCACACCACCTGTTTTAATTAGAAAACTATATAGGGAATCAAGGTAAAATATATTGTGTGACAGAGGTATTTTTCATAACACGCTCCCTAGGGAATAGTAAAAATAAAATTATTAAAGTCGTGCTTTCCCTGAGCAATAATAAAAAGTAAATTTAGAACTGGAAGTATTTGAATAAAATAGGGGGTACCTGCAGTTTAGGGAAACTTAAACTGTTGAAGGAGTTAGTCAATCCAGGCCAAATAACAAAAAGAAGCCAAAACTTCCAGTGGATTAATTAATTCATTCTCTATCTCGCGGGAAAGAATCCTGGATAAAAAACTCACGGATTTGAGACTTGTGCGTTTGGTAAATAAATCAGGGGAAACGTACAGTTTAACTCAAAAACAACAAGTTGCGTTTTTTCGTTGTAGTTCATTGGGATAAATGCCAAGCCAACTTATTGTCATCGTTTGAAAAATTATTCAATTCTGCAAAGTTCGTGGATGTTACATTATCAGTCGAATCACAAATGATCAAGTGTCACAAGGTTGTGTTAAGTGCGAGCAGTCCATATTTTGAGAAAATCCTGGCCGAGAATCGATGTCCACATCCGGTGATAATAATCCGTGTAATGAAGTATTGGGAAGTTTTGGCTTTTGTGCATTTTGTGTATCGGGGTGAAATGAACATTGAAGAGGAGAATATAGAATTGTTGTTAAAATCAGCTGAGGCTTTACAGATTCGTGGATTAGCTACAGACGCAACTAAGTATGAAGCTGTGAAGTTGGGCGCCATTGAATTGTAGCCCTCAGTCGCTCAGCGGGAAGTGCGAGGTCTGAACACTAAACAAATAGTTTGGAAATAAATTCCGCGCCTGTATTTTAAAAGTTCATGGCTGAATTCGAGAAATATATGTATATATTTGTGGGCGCCACCTTGTTATTAACGTCCGTAAGAAGAAAAAAAACCCAAACTAGGAAACAGGTTTCAATTGGACGAGAGTGTCGCTATCAAATCAATCTGACGAGAAGATAACTCAGCCATTGTAGTCAAAACTTCAATATATTCACAAACATAGTGAAATAGTTTTTCATCAGAACAAATGTAATTAAATTGATTCAACAAGTCTCTATATCATAGTCTATCGATACATAACAAAGTAAAAAACGAGAGTTAAACCATGGCCATGGAGGAAATACATTTTGTAAAGAGATAAGAATAGTTTTTCAAACACCAGATTACGATTTTCTACTGCAGAACGAGATTTTCAACCGTATGCAGGGCGAGCTGGAGACCATCGATTTTTATATTGCAGCTATGGAAGGTCTTTATGGGCGGTAGGCTTTCAGCGTACCTGAATCTACTCGGTTGGCGCAAATCTTAAATAATCTTCATCCTCATCTTCAGGATCGTTTGGCTTTGTGTAAGTTGAAAACATTTGGAAAGATTTGCGCTATATGGGAAGAAAAGCCGAATCAGGTTGTTTGAGAGCTTCCTTACCTGGTGCACTTTCGAGAAATACTATACTTGAACCTGATTTGGCCTACGCAGAACCAACTCCACGTAGAGGGACTTCTTTCGGAAAAGTAGCAAGCCTCCTACCCAACTCATATGGAAATAACCCGTCTGTAAAGTGCTGGAATTGTGGTTTGAATAGACATCGATACGCAGCATGTTGGAAAGAGCGTAACCTATTTTGCTATGGATGTGGAAACCCTGGAACACCCCTATTACCCTGGAAGATCCAACAAGAGAATTACCTTTTTTAGTTGTGCCAACGTTAAGACAGTCTTTAATCTTATAAATTGACTTTTGGGATAAAATGCAACTGGTAAGGAACATTCATATCAAGAGTTGGGAATTCGCAAAGGTCAGTCCAAAGATTTCTTTAATTGATTTGTGTAATGGAATAAAAGATGAAGAGCATTTAAGCAAGGAGGACAAAGTTAAATTACGGGAATTTCTAAAACAACAGTTAAGGACAAAGCAAATGTTTTGGGGAGAACAACTTTAGTTGAACACACGATCGATACGGGAAATACATCACCCATCAAACAAAGTTATTATCCAATGTCACCTTCCCGGTTGAAGTTAGTCTACAAAGTGTTGGATGAAATGTTGTCGTTAGGAGTGGTGGTACCCTCTAAAAGTGCATAGTCACCCCCTATTGTGCTACTGGACAAGCCTGATGTTTCAAAGCGTTTTTGTGTAGATTTCCGTCGCGTAAATGCAGTCACCAAACGTGATGCATACCCGTTATCACAAGTCACGACAATCCTCGATAGGCTCAGAGATGCACATTACCTTTCATCGTTGGATATTAAGTCAGCCTACTGGCAGATACCCCTTGCTGTAGACAGGAGAGAAAAGACAGCATTTACCATCCCAGGTCGTGGACTATTTAAATTCACCATTATGCCGTTTGGACTACATAATGCGCCAGCTACATGGCAAAGGTTTATCTATTTCGTGATTGGAGCAGATCTTGATAACTAATAATTTGAACTCCACTTAGAGGTTCTGCAAAAGATATTTGTGCGTTTTCGTGCGGCTAAGATCACGCTAAGTCAACAAAAATGTAGCTTGTGTCGCCCTGAACTCCACTATTTGGGGTACGTTTGGATCATCGCGGTTTGAAGGTGGACCCCGTTAAAAGTGGAAGCTATTATCGGGAATTCACAACCAAAGAACCAGAAAGCCGTGAGACAGTGTTGTGGTACAGCCTCTTGCTCAGATTTATCCCTGAATTTGCTAGTCGAATGTATCCTCTTATTAAACTTGTGAAGAGAAATCAACGATTCGTATGGATTTTTATTTGCCTATACATCTGTCTAATATCACAAGAAAAAACTATATTATGTCTCCTAAATTGAAAAATAATATCGCAAATATTGTTTAGCAGTTTTGGGCCACAATGAAGTGTGTCATAAACCAATAGTGTAGAGATAAACCAATAGAAGTTTTACCGCTTCCGTCGAATACAACTCTAAGTTTTATAGTGGAACTGCTTTCCTTAAAGACTGCATGGTGAGGGAAGTTGTAGTGCTTTGTCGATAGTATAGAATCTTTAGCCAAATGTATGTGGTAACTGCTCATAAAAATCAGCTGAGGCTTTACAGATTCGTGGATTAGCTACAGACGTAACTACGTATGCAGCTGTCAAGTTGGGCGCCATTGAATTGTAGCCCTCAGTCGCTCAGCGGGAAGGGCGGGGTCTGAACACTAAACAAATAGTTTGGAAATAAACTCCGCATGTATTTTATAAGTTCATGGCTGAATAGGAGAGATATATGTATATATTTGTGGGCACCACCTTGTTATTAACGTCCGTAAGAAGAAACAAAAACCCAAACTAGGAAACTGGTTTCAATTGGAAGAGGGTGTCGCTATCAAATCAATCTGACGAGAAGATAACTCAGCCATTAGAGTCAAAACTTCAATATATTCACAACCATAGTGAAATAGTGTTCTATCAAATCAAAATCTAATTAAATTGATTTAACAAGTCTCTAAATCATAGTCTATCGATACATAACAAAGTCCAATTCGAGAGTTAAACCATGGCCATGGAGGGAATAAATTTTGTAAAGAGATAAGAATAGTTTTTCAAACACCAGATTACGATTTTCTACTGCAGAACGAGATTTTCAACCGTATGCAGGGCGAGCTGGAGACCATCGATTTTTATATTGCAGCTATGTAAGGTCTTTATGGGCGGTAGGCTTTCAGCGTACCTGAATCTACTCGGTTGGCGCAAATCTTAAATAATCTTCATCCTCATCTTCAGGATCGTTTGGCTTTGTGTAAGTTAAAAACATTGGAAGATTTACGCTATATGGGAAGAAAAGCCGAATCAGGTTGTTTGAGAGCTTCCTTGCCTTGTGCACTATCAGAAATACTACACTTGAACCTGATTTGGCCTACGCAGAACCAACTCCACGTAGAGGGATTTCTTTCGGAAAAGTAGCAAGCCTCCTACCCAACTCATATGGAAATAACCCGTCTGTAAAGTGATGGAATTGTGGTTTGAATAGACATCGATACGCAGCATGTTGGAAAGAGCGTAACCTATTTTGCTATGGATGTGGAAACCCTGGCACTATTAAGGCTAACTGTTCTGGATGTAGTTAAAAAAACGAATGAATTTGGGAGCCAACGCTCGAAAACAAGTTGACTCCCAGTGTAATCACGAAGACGATATCGAAGTACATTACATGTTACAATCGCACGTCGATGACGACCGACCGTGTCAAATGTAAGAATATTTGGAAAACAATTTAGGGCTTTATTTTATTCCGGAGTATCCCATACAGTCCTAGGACAGAACGGGCTTTGGTTGTTGGATAAATTTGTAGCTCAGGTGAAGGATGTACGGGAGATAGGGTTGTAGAAATTGCCGATGGGAAGAAATATGCTATAAAGGGTCACATTAACATCCCTATTACCCTGGAAGATCGAACAAGAGAATTACATGTTTTCGTTGTGCCAACGTTAATACAGTCTTTAATCATAGGAATTGACTTTAGGGATAAAATGCAACTGGTAACGGACATTCATAGCAAGAGAGTTGGGAATTCGCAAAGGTCAGACCAAAGATTTCTTTTATTGATTTGTGTAATGGAATAAAAGATGAAGAGCATTTAAGCAAAAAGGACAAAGTTAAATTACGGGAATTTCTGAAACAACAACAGTTTAAGGACGAAGCAAATGTTTTGGAGAGAACAACTTTAGTTGAACACACGATCGATACGGGCAATGCATCACCCATCAAACAAAGATTTTATCAAATGTCACCTGAAGTTAGTCTACAAAGAGTTGGATGAAATGTTGTCGTTAGGAGTGGTGGTACTATCTAAAAGTGCATAGTTACCCCTATTGTGCTACTGGACAAGCCTGATGTTTCAAAGCGTTTTTGTGTAGATTTCCGTCGCGTGAATGAAGTCACCAAACGTGATGCATACCCGTTACCACAAGTCACGACAATCCTCGATAGGCTCAGAGATGCACATTACCTTTCATCGTTGGATATTAAGTCAGCCTACTGGCAGATACCCCTTGCTGTAGACAGGAGAGAAAAGACAGCATTTACCATCCCAGGTCGTGGACTATTTAAATTCACCACTATACTGTTTGGACTACATAATGCGCCAGCTACATGGCAAAGGTTTATCTATTTCGTGATTGGAGCAGATCTTGAACCTCATGTGTTTGTGTACCTTGATGACATCATAGTGGTAACTAATACTTTTGAACTCCACTTAGAGGTTCTGCAAAAGATATTTGTGCGTTTTCGTGCGGCTAAGATCACGCTAAGTCAACTAAAATGTAGCTTGTGTCGCCCTGAACTCAGCTATTTGGGGTACGTTTGGATCATCGCGGTTTGAAGGTGGACGCCGTTAAAAGTGGAAGCTATTATCGGGAATTCACAACCAAAGAATCAGATAGCCGTGAGACAGTGTTGTAATACAGCCTCTTGCTCTGATTTATCCCTGAATTTGCTAGTCGAATGTATCCTCTTATTAAACTTGTAAAGAGAAATCAACGATTCGTATAAACAGAAGAAGCTCAAAATGCTCAAAATGGAAGGATACCATTTTTCAGTTATTACTGATCACTATAGCCAGTTGTGGCTTCACAATCTTAAAGATCCGCAAGAAAGACTTGCGGTGGGCCTTACGCTTACAAGCTTTTGAGTTTACATTAATTCATAGGAATAGAAAAGAACATGTTGTCCCGGATTTATTATTCAGATCACCAACTACAGAAGAAATAGAAGTTTGTGAACTAAAACTACCTGGCCTGATAAAAGATTCTTGGTACCGGAAATTGCTCCATTTGGTATCTGAGAAGCCTGAATTATATCCATGTTGGGAGCTGAACACAACCAATTATGGAAACATTTACCTGATATTAGAAAGCTTAATGATGAAACTGATGAGTACAAACTGGTGATTCCAAAGGATAGTCGCCTTCAGGTCTACGAAGAATGTCATGACGACCCAGCGGCAGGTCATTTTGGAATCTTCAAAACATTTCACAGATCGAATTGCCGGTATTATTGGCCGAAGATGAAATATGATATTACAAAGTATGTTCGTAATTGTTCAAACTGCCAGCGGTTTATTGTGACACATCGTCAAACAAGCATTCTTATATAATTCAATTAATAGACTAACTAAAAAGGAGACCATTTTACAATAAATTAAATTAAGTCAGAAGTGAGTTCCTAGCAAAATGAGCTGGTGAGAAATGTTATAGAACAAACCTATAAAAATTATCATAATACAATTTTTTTATAATACTAAATATGAATAAATGTGTAATAAAACAAACAGGGATGCACTAGCACACGCCACCAGACATACATATTTATGTACATAAACATTTTTCACTCAACTTCTGAAATGACAATTGTTCAAAGTATTAAATTCATTAAAAATTTATAAAACACAAACTAATATTAGTAGATGTTGAATAAAGAAAGTTCTTTATCTTGAAGTCAAAAACTAACAATATAAAACATGTAAAATTACCGATATTTTAAAACAGTGCAATAAGCCGAAAATTAAAAGAAAATCGTTACGTTGGGTGTGAGATTGGTTTCTTCTGTCGATTTCTTCATGAATTACAACCTACATAAATCACTAATCAGGCAAACTGTCTGTTCAGGTCAACCAGTTCCACTTCTTCAAACCTGTAATTGGGTGGCAGATACAAACAACAAATTGTCATTTTGTAAGGCAAAGGGGATGTGATCACGTAGAAGAACTTTAAGATGTTCAACGTGACTTCTCACGCCGTTAATGTTCCATTGTGTTAACACTATACAAGTTAAATTCATGGCCATATTTTAGGATTGAGATATAAATTCATAATATAAATGGATTCGTTAAAAATAAAAAGGGTTTGAACCACTGTATCATTCATTCCACCTGCCTGGATAGAAAGGCCGACAGGTGGTTTACGTTTAGTTTTAGATATTTCAGGGTCAACCTCCATAGAAACCTCAACAACTGGAATGTTGGCTGTTGAAGGAACAATCGGTGTTCAGTACTCATGCGAAACATTCAGTTTACATGAACTTTCTCTTTCTCCCACAACACGCCACTTCGGAATAGTCCATGCCATAATTCCAGGGGTGTTTTGCCTCGTATTACAAGTCCAAGGTCTAATGACATCATTTATAATATTTTTGATAGGTGAACAGATATCACGTGATTATGAATGCGAAGCGTTACCTAGCCCCGTCGTCTCTGGTTAGTTTCTGGTAGGATCTGGTAGGATTAGGTCGTCTCTGGTAGGATCGCTAAAATAAAGGATCACCTAAAATAAATCACAACCACTTATAGCGTTGAAAATTTACCTGATCATATTTCCGCAAAACTTAGGGTATATTATGAAACTATACAAAGCAAAAATAATGAATTTGAATCTCTGATTCACAAATTTGCCAGTGACGATACCACCGCGGACTAAGATTTAAATGATGTCTTAAAAATACAGGATGACAATTCAGAATTAGCTATTTCTGCCAAAACACAAATAAAAACACTTTTACCCCATCGAGGTTCAACTGAAACGGAGTCGAATGCCTTCTAGTGCATCCCAACACTCAGACCAAAACAAAATAAATAAACCTAATAAAAGGGTTGCCCGTAACACCTCTAAATTATCGCATAGCATTTGACACCTTGGAAGAAAGATATCAAAACATCCGACGTTTAGTAAACTTTCATATAACCAAAATCATTGGCTTACCAAACATTACTGCAAATTCGTTACGAACAATACGCAATTTCATAGACATTTACAAAGAAAACTCTAAAGCTTTAAAGAATTTAAACCACGATGTTTAAACTAACTCTAACAACATTGCTTTTAAGAAAACTGGATGAACAAACACGCAAACGCTTTGAAGACAAACGCACACTAGAACACACATTACCTACTGTGACTGATATATTTATGTTTTTAAATGAAGAACGTGCACATCAGATTAATATGACGCAACGCCAATCTGTAAACTATATGCCTACAATGAAAAAACCGCATTTTGAATCGCAATATACCAAACCAACAAAACATGTTTACAAGGTCTCTAGCAACATGCAACTATCTTGCATATTTTGTAACTCTAATGCACAAATCATTTATAAATGTTCTGAATTTCAGAATAAGAGCCCTCATGAACGATTGAAATTTGTACCAGACAACAAATATTGTATTAACTGTCTGAGTAGTGTTCATTCAATCAACGATTGTAAATCTAACAACACCTGTCGATTATGTAACAAAACCCGTCACACATTCCTGCATCTGGACAAGGTCGCTCAGCCGGTCGTGAACAAAAGGGCTTGACTATACCGGATCTATACAGGAAGTCTATTATCTGCATCCAACCGCATTCAAATACAATTGTCTGCCCTAAACAATAATATTCCTGTCCAATCACCTCACGTGCAGAATATTTCCAGTTTCACTAATACTAAAACAAAATTAAAATCCAATTCTATTGTAATGCTAGGGACACTCAAATCTCAATGCACACATTTCAAAAGGTCAAAACAAACCGATATCCGTTACTGCTGTCTTAGACTCTGGAATTCAAGGCACAATACTAACAATGAAATGTGCACAAACACTAGGCATCAATCTCAGGGACCATATTTGGTTATGTCCTAATAGGCTCCTGCGAATATAAAATTATTTTCTCCAAATCTATTTCTTAGCTCACAATAAAGGATATTGATTTAAATCAAGTTAGGCAACAATTTTGGATTAATGAAGAACCCCCCAATACAAACAAAATCAACCATCGAGGAAACTGAATGCGAAACGCATTACGTATCCAATATCTATCGCGAACATGATGGTAGATGTAACAAGTTTACCATTTAAACTTAAACCGACGTCTCTTGGAAAATCAGCTGATAGCGGAAACAAACGCTTTTTTTCATTTGTATAAGAATTTAAATACTAACCCACAATTAAAAACTGCTTACGAGAAATTCATAAACGACTACAATTATTCTGACCACATACATTTGGCTAAAGATTCTATACTATCGACAAAGCACTACAACTTCCCACACCATGCAGTCTTTAAGGAAAGCAGTTCCACTACAAAACTTAGAGTTGTATTCGACGGAAGCGCTAAAACTTCTATCGGTTTATCTCTAAATGACACACTTCATTGTGGCCCAAAACTACTAAACATTATTTGCGATATTATTTTTCAATTTAGGAGACATAATATAGTTTTTTCTTGTGATATTAGACAGATGTATCGGCAAATAAAAATCGCTACAACATATCAGCCTTATCAGCTAATATTTTGGCGTTCCGACGAATCTCAAGCGCTTTATATTTATAAGCTAACCACAGTCACTTATGGACTTAAATCTTCATCTTATCTAGCTATTCGCACACTAAAGCAATTAGCTATGGACGAAGGCATTGCTTATCCAGACGTTTCCAATGTTATCATCAATAACATTTATGTAGATGACATCGTCACTGGTGCAAGTGATGTATCTTCCGCACTTAAGCTTAAAAACCCAGTGATCAATCTTTTAGACAAAGGCCAATTTCAACTGCCCAAATGGTCATCTAACCCTCCCGAACTTCTATACGCAGTTCCCGAAGATGATCGGGAAACAACCACTTTATTTTAGATTAACGGATCAACCTCTCTTTTGTATCTTGGGTCTCAAATAGTTTTTCTTACACAATAGAAATTTTAGACCACTTGCTCACAAAACGCTCACTATTATCACTAATAGCTAGGATTTACGAGCCATGTGGCTGGTTAACACCAGTCATTCCTCTGGACCTTGGGAGTTTCATTTTATGAGCCACTTCCTGAAACCATTTCAAAGGATTGGAAAACATTTACCAACGATTTAACAGCATTGGAACTATTAAGAATTCTGCGCAACCTTCAACTCGATGACGCGAAATATATCCAACTACACGGTTTCTCTCTGAGCAAGGCTACGATGCAGTAGTTTACCTACGTATTGTTGACGGTAACAATGTCATCAAAACTCACATAATAATAGCAAAATCCAAGGTCCCACCTCTAAAACGTATATAACTTCCTCGTTTGGAACTATGTGGCGCTCATCTTCTGGCAATATTAATAGACTATTCTACTAATCTAATTCAACCCCTTTACCAAATTAACGCAATACGATGTTGGTCTGACTCCACGGTGTTTCTATCATAGATAAAAACACCATCTGATAATTTAAAGGTCTACGTCGCAAACCGAGTCTCTCAAATCCAAGAATGGACTCCGCCGGAGGTTTGGTCCCACGTACCTACCTGTCACAATCCTGCCGATTGTGCCACGCGAACGACTTCTCCCTCCGCAATAATACTCAAACACCCACTGTGGTGGACAGGTCCTCTTTGGTTTCAGCGCTCTGTCCATGTATGGCCAAATGCAACAAATCCGGTGTTGGACATTATCCCAGAGCTTCACGTGAAACCTCTCCTCGTAGGGCTTTTAACGGTTTAAGAGTGGGGCCTATTTACCAAAGTTTTAGATTACAGAGAGACTACAAGGAAAATTAGCAAATGTTATTAGGTTCTCTAATTGCCGTCAAACACTTGTACCAATAATTCCACTTTTTTGGGTTCGAATTTTATACCAAAATTGGCTATATATATAACATATCTTTACAAATTTTAATTTTCCAGTTAATCTTAATATTAGTTATAGTCTCATTCTCCAGTGGCAGTAGAAAATTTGTTTAAAGTCATTCAATGAGCTTAGAGGCGTGTTTCATTTTCTGATGAGAGCCGATTTGAACTGTTTAATCATTCGTAGAATGAGGGTACGAAGAACAAAAAATAAAATTGTTTGCCTGCATATGTGGCTCCTGCTGTTCAGGCTGGTAGTGATTCCGTGATGATATGGGGATGAATATCTGAGGGTACTTTTGAGCTACAGTTTGTTGAAGGGACTGGATAGCATAACTACTTACTTCATAACTAGCATTCAGTATCAATATTTTATGTCCTAGAAGGGCGTATTATTTGTAAAATGCTAATGCAGAGCTTTTATGAAATATGATCTTGCACAATAGGTTTTCTTTTGGTACTTACCGTCTACATTTTGGCAAACTTTTATTCAACTCATTGCATTGGATTGTATAAAATCGGAATGTTATGTTTCGTCATATGTCTGACAGCCCAAATTTCGAAAAAAAATTCCGGATATATGTGAAAGATTTACCCACAAAAATATATTATGAAATCGGTCAGTGTAGATCATTCCACAGACATCAGACAGACAGATAGACATAATCTCAAAATTAATCTCTGGACACAATAGATTTCAAAATGGATATTTCTCTAAAAACTCGACACTTGTATATACTGCGCTCTCAGAAAGTAAGGAGGGCGTATTCTTTATGTATGAATTGAGAACTTAAAGTAAATGTAAGTTACACTATTATTATTATTAAGTTATTTCACTCTTGAAGAATAGTAAAATAAAAACAATTAACTACTACTTATGGTACCATATTTCATATCCAGATATTGCTAACCTCCAACTACTAATTATTTTACCCAAGGAGACTCATTACATGTCACTAGTAAAACATGATTTTATCTATGTAATTGACCATTGACGTATTATCAACTATATCCTGTATTTATATGATAGTTCAAATATGATAATCATTTACAGAGGGGTGAAAGGAAACTAGCGACATCTTCAAGACCTCTCGCGGCCTTTAACGCAAAGCTTTTGAACGCGTGTTAAGCTACAATTACGACGAGACAAGCTAGAGTAATGCACGTTCAATTTAATTGAAACCACAATCAATAAATATGCAGGTTTAGCTTACCAAAATGAAATACCTGTAACTATGTGTTTGAGTTATCTGTTTACATAAGTGGTTCAATTTAAAAAAAACACACACATGTCATATTTTATTAATATAAGTATATATATATATATATAAAGTAAATATCTGCAAATATATTTAATAAGTATATATATATATATCTAGAGAAATTTGTTAACATGAAATTCAAAAGGACAAAATTGATTGAATCAGCCTGTCAATTTTGCAATTAAAATTTATAGTTTAAAAATTAGGAAAACTGTTAATTTATTTTTAATGAACAACGATTTATCCTTTTACATAAAGAAAGGTTTTACCTAAATCATATATACATATACATGGTGTTATTATTTTAAGGATGAAATGGAAAAAAAATTAATGTCATGACTTATTTAGATATTGAGATATTCATTATTTTTAACATATATTTTAACTCATTTCAACATACAATAATAATATTAAAATTATAATATGTTAATAGTAGAACACATTAACTGGAAAATGCTTTTTTCTGTAGTTAATTTCCTCAGCTGTTTCTTCCATAAACAGTGTTTCACCAGGAATCCTGATGATATTTTCATCGCATGCCATCTTTAAGAACAAATTAACGGTTACTGTTTTATGAATTGATGGCCCTTGATAATGGGTTAATAGTTTAAAGTTATAAATTGTAATAATAATATTTAAAATTATAAGTCAATTATTCAAATAATATCATTGAATTTATATCTATAAGAAGAAATCCTATAACTTACAGCAATGTCTAAGGGATAATGTGAGACTTCAATATGTGGGTTGAAAAGTTGAAGTTTTAGGAGTTCAAACAACTGCTGTGAAGCCTTTGGGGGAGTATCCACAGTAGTAAGTTATACCTGGCTGATTGATTCGGTTTTAATCCAGCTTAATCTTACTTACTATTTAATGAAAACTAATAAACACTAAAAGCCTAAAATAAACAATAAATCCCTAATATTCGAGAATAACTTATTCATACAGTAATAATTGTACATAATCAAGATATAATTCAATCTGTGAATAAGTGAAAACTATTCACAACGAACACCACACCAACTACAACATTTACCCATCCATATAAAACTTATATACTACGGAAATTCCGGCAAAGGCTTCACAAAAGTTGTTTGTTCATTGGGAAAAATGCCAAGCCAACTTATTGTCATCGTTTGAACAATTATTCAATTCTGCAAAGTTCGTGGATGTTACATTATCAGTCGAATCACAAATGATCAAGTGTCACAAGGTTGTGTTAAGTGCGAGCAGTCCATATTTTGAGAAAATCCTGGCCGAGAATCCATGTCCACATCCGGTGATAATAATCCGTGTAATGAAGTATTGGGAAGTTTTGGCTTTGGTGCATTTTGTGTATCGGGGTGAAATGAACATTGAAGAGGAGAATCTAGAATTGTTGTTAAAATCAGCTGAGGCTTTACAGATTCGTGGATTAGCTACAGACGCAATTACGTATTAAAGTGTCAAGTAGGGAGCCATTGAATTGTAGCCCTCAGTCGCTCAGCGGGAAGGGCGGGGTCGGAACACTAAACAAATAGTTTCTAAATATATTCACAAACATAGTTAAATAGTTTTTCATCAAAACAAATCTAATTAATTTGATTTAACAAGTCTCTATATAATAGTCTACCGATACCTAACAAATTCTAAAACGAGAGTTATTTGACACTTGTTCATTTGTGATTCGACTGATAATGTAACATCCACGAACTTTGCAGAAATAAATAATTTTTCAAACGATGACAATAAGTTGGCTTGGCATTTATCCCAATGAACAAACAACTGTTGTGAAGCCTTTGCGTGAGTTTCCGTACTATATATGTTTTATATGGATATGTAAATGTTGTAGTTGGTGTGGTGTTCGTTGTGAATAGTTTTCACTTATTCACAGATTGAATTATATCTTGATTATGTACAATTATTACTGTATGAATAAGTTATTCTCGAATATTAGGGATTTATTGTTTATTTTAGGCTTTTAGTGTTTATTAGTTTTCATTAAATAGTAAGTAAGATTAAGCTGGATTAAAACCGAATCAATCAGCCAGGTATAACTTACTACTGTGGATACTCCCCCAAAGGCTTCACAGCAGTTGTTTGAACTCCTAAAACTTCAACTTTTCAACCCACATATTGAAGTCTCATATTATCCCTTAGACATTGCTGTAAGTTATAGGATTTCTTCTTATAGATATAAATTCAATGATATTATTTGAATAATTGACTTATAATTTTAAATATTATTATTACAATTTATAACTTTAAACTATTAACCCATTATCAAGGGCCATCAATTCATAAAACAGTAACCGTTAATTTGTTCTTAAAGATGGCATGCGATGAAAATATCATCAGGATTCCTGGTGAAACACTGTTTATAGAAGAAACAGCTGAGGAAATTAACTACAGAAAAAAGCATTTTCCAGTTAATGTGTTCTACTATTAACATATTATAATTTTAATATTATTATTGTATGTTGAAATGAGTTAAAATATATGTTAAAAATAATGAATATCTCAATATCTAAATAAGTCATGACATTAATTTTTTTTCCATTTCATCCTTAAAATAATAACACCATGTATATGTATATATGATTTAGGTAAAACCTTTCTTTATGTAAAAGGATAAATCGTTGTTCATTAAAAATAAATTAACAGTTTTCCTAATTTTTAAACTATAAATTTTAATTGCAAAATTGACAGGCTGATTCAATCAATTTTGTCCTTTTGAATTTCATGTTAACAAATTTCTCTAGATATATATATACTTATTAAATATATTTGCAGATATTTACTTTATATATATACTTATATTAATAAAATATGACATGTGTGTGTTTTTTTTTTAATTGAACCACTTATGTAAACAGATAACTCAAACACATAGTTACAGGTATTTCATTTTGGTAAGCTAAACCTGCATATTTATTGATTGTGGTTTCAATTAAATTGAACGTGCATTCCTCTAGCTTGTCTCGTCGTAATTGTAGCTCAACACGCGTTCAAAAGCTTTGCGTTAAAGGCCGCGAGAGGTCTTGAAGATGTCGCTAGTTTCCTTTCACCCCTCTGTAAATGATTATCATATTTGAACTATCATATAATTACAGGATATAGTTGATAATACGTCAATGGTCAATTACATAGATAAAATCATGTTTTACTAGTGACATGTAATGAGTCTCCTTGGGTAAAATAATTAGTAGTTGGAGGTTAGCAATATCTGGTTATGAAATATGGTACCATAAGTAGTAGTTAATTGTTTTGAATTTACTATTCTTCAAGAGTGAAATAACTTAACAATAATAATAGTGTAACTTACATCTACTTTCAGTTCTCAAATCATACATAAAGATTACGCCCTCCTTACTATCTGAGAGCGCAATATCTACAAGTATTGTGACAGGCCATAACACCAGTGTCGAGTTTTTAAAGAAATATCCATTTTTAAATCTATTGTGTCCAGAGATTAATTTTGAGATTATGTCTATCAGTCTGTCTGATGTCTGTGGAATGATCTACACGGACCGATTTCATAATATATTTTTTGTGGGTAAATCTTTCACATATATCCGGAATTTTTTTCGAAATTTGGGCTGTCGGACATATGACGAAACATAACATTCCGATTTTATACAATCCAATGCAATGAGTTGAATAAAAGTTTGCCAAAATGTAGCCGTTAAGTACCAAAAGAAAACCTATTGTGCAAGATCATATTTCATAAATGCTCTGCAATAGCATTTTACAAATAATACGCCCTTCTAGGACATAAAATATTGATACTGAATGCTAGTTAGGAAGTAAGTAGTTAGGGTATCCAGTCCCTTCAACAAATTGTACCTCCAAAGTACCCTCAGATATGTTGTATTACCATATCATCACGGCCTCACTACCAGCCTGAACAGCAGGACCCACACATGCAGGCAAACAATTTTATTTTTTGTTAGTCGTACCCTTATTCTACGAATGAGGAAATAGTTCAAATCGGCTCTCATCACAAAATGAAACACGCCTCCAAGCTCATTGAATGACTTTAAACAAATTTTCTACTGCCACTGGAAAATGAGACTATAACTAATATTAAGATTAACTTAAAAATTAAAACTTGTAAAGAAATGTTATATATATATATATATATATATATATATATATATATATATATATATATATATATATATATATATATATATATATAGGCAATTTTGGTGTAAAATTCGAACCCAAAAAAGTGGAATTATTGGTACAAGTGTTTGACGGCAATTAGAGAACCTAATAACATTTGCTAATTTTCCTTGTAGTCTCTCTGTAATCTAAAACTTTGGTAAATAGGCCCCACTCTTAAACCGTTAAAAGCCCTACGAGGAGAGGTTTCACGTGAAGTTCTGGGATAATGTCCAACACCGGATGTGGTGCATTTGGCCATACCTGGACAGAGCGCTGAAACCAAAGAGGACCTGTCTACCACAGTGGGTGTTTGAGAATTGCGGAGGGAGAAGTCGTTCGCGTGGCACAATCGGCAGGATTGTGACAGGTGGGTACGTGGAACCAAACCTCCGGCGGAGTCCATTCTTGGATTTGAGAGACTCGGTTTGCGACGTAGACCTTTAATTTATCAGATGTTGTTTTTATCCATGATAGAGTCACCGTGGAGTCAGACCAACATCGTATTGCGTTAATTTGGTAAAGGGGTTGAATTAGATTAGTAGAATAGTCTAATAATATTGCCAGAAGATGAGCGCCACATAGTTCCAAACGAGGAAGTTATATACGTTTTAGAGGTGGGACCTAGGATTTTGCTATTATTATGTGAGTTTTGATGACATTGTTACAGTCAACAATACGTAGGTAAACTACTGCATCGTAGCCTTGCTCAGAGAGAAACCGTGTAGTTGGATATATTTCGCGTCATCGAGTTGAAGGTTGCGCAGAATTCTTATTGGTCCAATGCTGTTAGTTCGTTGGTAAATGATTTCCAATCCTTTGAAATGGTTTCAGGAAGTGGCTCATCCCATGAAACTCCCAAGGTCCAGAGGAATGACTGGTGTTAACAAACTACATGGATCGTAAATCCTAGCGATTAGTGATAATAGCGAGCGTTCAGTGCAAGTGGTCTAAAATTTCTATTGTGTAAGAAAAACTATCGTTTGTAGGTAGCCATTTGAGACCCAAGATACTGAAGAGAGGTTGATCCGTTAATCTAAAATAAAGTGGCGTTTCCCGATTATCTTCGGGAACTGCGTGTAGAAGTTGAGGAGCGTTAGATGACCATTTGGGCAGTTGAAATTAACCTTTGTCTAAAAGATTGATCAATTGGTTTTTAAGCTTAAGTGCGAAAGATACATCACTTGCACCAGTGACGATGTCATCTACATAAATGTTATTGATGATAACATTGGAAACGTCTGGATAAGCAATGCCTTCGTCCATAGCTAATTGCTTTAGAGTGCGAATAGTTAGATAAGATGAAGATTTAAGTCCATAAGTGACTGTGGTTAGCTTATAAATATAAAGCGGTTGAGATTCGTCGGAACGCCAAAATATTAGCTGATAAGGCTGATCTGCTGTAGCGATTTTTATTTGCCTATACATCTGTCTAATATCACAAGAAAAAACTATATTATGTCTCCTAAATTGAAAAATAATATCGCAAATATTGTTTAGCAGTTTTGGGCCACAATGAAGTGTGTCATTTAGAGATAAACCAATAGAAGTTTTAGCGCTTCCGTCGAATACAACTCTAAGTTTTGTAGTGGAACTGCTTTCCTTAAAGACTGCATGGTGTGGGAAGTTGTAGTGCTTTGTCGATAGTATAGAATCTTTAGCCAAATGTATGTGGTCAGAATAATTGTAGTCGTTTATGAATTTCTCGTAAGCAGTTTTTAATTGTGGGTTAGTATTTAATTTCTTATACAAATGAAAAAAAGCGTTTCTTTGCGCTATCAGCTGAATTTCCAAGAGACGTCGGTTTAAGTTTAAATGGTAAACTTGTTACATATCTACCATCATGTTCGCGATAGATATTGGATACGTAATGCGTTTCGCATTCAGTTTCCTCGATGGTTGATTTTGTTTGTATTGGAGGGTTCTTCATTAATCCAAAATTGTTGCCTAACTTGATTTAAATCAATATCCTTTATTGTGAGCATGGAAATAGATTTGGAGAAAATAATTTTAGTGTAGAGATAAACCAATAGAAGTTTTACCGCTTCCGTCGAATACAACTCTAAGTTTTGTAGTGGAACTGCTTTCCTTAAAGACTGCATGGTGAGGGAAGTTGTAGTGCTTTGTCGATAGTATAGAATCTTTAGCCAAATGTATGTGGTAACTGCTCATAAAAATCAGCTGAGGCTTTACAGATTCGTGGATTAGCTACAGACGTAACTACGTATGCAGCTGTCAAGTTGGGCGCCATTGAATTGTAGCCCTCAGTCGCTCAGCGGGAAGGGCGGGGTCTGAACACTAAACAAATAGTTTGGAAATAAACTCCGCATGTATTTTATAAGTTCATGGCTGAATAGGAGAGATATATGTATATATTTGTGGGCACCACCTTGTTATTAACGTCCGTAAGAAGAAACAAAAACCCAAACTAGGAAACTGGTTTCAATTGGACGAGGGTGTCGCTATCAAATCAATCTGACGAGAAGATAACTCAGCCATTATAGTCAAAACTTCAATATATTCACAAACATAGTGAAATAGTGTTCTATCAAATCAAAATCTAATTAAATTGATTTAACAAGTCTCTAAATCATAGTCTATCGATACATAACAAAGTCCAATTCGAGAGTTAAACCATGGCCATGGAGGGAATAAATTTTGTAAAGAGATAAGAATAGTTTTTCAAACACCAGATTACGATTTTCTACTGCAGAACGAGATTTTCAACCGTATGCAGGGCGAGCTGGAGACCATCGATTTTTATATTGCAGCTATGGAAGGTCTTTATGGGCGGTAGGCTTTCAGCGTACCTGAATCTACTTGGTTGGCGCAAATCTTAAATAATCTTCATCCTCATCTTCAGGATCGTTTGGCTTTATGTAAGTTGAAAACATTTGGAAAGATTTGCGCTATATGGGAAGAAAAGCCGAATCAGGTTGTTTGAGAGCTTCCTTACCTGGTGCACTTTCGAGAAATACTATACTTGAACCTGATTTGGCCTACGCAGAACCACCTCCACGTAGAGGGACTTCTTTCGGAAAAGTAGCAAGCCTCCTACCCAACTCATATGGAAATAACCCGTCTGTAAAGTGCTGGAATTGTGGTTTGAATAGACATCGATAGGCAGCATGTTGGAAAGAGCGTAACCTATTTTGCTATGGATGTGGAAACCCTGGAACTAATAAGGCTAACTGTTCTGGATGTAGTTCAAAAAACGATTGAATTTGGG
The DNA here is from genome assembly GCA_963513935.1 of Aphrophora alni. Classification (NCBI taxonomy): domain Eukaryota; kingdom Metazoa; phylum Arthropoda; class Insecta; order Hemiptera; family Aphrophoridae; genus Aphrophora; species Aphrophora alni. The sequence goes on from OY740765.1 coordinate 152,951,432, forward strand.
AGCCAACTCTCGAAAACAAGTTGACTCCCAGTGTAATCACGAAGACGATATCGAAGTACATTACATGTTACAATCGCACGTCGATGACGACCGACCGTGTCAAATGTAAGAATATTTGGAAAACAATTTAGGGCTTTATTGGATTCCGGAGTATCATATACAGTACTAGGACTGAACGGGCTTTGGTTGTTGGGTAAATTTGTAGCTCAGGTGAAGCCCGTACGGGAGATAGGTTTGTAGAAACTGCCGAAGGGAAGAAATATGCTATAAAGGGTCACATTAACACCCCTATTACCCTTGGAGATCCAACAAGAGAATTACCTTTTTTAGTTGTGCCAACGTTAAGACAGTCTTTAATCTTATAAATTGACTTTTGGGATAAAATGCAACTGGTAAGGAACATTCATATCAAGAGTTGGGAATTCGCAAAGGTCAGTCCAAAGATTTCTTTAATTGATTTGTGTAATGGAATAAAAGATGAAGAGCATTTAAGCAAGGAGGACAAAGTTAAATTACGGGAATTTCTAAAACAACAGTTAAGGACGAAGCAAATGTTTTGGGGAGAACAACTTTAGTTGAACACACGATCGATACGGGAAATACATCACCCATCAAACAAAGTTATTATCCAATGTCACCTTCCCGGTTGAAGTTAGTCTACAAAGTGTTGGATGAAATGTTGTCGTTAGGAGTGGTGGTACCCTCTAAAAGTGCATAGTCACCCCCTATTGTGCTACTGGACAAGCCTGATGTTTCAAAGCGTTTTTGTGTAGATTTCCGTCGCGTAAATGCAGTCACCAAACGTGATGCATACCCGTTATCACAAGTCACGACAATCCTCGATAGGCTCAGAGATGCACATTACCTTTCATCGTTGGATATTAAGTCAGCCTACTGGCAGATACCCCTTGCTGTAGACAGGAGAGAAAAGACAGCATTTACCATCCCAGGTCGTGGACTATTTAAATTCACCATTATGCCGTTTGGACTACATAATGCGCCAGCTACATGGCAAAGGTTTATCTATTTCGTGATTGGAGCAGATCTTGATAACTAATAATTTGAACTCCACTTAGAGGTTCTGCAAAAGATATTTGTGCGTTTTCGTGCTACTAAGATCACGCTAAGTCAACAAAAATGTAGCTTGTGGTGCCCTGAACTCCGCTATTTGGGGTACGTTTGGATCATCGCAGTTTGAAGGTGGACCCCGTTAAAAGTGGAAGCTATTATCCGGATTTCACAACCAAAGAACCAGAAATCCGTGAGACAGTGTTGTAATACAGCCTCTTGCTCAGATTTATCCCTGAATTTGCTAGTCGAATGTATCCTCTTATTAAACTTGTGAAGAGAAATCAACGATTCGTATGGACAGAAAAAGCTTAAAATGCATTTGAAGATATTCGATGCTGACTTGTTAAAGCACCTATCCTCACTTGCCCGGACTTCGGGAACCCTTTTGTTTTATCTTTTGATACATCTGGAAATGGACTTGGAGCCATGCTTTCGCAAGAGTCTCACAATGGCAAAGCAGTGATTGCGTATACTAGTAGAACTCTTTCAAAAGGTGAACAAAAATTTTCTGCTACAGAGAGGGAATGTCTAGCTGTCATTTGGGCGGTCAAAAATTTTAGACCATACGTACGTAGAAGGATACCATTTTTCAGTTAATACTGATCACTAAAGCCTGCTGTGGCTTCACAATCTTAAAGATCCGCAAGAAAGACTTGCCCGGTGGGCCTTACGCTTCCAAGCTTTTAATTTTACATAATTTCGTAGGAAAGGAAAAAGACATGTTGTCCCGGATTTATTATCCAGATCACTTAATACGGAAGAAATAGAAGTTTGTGAACTAAAACTACCTGGCCAGATAAAAGTTGCTTGGTACCGGAAAATGCTCCATTTGGTATCTGAGAAGCCTGAATTATATCCATGTTGGGAGCTGAACACAACCAATTATGGAAACATTTACCTGATATTAAAAAGCTTAATGATGAAACTGATGAGTGGAAACTGGTGATTCCAAAGGATAGTCGCTTTCAGGTCTACGAAGAATGTCATGACGACCCAGCGGCAGGTCATTTTTGAATCTTCAAAACATTTCACAGATCGAATTGTCGGTATTATTAGCCGAAGATGAAATATGATATTACAAAGTATGTTCGTAATTGTTCAACCTGCCAGCAGTGTAAGTCAAGTAATCGAAAACCAACTGGACTCAGGTCGTATTGATCAACAACCTTGGGAAATTATAAGCGCTGATCTTCTGGGGCCCTTATCCAGATCTACACAAGGGAATAAGTATATTCTGGTGATTATGGACACATTCATTAAGTACGTTTTGTTATACACATTGAGAACCGCAACCTCGCATAAAGTAGTAAAACACCTTGAAGATGATGTGTTTCTGGTTTATGGTGTACCACGTTTCTTAATATGCGATAATGGCCAGAATTTATTGGCGGACAAGTACGGTCTCTTTCGAAGAATTTTGGAATAAAGATTTGGTATAATGCAAGGAGACATCCTCAGGCCAACCCTACAGAAAGAATTAATAAAACAATAGGTACAATGCTGAGATCTTATGTAGGAGATAACCGCCGCTTGTGGGATAAGAAATTTAAAATTTTAGGATTTGCTTTGAGAACTGCGACAAGTGAAGTTAAGGGATGAAGTCAGGCTTACTTGAACTTTGGGCGAGAGTTACGGATATGAGTTATATATAGGTGTTTGGTACTGAAGAAGAACTTTGTACAGTCTGATGCTATAAACTTTATCTCGTCGAAACTCTGCCCACGGTATTCTGGTCCTTATAAGATAGTTCAGAAGATTTCACCAATTATTTATTCGTTAGAGGATGAGAGTGGTAGATATATAGGAAAATGGCACATATCCCAGTTATAACCGTACGTTACGGAACCAACCGTCTAGAAAATTTGAGAAATTTTTTTCAGGCAGGGGAGAATTGGAACGGTTTATTGTGACACATCGTCAAACAAGCATTCTTATATAATTCCATTAATAGACAAACTAAAAAGGAGACCATTTTACAATAAATTAAATTAAGTCAGAAGTGAGTTCCTAGCAAAATGAGCTGGTGAGAAATGTTATAGAACAAACCTATAAAAATTATCATAATACAATTTTTTTATAATACTAAATATGAATAAATGTGTAATAAAACAAACAGGGATGCACTAGCACACGCCACCAGACATACATATTTATGTACATAAACATTTTTCACACAACTTCTGAAATGACAATTGTTCAAAGTAATAAATTCATTAAAAATTTATAAAACACAAACTAATATTAGTAGATGTTGAATAAAGAAAGTTCTTTATCTTGAAGTCAAAAACTAACAATATAAAACATGTAAAATTACTGATATTTTAAAACAGTGAAATAAGCCGAAAATTTAAAGAAAATTGTTACGTTGGGTGTGAGATTGGTTTCTTCTGTCGATTTCTTCGTGAATTACAACCTACATAAATCACTAATCAGGCAAACTGTCTGATCAGGTCAACCAGTTCCACTTCTTCAAACCTGTAATTGGGTGGCAGATACAAACAACAAATTGTCATTTTGTAAGGCAAAGGGGATGTGATCACGTAGAAGAACTTTAAGATGTTCAACGTGACTTCTCACGCCGTTAATGTTCCATTGTGTTAACACTATACGAGTTAAAATTCATGGCCATATTTTAGGATTGAGATATAAATTCATAATATAAATGGATTCGTTAAAAATAAAAAGGGTTTGACCCACTGTATCATTCATTCCACCTGCCTGGATAGAAAGGCCGTCAGGTGGTTTACGTTTAGTTTTAGATATTTCAGGGTCAACCTCCATAGAAACCTCAACAACTGGAATGTTGGCTGTTGAAGGAACAATCGGTGTTCAGTACTCATGCGAAACATTCAGTTTACATGAACTTTCTCTTTCTCCCACAACACGCCACTTCGGAATAGTCCATGCCATAATTCCATTGGTGTTTTGCCTTGTATTACAAGTCCAAGGTCTAATGACATCATTTATAATATTTTTGATAGGTGAACAGATATCACGTGATTATGAATGCGAAGCGTTACCTAGCCCAGTCGTCTCTGGTTAGTTTCTAGTAGGATCTGGTAGGATTAGGTCGTCTCTGGTAGGATCGCTAAAATAAAGGATCACCTAAAAGAAATCACAACCACTTATAGCGTTGAAAATTTACCTGATCATATTTCCGCAAAACTTAGGGTATATTATGAAACTATACAAAGCAAAAATAATGAATTTGAATCTCTGATTCACAAATTTGCCAGTGACGATACCACCGCGGACTAAGATTTAAATGATGTCTTAAAAATACAGGATGACAATTCAGAATTAGCTATTTCTGCCAAAACACAAATAAAAACACTTTTACCCCATCGAGGTTCAACTGAAACGGAGTCGAATGCCTTCTAATGCATCCCAACACTCAGACCAAAACAAAATAAATATCAAACTTCCTAAACTTAATTTACAAATTTTCACTGGTGATTTAAGTGAAGGGACTAACTTCTATTCTATATTTGAAACCACAACAAATCAAAATCATGCCTTAACACCCGTCGAAAAATTCACTTATCTATTGTCTTGCCTAAAGGGTGAACCACTAAACTTAATAAAAGGGTTGCCCGTAACACCTCTAAATTATCGCATAGCATTTGACACCTTGGAAGAAAGATATCAAAACATCCGACGTTTAGTAAACTTTCATATTACCAAAATCGTTGACTTACCAAACATTATTGCAAATTCGTTACGAACAATACGCAATTTCATAGACATTTACTCAGAAAACTCTAGAGCTTTAAAGAATTTAAACCACGATGTAACTAACTCTAACAAAATTGCTTTTAAGAAAACTGGATGAACAAACACGCAAACGCACACTAGAACACACAGTACCTACTGTGACTGATATATTTAGGTTTTTAAATGAAGAACGTGCACAGCAGATTAATATGACGCAACGCCAATCTGTAAACTATCCGCCTACAATGAAAAAACCGCATTTTGAATAGCAATATAACAAACCAACAAAACATGTTTACAAGGTCTCTAAAAACATGCAACTATCTTGCATATTTTGTAACTCTAATTCACACATCATTTATAAATGTTCTGAATTTCAGAATATTAGCCTTCATGAATGATTGAAATTTGTACGAGACAACAAATATTGTATTCTTTGTCTGAGTAGTGTTCATTCAATAAACGATTGTAAATCTAACAACACCTGTCGATTATGTAACAAAACACATCACACATTCCTGCACCTGGACAAGGTCGCTCAGCCGGTCGTGAACAAAAGGGCTTGACTATACCGGATCTATACAGGAAGTCTATTATCTGCATCCAACCGCATTCAAATACAATTGTCTGCCCTAAACAATAATATTCCTGTCCAATCACCTCACGTGCAGGATATTTCCAGTTCACTAATACTAAAACAAAATTAAAATCCAATTCTATTGTAATGCTAGGGACACTCAAATCTCAATGCACAAATTTCAAAAGGTCAAAACAAACCGATATCCGTTACTGCTGTCTTAGACTCTGGAATTCAAAGCACAATACTAACAATGAAATGTGCACAAAAACTAGGCATCAATCTCAGGGACCATTTTTGGTTATGTCCTGATAGGCTACTGCGAATCTAAAATTATTTTCTCCAAATCTATTTCCATGCTCACAATAAAGGATATTGATTTAAATCAAGTTAGGCAACAATTTTGGATTAATGAAGAACCCTCCAATACAAACAAAATCAACCATCGAGGAAACTGAATGCGAAACGCATTACGTATCCAATATCTATCGCGAACATGATGGTAGATATGTAACAAGTTTACCATTTAAACTTAAACCGACGTCTCTTGGAAATTCAGCTGATAGCGCAAAGAAACGCTTTTTTTCATTTGTATAAGAAATTAAATACTAACCCACAATTAAAAACTGCTTACGAGAAATTCATAAACGACTACAATTATTCTGACCACATACATTTGGCTAAAGATTCTATACTATCGACAAAGCACTACAACTTCCCACACCATGCAGTCTTTAAGGAAAGCAGTTCCACTACAAAACTTAGAGTTGTATTCGACGGAAGCGCTAAAACTTCTATTGGTTTATCTCTAAATGACACACTTCATTGTGGCCCAAAACTACTAAACAATATTTGCGATATTATTTTTCAATTTAGGAGACATAATATAGTTTTTTCTTGTGATATTAGACAGATGTATAGGCAAATAAAAATCGCTACAGCATATCAGCCTTATCAGCTAATATTTTGGCGTTCCGACGAATCTCAACCGCTTTATATTTATAAGCTAACCACAGTCACTTATGGACTTAAATCTTCATCTTATCTAACTATTCGCACTCTAAAGCAATTAGCTATGGACGAAGGCATTGCTTATCCAGACGTTTCCAATGTTATCATCAATAACATTTATGTAGATGACATCGTCACTGGTGCAAGTGATGTATCTTCCGCACTTAAGCTTAAAAACCCAGTGATCAATCTTTTAGACAAAGGCCAATTTCAACTGCCCAAATGGTCATCTAACCCTCCCGAACTTCTACACGCAGTTGCCGAAGATGATCGGGAAACAACCACTTTATTTTAGATTCCTGGATCAACCTCTCTTTTGTATCTTGGGTCTCAAATGGCCACCTACAAACGATAGTTTTTCTTACACAATAGAAATTTTAGACCACTTGCTCACAAAACGCTCACTATTACCACTAATCGCTAGGATTTACGAGCCATGTGGCTGGTTAACACCAGTCATTCCTCTGGACCTTGGGAGTTTCATTTTATGAGCCACTTCCTGAAACCATTTCAAAGGATTGGAAAACATTTACCAACGATTTAACAGCATTGGAACTATTAAGAATTCTGCGCAACCTTCAACTCGATGACGCGAAATATATCCAACTACACGGTTTCTCTCTGAGCAAGGCTACGATGCAGTAGTTTACCTACGTATTGTTGACGGTAACAATGTCATCAAAACTCACATAATAATAGCAAAATCCAAGGTCCCACCTCTAAAACGTATATAACTTCCTCGTTTGGAACTATGTGGCGCTCATCTTCTGGCAATATTAATAGACTATTCTACTAATCTAATTCAACCCCTTTACCAAATTAACGCAATACGATGTTGGTCTGACTCCACGGTGTTTCTATCATGGATAAAAACACCATCTGATAATTTAAAGGTCTACGTCGCAAACCGAGTCTCTCAAATCCAAGAATGGACTCCGCCGGAGGTTTGGTCCCACGTACCTACCTGTCACAATCCTGCCGATTGTGCCACGCGAACGACTTCTCCCTCCGCAATAATACTCAAACACCCACTGTGGTGGACAGGTCCTCTTTGGTTTCAGCGCTCTGTCCATGTATGGCCAAATGCAACAAATCCGGTGTTGGACATTATCCCAGAGCTTCACGTGAAACCTCTCCTCGTAGGGCTTTTAACGGTTTAAGAGTGGGGCCTATTTACCAAAGTTTTAGATTACAGAGAGACTACAAGGAAAATTAGCAAATGTTATTAGGTTCTCTAATTGCCGTCAAACACTTGTACCAATAATTCCACTTTTTTGGGTTCGAATTTTATACCAAAATTGGCTATATATATAACATATCTTTACAAATTTTAATTTTCAAGTTAATCTTAATATTAGTTATAGTCTCATTCTCCAGTGGCAGTAGAAAATTTGTTTAAAGTCATTCAATGAGCTTAGAGGCGTGTTTCATTTTCTGATGAGAGCCGATTTGAACTGTTTAATCATTCGTAGAATGAGGGTACGAAGAACAAAAAATAAAATTGTTTGCCTGCATATGTGGCTCCTGCTGTTCAGGCTGGTAGTGATTCCGTGATGATATGGGGATGAATATCTGAGGGTACTTTTGAGCTACAGTTTGTTGAAGGGACTGGATAGCATAACTACTTACTTCATAACTAGCATTCAGTATCAATATTTTATGTCCTAGAAGGGCGTATTATTTGTAAAATGCTAATGCAGAGCTTTTATGAAATATGATCTTGCACAATAGGTTTTCTTTTGGTACTTACCGTCTACATTTTGGCAAACTTTTATTCAACACATTGCATTGGATTGTATAAAATCGGAATGTTATGTTTCGTCATATGTCTGACAGCCCAAATTTCGAAAAAAAAATTCCGGATATATGTGAAAGATTTACCCACAAAAATATATTATGAAATCGGTCAGTGTAGATCATTCCACAGACATCAGACAGAGAGATAGACATAATCTCAAAATTAATCTCTGGACACAATAGATTTCAAAATGGATATTTCTCTAAAAACTCGACACTGTATATACTGCGCTCTCAGAAAGTAAGGAGGGCGTATTCTTTATGTATGAATTGAGAACTTAAAGTAAATGTAAGTTACACTATTATTATTATTAAGTTATTTCACTCTTGAAGAATAGTAAAATAAAAACAATTAACTACTACTTATGGTACCATATTTCATATCCAGATATTGCTAACCTCCAACTACTAATTATTTTACCCAAGGAGACTCATTACATGTCACTAGTAAAACATGATTTTATCTATGTAATTGACCATTGACGTATTATCAACTATATCCTGTATTTATATGATAGTTCAAATATGATAATCATTTACAGAGGGGTGAAAGGAAACTAGCGACATCTTCAAGACCTCTCGCGGCCTTTAACGCAAAGCTTTTGAACGCGTGTTGAGCTACAATTACGACGAGACAAGCTAGAGGAATGCACGTTCAATTTAATTGAAACCACAATCAATAAATATGCAGGTTTAGCTTACCAAAATGAAATACCTGTAACTATGTGTTTGAGTTATCTGTTTACATAAGTGGTTCAATTTAAAAAAAACACACACATGTCATATTTTATTAATATAAGTATATATATATATAAAGTAAATATCTGCAAATATATTTAATAAGTATATATATATATATCTAGAGAAATTTGTTAACATGAAATTCAAAAGGACAAAATTGATTGAATCAGCCTGTCAATTTTGCAATTAAAATTTATAGTTTAAAAATTAGGAAAACTGTTAATTTATTTTTAATGAACAACGATTTATCCTTTTACATAAAGAAAGGTTTTACCTAAATCATATATACATATACATGGTGTTATTATTTTAAGGATGAAATGGAAAAAAAATTAATGTCATGACTTATTTAGATATTGAGATATTCATTATTTTTAACATATATTTTAACTCATTTCAACATACAATAATAATATTAAAATTATAATATGTTAATAGTAGAACACATTAACTGGAAAATGCTTTTTTCTGTAGTTAATTTCCTCAGCTGTTTCTTCCATAAACAGTGTTTCACCAGGAATCCTGATGATATTTTCATCGCATGCCATCTTTAAGAACAAATTAACGGTTACTGTTTTATGAATTGATGGCCCTTGATAATGGGTTAATAGTTTAAAGTTATAAATTGTAATAATAATATTTAAAATTATAAGTCAATTATTCAAATAATATCATTGAATTTATATCTATAAGAAGAAATCCTATAACTTACAGCAATGTCTAAGGGATAATGTGAGACTTCAATATGTGGGTTGAAAAGTTGAAGTTTTAGGAGTTCAAACAACTGCTGTGAAGCCTTTGGGGGAGTATCCACAGTAGTAAGTTATACCTGGCTGATTGATTCGGTTTTAATCCAGCTTAATCTTACTTACTATTTAATGAAAACTAATAAACACTAAAAGCCTAAAATAAACAATAAATCCCTAATATTCGAGAATAACTTATTCATACAGTAATAATTGTACATAATCAAGATATAATTCAATCTGTGAATAAGTGAAAACTATTCACAACGAACACCACACCAACTACAACATTTACCCATCCATATAAAACTTATATACTACGGAAATTCCGGCAAAGGCTTCACAAAAGTTGTTTGTTCATTGGGAAAAATGCCAAGCCAACTTATTGTCATCGTTTGAACAATTATTCAATTCTGCAAAGTTCGTGGATGTTACATTATCAGTCGAATCACAAATGATCAAGTGTCACAAGGTTGTGTTAAGTGCGAGCAGTCCATATTTTGAGAAAATCCTGGCCGAGAATCCATGTCCACATCCGGTGATAATAATCCGTGTAATGAAGTATTGGGAAGTTTTGGCTTTGGTGCATTTTGTGTATCGGGGTGAAATGAACATTGAAGAGGAGAATCTAGAATTGTTGTTAAAATCAGCTGAGGCTTTACAGATTCGTGGATTAGCTACAGACGCAATTACGTATTAAAGTGTCAAGTAGGGAGCCATTGAATTGTAGCCCTCAGTCGCTCAGCGGGAAGGGCGGGGTCGGAACACTAAACAAATAGTTTCTAAATATATTCACAAACATAGTTAAATAGTTTTTCATCAAAACAAATCTAATTAATTTGATTTAACAAGTCTCTATATAATAGTCTACCGATACCTAACAAATTCTAAAACGAGAGTTATTTGACACTTGTTCATTTGTGATTCGACTGATAATGTAACATCCACGAACTTTGCAGAAATAAATAATTTTTCAAACGATGACAATAAGTTGGCTTGGCATTTATCCCAATGAACAAACAACTGTTGTGAAGCCTTTGCGTGAGTTTCCGTAGTATATAAGTTTTATATGGATATGTAAATGTTGTAGTTGGTGTGGTGTTCGTTGTGAATAGTTTTCACTTATTCACAGATTGAATTATATCTTGATTATGTACAATTATTACTGTATGAATAAGTTATTCTCGAATATTAGGGATTTATTGTTTATTTTAGGCTTTTAGTGTTTATTAGTTTTCATTAAATAGTAAGTAAGATTAAGCTGGATTAAAACCGAATCAATCAGCCAGGTATAACTTACTACTGTGGATACTCCCCCAAAGGCTTCACAGCAGTTGTTTGAACTCCTAAAACTTCAACTTTTCAACCCACATATTGAAGTCTCATATTATCCCTTAGACATTGCTGTAAGTTATAGGATTTCTTCTTATAGATATAAATTCAATGATATTATCTGAATAATTGACTTATAATTTTAAATATTATTATTACAATTTATAACTTTAAACTATTAACTCATTATCAAGGGCCATCAATTCATAAAACAGTAACCGTTAATTTGTTCTTAAAGATGGCATGCGATGAAAATATCATCAGGATTCCTGGTGAAACACTGTTTATAGAAGAAACAGCTGAGGAAATTAACTACAGAAAAAAGCATTTTCCAGTTAATGTGTTCTACTATTAACATATTATAATTTTAATATTATTATTGTATGTTGAAATGAGTTAAAATATATGTTAAAAATAATGAATATCTCAATATCTAAATAAGTCATGACATTAATTTTTTTTCCATTTCATCCTTAAAATAATAACACCATGTATATGTATATATGATTTAGGTAAAACCTTTCTTTATGTAAAAGGATAAATCGTTGTTCATTAAAAATAAATTAACAGTTTTCCTAATTTTTAAACTATAAATTTTAATTGCAAAATTGACAGGCTGATTCAATCAATTTTGTCCTTTTGAATTTCATGTTAACAAATTTCTCTAGATATATATATACTTATTAAATATATTTGCAGATATTTACTTTATATATATACTTATATTAATAAAATATGACATGTGTGTGTTTTTTTTTTAATTGAACCACTTATGTAAACAGATAACTCAAACACATAGTTACAGGTATTTCATTTTGGTAAGCTAAACCTGCATATTTATTGATTGTGGTTTCAATTAAATTGAACGTGCATTCCTCTAGCTTGTCTCGTCGTAATTGTAGCTCAACACGCGTTCAAAAGCTTTGCGTTAAAGGCCGCGAGAGGTCTTGAAGATGTCGCTAGTTTCCTTTCACCCCTCTGTAAATGATTATCATATTTGAACTATCATATAATTACAGGATATAGTTGATAATACGTCAATGGTCAATTACATAGATAAAATCAAGTTTTACTAGTGACATGTAATGAGTCTTCTTGGGTAAAATAATTAGTAGTTGGAGGTTAGCAATATCTGGTTATGAAATATGGTACCATAAGTAGTAGTTAATTGTTTTGAATTTACTATTCTTCAAGAGTGAAATAACTTAACAATAATAATAGTGTAACTTACATCTACTTTCAGTTCTCAAATCATACATAAAGATTACGCCCTCCTTACTATCTGAGAGCGCAATATCTACAAGTATTGTGACAGGCCATAACACCAGTGTCGAGTTTTTAAAGAAATATCCATTTTTAAATCTATTGTGTCCAGAGATTAATTTTGAGATTATGTCTATCTGTCTGTCTGATGTCTGTGGAATGATCTACACGGACCGATTTCATAATATATTTTTTGTGGGTAAATCTTTCACATATATCCGGAATTTTTTTCGAAATTTGGGCTGTCGGACATATGACGAAACATAACATTCCGATTTTATACAATCCAATGCAATGAGTTGAATAAAAGTTTGCCAAAATGTAGCCGTTAAGTACCAAAAGAAAACCTATTGTGCAAGATCATATTTCATAAATGCTCTGCAATAGCATTTTACAAATAATACGCCCTTCTAGGACATAAAATATTGATACTGAATGCTAGTTAGGAAGTAAGTAGTTAGGGTATCCAGTCCCTTCAACAAATTGTACCTCCAAAGTACCCTCAGATATGTTGTATCCCCATATCATCACGGCCTCACTACCAGCCTGAACAGCAGGACCCACACATGCAGGCAAACAATTTTATTTTTTGTTAGTCGTACCCTTATTCTACGAATGAGGAAACAGTTCAAATCGGCTCTCATCACAAAATGAAACACGCCTCCAAGCTCATTGAATGACTTTAAACAAATTTTCTACTGCCACTGGAAAATGAGACTATAACTAATATTAAGATTAACTTAAAAATTAAAACTTGTAAAGAAATGTTATATATATATATATATATATATATATATATATAGGCAATTTTGGTGTAAAATTCGAACCCAAAAAAGTGGAATTATTGGTACAAGTGTTTGACGGCAATTAGAGAACCTAATAACATTTGCTAATTTTCCTTGTAGTCTCTCTGTAATCTAAAACTTTGGTAAATAGGCCACACTCTTAAACCGTTAAAAGCCCTACGAGGAGAGGTTTCACGTGAAGTTCTGGGATAATGTCCAACACCGGATGTGGTGCATTTGGCCATACCTGGACAGAGCGCTGAAACCAAAGAGGACCTGTCTACCACAGTGGGTGTTTGAGAATTGCGGAGGGAGAAGTCGTTCGCGTGGCACAATCGGCAGGATTGTGACAGGTGGGTACGTGGAACCAAACCTCCGGCTGAGTCCATTCTTGGATTTGAGAGACTCGGTTTGCGACGTAGACCTTTAATTTATCAGATGTTGTTTTTATCCATGATAGAGTCACCGTGGAGTCAGACCAACATCGTATTGCGTTAATTTGGTAAAGGGGTTGAATTAGATTAGTAGAATAGTCTAATAATATTGCCAGAAGATGAGCGCCACATAGTTCCAAACGAGGAAGTTATATACGTTTTAGAGGTGGGACCTAGGATTTTGCTATTATTATGTGAGTTTTGATGACATTGTTACAGTCAACAATACGTAGGTAAACTACTGCATCGTAGCCTTGCTCAGAGAGAAACCGTGTAGTTGGATATATTTCGCGTCATCGAGTTGAAGGTTGCGCAGAATTCTTATTGGTCCAATGCTGTTAATTCGTTGGTAAATGTTTTCCAATCCTTTCAAATGGTTTCAGGAAGTGGCTCATAAAATGAAACTCCCAAGGTCCAGAGGAATGACTGGTGTTAACCAGCCACATGGATCGTATATCCTAGCGATTAGTGATAATAGCGAGCGTTTTGTGAGCAAGTGGTCTAAAATTTCTATCGTGTTAGAAAAACTATCGTTTGTAGGTAGCCATTTGAGACCCAAGATACAAAAGAGAGGTTGATCTAGGAATCTAAAATAAAGTGGCGTTTCCCGATATAATTAACGAAGTGGACGAACAACAACAAGAACATTCCAGAAGAATTAAGTGCATATTAATTTTTCTCGGGACAACAGACACTCAAGGAAGTTAGTGAATATAACATCCGTCGGTTTCGATAGTTAATTGGGAGTCTACAAGCGCAGAGCGAATATCTGCAAAGAAAAACGAAGAAAGAAGAACGAATAAAGAAGAACGAAGAAAGAAAAACGAAGAAAGAAGAACGAAGATAGAAAAACAAAGAAAGAATAAGAAAAGGATCACGCCTAAGCTGTTCCACAAGTATTTGCAATGACCAAGTTATTCACGACACTACTGTGAGTAAAACTAGGATTTTATTGTCTTATTATATTGTTCTGTGAATAAGAACAAAAAGAATAAAATAATTTTCAAAATGATATTGTAAATAATTTGCAAGTAATATTTTAAATATCTTATTAATTAATTTCAAGTAATTATTTGTATAAAATATTTAAATTTTGAAAATATCGTCTTTAAGAATTTTATACAACAGTTGTTTGAAAACTGTAACTTGTTTCTATCATATCATACTTAAAAAATTAATTTTCATTTAATTATCTTGTATAGAATAAGTAGTAAGTTAAGTGATTATTAATAATGGCTATTCCAATTTTAAAAAAAGAGTACTTGGACATGATCCCCGAGTACAGTGACGAACCCTCCATGCTCAATGGGTTTATTTCAATTTGTGAGAAGATAGTACAGAAATTTTACGTAGCCGATAACCCTAAAGATTTCCAGAACGAATATTTGTTTTCATCTATTCTTGCCAAATTGAAGGGTTAAGCTCTAGAAATTGTAGTTAATTCAAATACTTATGCTTGGGATGAGGTCAAAAATATTCTTTTAACGAGTTATTCCGATAATAGAGATTGCTTTACCTTAAACCTAGAAATGGCGGAGTTAAAACAGGAAAACAGTGAATCACCATTACAGTTTTTATGAACGAGTTCAAAAATTACTAAATTTACAAGTAGCTTTATTCCTAAACAAAGAAAAGACCGTTGCTAAAGACATTTTATTTGCTTATGTACAAAGATTAGCATTAAGAGTGTTATTAAGGGGATTTCAAGAACCATTAGGATCCTTGATGCGAACAAAAAATCCCAGCTCTTTAAATGAAGCATTAAATATGACCAACGACTTCCAATTTAAAAATAATAAGCTATTTCAATCTAATAGGCAAATGCTACCACAAAAACCTCAAAACCTGCCAATTCGTAAACCTATGAATAATTATTATCAATCCCCTCAAAATCAACATAAACAATTTCCACAAAACAATTCAGGCCAGTTTAATAGACAAAATTATGTAAATCATAGCCAACAACTAAAACCTTTTGTAAATCACACACAAAAAACAAATCAAATGTATCAACCCACGCCGATGAGCATATCAACTCGCCAAACAGGAAACCCAATTAAACAAAATAGGTTGTATCAAATAACAGGAAAACCGGTTGAGGAGGAAGTTTGTAGTAATTCAGTTGAAAAGATAACAGACCAGGTGCAGAGTATTTCATTTACAGAACAGACTGATGACGCTTGCAACTTCACGGAAGACTATCCCTATATCCCGGAAATGCAAAATGAATATGACGTAGATGACTTTACTAGGGAAGACAATGCCTATCGATTTTCACAAGAAAACGAAAATGTTCCGAATCATTTTTTAGGCCTAACCACATTAAATTTTTTTTTCCATAATGCACATTGAAAATGAGACAAATCACTTACCATATATAATTGATCGGAAAACTAATTTTTAAATATTAATAGATACAGGTAGAACCAGATCATTTATAAAAAAGTCTATTGCTTTCACTATGTTTAAAAATACAATATAAACAGAACCGTTTGAAGTAAGTACCGCACACGGAACATCAAAAGAGTAATTTAGCTGTAAACTACCAATATTAGGAAAGAAAATGTCTAAATTCTATTTATTTGATTTCCATAAAGATTTTGACATACTACTTGGACTTGACAATATAAGGGAACTAAAAATCACTTTGGATTTTGTGAATAATAAATTAATATTTTATGAAAAGAAAATATCAATGCAATTTTTTAATACAGAGGAACTAAATTCAGATAATAAGGATAAGAATCCTAAAGAAAATAAGAGCGCGTGTTACGTAAACAGGGCACGTTCTAGACAGACAGTAAAAATTAAAATTCGTAATATGTACAATGGAGAGGGAATAATATCTTATAGACAACAAGACGGACTGGAAATACCACAATGCATTTTAAAAGTCGAAAATGGAGAAAGTTATTGTCCTGTAGTTAACAACACAACAGCAGTCAGGTGATTAATTGTCGAATTCATGTACATAGAACCATTAGATAATTACGAAATTTGTGAATTAAATACTAACCAAACAAAAACGGTAAATTTTAATATGTTAAAACACGAAAAGTCGAAATTTGATGAGCAACAAATTAGAACAGAACATATGAATTCTGAAGAGAAACGAGAGATATTAAAATTAATTTTCGAATACTCAGATATATTTCATCACGAAAATAATAACTTAACCTTTACTAACCAGATCAAGCATGTGATAAGAACAACAGATGAGATACCTGTTTATACGAAAAGCTACCGATATCCTGAAATTTATCGAAAGGAGGTAAACAGGCAAATCCAGAAAATGATCGATCAAAAGATAATTCAACCATCACACTCGCCGTGGAACTCACCTGTGTGGATTGTTCCAAAGAAAACGGACGCTTCAAATAAAGAAAAATTTAGACTAGTAATTGACTTTAGAGGTCTTAATGCAAAAACTATAGATGACAAATTTCCACTCCCCAATATTACTGACATATTAGACAAATTAGGCAGATCACAATATTTCACGACCTTGGATCTCGCCTCGGGTTTTCATCAAGTTGAAATGCATCCAGGTAGCGTTGACAAGACCGCATTTTCCACAGAGACAGGTCATTATGAATTTCTCAGAATGCCCTTTGGTTTAAAGAACAGCCCACCAACGTTCCAGAGAATAATGAATAACATCCTAGGCGGAATTCAGAACGAAACTTGTTTAGTATATCTTGATGACATTATAATATACTCCACTAGTTTACAAGAACATATAAATAGGTTAAAAGAAGTGTTTAATAGGTTAAGAGAAGCCAATTTTAAAATACAGTTAGACAAAACGGAATTTTTAAGGAAAGAGGTTGCATATTTGGGCCATGTAGTGACGCCAGATGGAGTCAAACCTAATCCAGAAAAAATAAAAGCAATAAAAAATTACCCAATCCCGAAAAAACCAAAGCAAATAAAAGGATTTCTAGGACTATTAGGCTATTATCGGAAATTTATAAAAAATTTCGCAAAAATTACAAAACCACTTAACACTTGTTTAAAAAAAGAATGCCAAAATTGAGTCAGGAGAATAATGGACAAGATCTTCCCATAGCTTACGCCAGCCGCACTTTAAATGATAGTGAGGTCAATTATTCAGCAATTGAAAAAGATCTACTCGCGGTTGTATGGGCGACCAAACATTTTAGACCATATTTATTTGGGAGAAAATTCAAAATTTTCACCGATCACAAACCGTTACGGTGGCTATTTTCTGTCAAAGATAATAGCTCTAAGCTCTTAAGATGGCGACTCAAGCTAAAAGAATATTATTATGTGATACGATATAAGAAAAGGGAAACTAATAAAAATGCTGACGCACTATCCAGGATTCAGCTAAATTTTACTGAAAAAAGCTCAACAAAACCTCGTGATAACACAAGAAAAGAGTTAGAGAGGACAGCAGCGGAATCAACCTTACTCTATTTTCCAGAATTAGATGATGACCAATCAATGATCGTGAACTTTGTCTTAGAAGAAGACAACACTGTTAATCAAGAGGAAATTAATGAAACAAGTGACCAAACGATCCATTCGAACTTTGAAGGTAACACATCGATAGTAATTCCAATTTCGGACGAGCCGGTAAATTTTGGTAGAAATCAAATTTTTGTATCAACTGTAAAATACCAGCCCAAAGGAGTAAAAATAGTGAAATTGTTTGGAACATCGAAATTAAGATTAATAGTTGAATTGTCTGAAAATAATTTTGAAAACTATATTAATTAATTTATAAAAGAATGCCTAGTGTCAAAAGTTAAGTATAATGCCAATTGAATTAAGTTTAGCTAAGTTACAAGCATCTTATCATACTTTTATACACTATTATAATTTAAAACCTATATATAATCAGTTAAATAATTTAGAATTGTACTATAATGATGTCTTGACATATTTCAGGAAAAAAAATGTGTAAACTGTGAACTAGAAGTTGAGGCAAATATGAAATTCGAAATTAAAGAAACAATTAACTATTAATATACTATATAATATTGTACTGAGCATAATCGTAGATTTAGAAAATTCATTAACCTTTTGTAAGTTAGGAGTATTGCACCCCAGTATAATATCCACAAGAGAAAATTGTTTGATGAAATTGTAAAAATTCATAAATTTTATGGTGATCAGTTGCCATTAACGGCAAGCATATAAAATGTGTGGGAGTTTGAAAACATAATAGAAATAAGCTGAAGAATAAATAATGACGAAATAGTTTATTTTTTAAGGTTACCAATTGTAGAAGAAGAAGAGTTTAAGTTGTATAAACTATATCCTATTCCAACTAAATATGAATCTAACTATGTTACTATAATTCCTAAAGTTAAAAACATTTTAATATTAGACACTAAACTAATAGGTTTAGACAATGTATGTAAAAATAAAATTAGAACGAAATTTTTGTGTTCACACGAACTAGTGAATCACAATAATTTAGATTGTGAAAAATCTATTTTGCATTCTGTTAAAACTAATGATTGTCAATACACAGCACTGGAAATTAATGATAGTATTGTTAAATGGGTACCTGAATTAGGTCAATATTTAATAATATTTCAAAAAAAATAAGTTTTAAAAATTGTGAGCAAAGATGATACTACAACAAGAGTTTTACAAGGGACTTATTTACTGAAGGTAAACGATGATGCAGTTTTCTATCATAAAAAGCAGCTGCAACATTCGTCGCAAACCGAAGGCGGACATCCAGAGTTGGTAGACATTTCTGAACTGCAATGATCAACAGATCAGAAACCAGAATTTTCTATTGATTTAAAGAAAATAGAATTAGATAAAGCTAGCTTGTATAATGTTGTACCTATGCCACAGAAAACATTTATTAATTATAACTTAAATTTATGGACAATGTTAATCTATGTAATAATAATTATAATTATAATATGTTTCACTTATAAAAAAAGTCAAAATATTAGAAATCCAGTAGTAGACAATCAACATCCACCTCCAGATGTTTTATTTAGGGATGGAGGAGTTATATAATTAAATTAAGTAAATATTACATGAGTAACACATGACCAAACCTTTGTTATATATGTTGCTGTTAGAATTATGATTACTAATCAACAAAACTGCAGTTGCAGTTCTTAGGAATAGGCTTAGACCATAGTTTACTTTTATAGTTATTCTCAAATTTTAGGGATTTATTGTTTATTTTAGGCCTTTAGTGGTTATTAGTTATCATTAAATAGTAAGATTAAGAATTTAGCTGGATCAAAACCGAATATATCAGCCAGGAATAACTTACTACTATGGATACTCCCCCAAAGGCTTCACAACAGTTGTTTGTTCTACAACGGAAATTCGTTGTATGGGATTATATTTTGGTCAAAAATGAAAGAATCAAAATCTAATTCTAATACAAGGTTTGGCTGAATTGTAAGCGACTTTGTTGTTCACCGCGAGTCAGTGAAACTGACCTATGACTCGGTCTAAACTCAACTTTCGCCTACCCGTTATGACAGTAAAATCGTATGTCGGTAGATTTTGAATAAAAAATCTGTATTTGTTGAATTATGAAAATATGAAATAATACTGTTATAAGATGTATAATTGTAGTACAAGTTGTAAGCAATACAGATCAGTTACGGTCTGTAACTATTTAATTTTAAATGAAAAAGTTATAGTTTTCACACCTTTGTGGGGTCAGGGATACAGTCAAAGATCTAAAAATTGGAAAACCTGTTTAGATTTAAGTATGTAACAAGATATGTAAGTCTCAGGGTAATCAGTATATACTAACCCCCCCCCCCAAATGAAGAAGTGTGAAAACACCAGGATCCGAAAGTCAAAGAGAATCATCGCAGCGGCCAGTGAGTTTGTTACACAAGATGAACAAATTAGTGAATTTTCGGAACTATAATCGGAAATCAAAATCGAAAATCACACTAAAAATTGGATTACAGGTGAACGGGCGGGCCGATAATCACCAAGCGAACTTCTCGCGAAAGCTAAGATCAAGACCTACAAGATGCTGGCGATTAAAACACTAAAAAGTAATAAATAAAACCATTAAAATAAAATTTAGAAGAAACAATAGAGAATTTTACAGTTGCAAGTCGAAATATGCAGAGGCTGAAACGTCATAGCTTCGTGACGTCGAACTGGGCGGAGCCAAGGATACCAACTGAATTACATTTAAATAGAAAAGGCTAATTAATAGAAATTAGAAAAATAATGGATTTAGGGACTTGGACTGTAGCAAACCAACCATAAATAAACAGGTTTAACAATAGAAGAAGAAATTTACCAATAAACTACGTATAAAATTATCCCTGTGAGGGAAATAAATTGGTACGAGAATACGGTACTTTTTGGCTATAAATATAGCTGCACGCGACTTGGTTGCTCTCTCGTAAAAAAGTCAAGTTCAAATACTACAGGGTTACTATGCCCGATCTCTCTTAAAAAAGTTCTTCGTAATTACTACAGGGTTACTATGCCCGCTCTCTCTTAAAAATGTTCTTCGTAATTACTACAGGGTTACTATGCCCGCTCTCTCTTAAAAAAGTTCTCTTCAATTACTACAGGGTTACTATGCCTGATCTCTCTTTAAAAAGTTTTTCGTAATTACTACAGGGTTACTATGCCTGATCTCTCTTAAAAAAGTTCTCTTCAATTACTACAGGGTTACTATGCCCGCTCTCTCTTAAAAAAGTTCTTCGTAATTACTACAGGGTTACTATGCCCGAGCTATCGTAAAAAAGTTCTTCGTAATTACTACAGGGTTACTATGCATGCTCTCTCTTAAAAAAGTTCTTCGTAATTACTACAGGGTTACTATGCCTGATCTCTCTTAAAAAAGTTCTCTTCAATTACTACAGGGTTACTATGCCTGATCTCTCTTAAAAAAGTTCTTCGTAATTACTACAGGGTTACTATGCCTGATCTCTCTTAAAAAAGTTCTCTTCAATTACTACAGGGTTACTATGCCCGCTCTCTCTTAAAAAAATTCTTCGTAATTACTACAGGGTTATTATGCCTGATCTCTCTTAAAAAGTTCTCTTCAATTACTAGAGGGTTACTATGCCTGATCTCTCTTAAAAAAAGTTCTTCGTAATTACTACAGGGTTACTATGCCTGATCTCTCATAAAAAAGTTCTTCGTAATTACTACAGGGTTACTATGCCTGATCTCTCTTAAAAAAGTTCTTCGTAATTACTACAGGGTTACTATGCCCGATCTCTCTTAAAAAATTTAGTTTCAAATACTAGAGGGTGGCTATGCCCGAGTGCTGTCTCATCTTAAAAATTATTTAAAGGTATAAGGTGTTACTATGCCCGAAGTTAAGTTTATAAAGTTGTAAAAAAATTTTAAAATGTTTCAAAATTAATTTAAAAAAAGAAAAGTCGCCTAGAAAAAGAAGTAATAAGTGAAATGGCAAATTAACCCGTTTTCAGCGAGTTCGTAAATAGTGAATAAATCCTACATCCAGTGTCAGTCCAGATCAACACGTCACTAGAACTTCGCTAAACTACGTGGACCATTAATCAATCATCTTCTACAACTAACGGACACCAGGACAACAACATATTCCCTTATCAAGGATCATCAAGGAACCATGATCTTCCAGACGGCGATCAAAGTTTCATATTACCAGTCAAGGTATCCCTTTGTATTAGTAAGGCAAAGTTGGCCGAAATAAAAGTAAATTCCACTGATTTTCCTGGGATATAGATTTAAGATGTTTAATAAGATTTTGTAACTTTATATAAATTTATGTGCAGATATTTTTTTTGTAATAGATAAAAATTTGATAAATTAATCCTGAACGGCTAATTAATCTTCAAAACTTTGTAATTAGTGTTCAGGAATTAAATAGAGGAAGTTTGTTAATAATAGAATCTTGAGAATCTAACTTTCCTCTAAATAAGAATTTGCCAATCTGCAACCTAATTTAAATAAATCATAAAATAGTAATTTGTAAGATGAATTGTTTTCTTTTTCATCTAATATAAGATTATAAAATGTCATAAATAATTTAATTTTGTTTTAAATTTTTGAAAGATTGATTTTTATTTTTGAAAAAGAGCAGTTAAATAAATTATTTTCTACTTGACAAAATCAACTATCTTGTGTTTATAATTTTAGTTATCCACACCACCTGTTTTAATTAGAAAACTATATAGGGAATCAAGGTAAAATATATTGTGTGACAGAGGTATTTTTCATAACACGCTCCTTAGGGAATAGTAAAAATAAAATTAAAGTCGTGCTTTCCCTGAGCAATAATAAAAAGTAAATTTAGAACGGGAAGTATTTGAATAAAATAGGGGGTACCAGCAGTTTAGGGAAACTTAAACTGTTGAAGGAGTTAGTCAATCCAGGCCAGATTACAAAAAGAAGCCAAAACTTCCAGTGGATTGATTAATTCATTCTCTATCTCGCCGGAACGAATCCTGGATAAAAAACTCCAGGATTTGAGACTTGTGCGTTTGGTAAATAAATCAGGGGAAACGTACAGTTTAACTCAAAAACAACAAGTTGAGTTTTTTCGTTGTAGTTCATTGGGATAAATGCCAAGCCAATTTATTGTCATCGTTTGAAAAATTATTCAATTCTGCAAAGTTCGTGGATGTTACATTATCAGTCGAATCACAAATGATCAAGTGTCACAAGGTTGTGTTAAGTGCGAGCAGTCCATATTTTGAGAAAATCCTGGCCGAGAATCCATGTCCACATCCGGTGATTATAATCCGTGGAATGAAGTATTGGGAAGTTTTGGCTTTGGTGCATTTTATGTATCGGGGTGAAATGAACACTGAAGAAGAGAATCTAGAATTTTTGTTAAAATCAGCTGAGGCTTTACGTGGATTAGCTACAGACGCAAGTACGTATGCAGCTGTCGAGTTGGGCGCCATTGAATAATTGTAGCCGTCAGTCACTCAGCGGGAAGTTAGGGGTCTGAACACTAAACAAATATTTTGGAAATAAATTCCGCGCCTGTATTTTAAAAGTTCATGGCTGAATAGGAGAGATATATGTATATATTTGTGGGCACCACCTTGTTATTAACGTCCGTAAGAAGAAACAAAAAACCCAAATTAGGAAACCGGTTTCAATTGGACGAGGGTGTCGCTTTCAAATCAATCTGACGAGAAGAAAACTCGGCCATTATAGTTAAAACTTCAATATAATAATAGTTTTTCATCAGAACAAATCTAATTAAATTGAATTAACAAGTCGCTATTTCATAGTCTATCGATACATAACAAAGTCCAAAACGAGAGTTAAACTATGGCCACGGAGGGAATAAATTGTGTGAAGAGTTAATAATAGATTAAAAAAGGTGTGGAGAGAGGGGCCACATCGCTAAATTTTGACAAACAAAATACTAGGAAGGCCGGGATTGAACAACATTCATTCTGGACGGCCTAAAATATCTCGGAAAAATAACGGCGGAAAACGCATACGAAAAATGGTTACACAACTAAGTTGGACATAAATTGGCACAGCAGAGGCATGTACAGTTTATTAAGTGGTATTTCGACACGTGTGGAGACATGGTAAAAGATTATTCGCATAATAAATTGCATAACAAACAACACATAATGGAATTTGATGACACTGAAGATACAATGTACAAGGAACCTTGGAACGTTGGGCGGAGAATGCTGACCAATCCAAACAATGATAGTGCGCACTCGGAACACACAATCAAATTACAAACACCAATTTGTAACATAAACACAAATTTGACTTCAACAATAAGAGGACACATAGGGGACAAACAAATAGATAATTTATTAGACACAGGTGGTAGTGTTTCATGTCTAAATGATACATACAAACATTTAACAAAAAAATAGAGCCAGACAACACTTGGTTAACATCTGCAAATGCTACGAGGCTGAATGTCACAGGCAAAGCAATTTTAGAGTTTCAGGTAAAAAAACAGAAATACAAGCAAACAGTATATTTTGTGGAAGATTTGACTAGCGATTTGTTGGTGAGGAATGATTTCATGGCAGCAAATGATACTGTCATTAACTTCAAAACACAGACAGTTACTCTGGGGAAAAGCAAAATATCATTATTTCAAAATCACATCGCAGCAGACACAACAGAAGACGTGGTGCTCATTTACACACCACACGACATAACCATATCACCAGGTGAGACCAAAAATATCGAAGGGCGAACAGAAAAATTATTAACAGAAGAAAAAAGATATGAATTTCAGTGTAGGGATGACCTACTAATGAAGAAAGGGGTTCATGTATGTGCTAGTACAAATGACACACTCACACGCTTAACGATTGTAAACCCAACATCGCGAACAAAAACTTTGTTAACAAACACCAAGTTAGGGAAAGTAACCGTGACTGAAAAACAAAAACAAAAAACCCGCAAATTAATAAAATTCTCAAATGCAGACTTCGAAGACCACAACCCTAAAAATGAACATCACATTAATTACCTGACACAAAATGCGGAAATGAAAAAGAGCAAGGAGCTAACCGACCAAAAGGGAGAAAGTATAGACATCTATAAGGAATTGGCTACCACAGAATACGAGGCAGCTAGGGCATTAATAAATAGGCATATACATTTGTTTGCGCGAGGGCCATACGATTTGCAAGAAGCCAATATGCCGCCATATTCAATATACATGAAGACAGACAAACCAGTAGCTGTACGTCCATAGAGGTTAAGCAACGTGGAAAGGATGGAATTAGACCGTTAGGTAGAGGAAGCATAGACCGTATACGGCGTTTGTGATTCACCGAGGCCTATATCAATACACGAGACTGCCTATGGGATTGAGAAATTCGTCCAACTCATTTCAACGGAGTATGAACCGCTAATTTTCAGGGTTGTTATATCAAGGGATGATAATTTATATAGGCGACTTAGTAGCGTATGGAGGCACATTTAAAGAACAATTAGATAATCTAGAAAAAGTTTTTTAGCGTCTGGAAGCAGCTAAATTAAAACTCAAAACACCTAAGTGTCCTTTTTTTTACAAAAATATCGATGTACTTGGCCACAACATATCCAAACAGGGGATAAAACCATTGCAGAAAAACTTAAAGGCTATAACCGAATTTCCCACTCCTACGCGAACGAAGAATGTGCGGAGCTTCTTAGGAGCGGCATCTTATTATAGTAAATTCATCCAAGTCTTTAGTGACATAGCTAAACTACTGACGGATTTGACAAAAAAAGGAAATGGGGAAAAAAAACATTCCAATGGTTAGGGCAGCATGAAAAAGCTTTCCAAAAACTAAAGATCTTATTAACAACGCCGCCAGTGCTAGCAAACTTCAACGAGAATTTGGAAATAGTAATATCATGCGACGCCAGTAGGACTGGAATAGGGGGAGTAATGTCCCAATACCAAGAAGATGGTACACTACGACCTATTGGTTATGTCAGCAGAAGACTGAAAGATACCGAGGGGCACTGGAGCGTATCAGAGTTAGAACTGTTAAGTGTAGTTTACACAGTTAACTGTTTTAGACCTTTTTTGTATGGCCGACGATTTACAATTTTCAATGATCACGCCAGTTTACAATATAATAAGAATGTAAAAACCCTAAGCTCACGTTTAAATAGATTAGCTCTAAAGTTAATAGAGTACGATTTTGAAATTAAACACAAACCCGGATCGACAATGAGAGTACCAGATAGCTTGAGTCGCTACCCAGGTAAAACACCAATATCAAGAACAGAAATACAGGGTGAGCTGACAATAAACAAAATCCAGACAATAAACATAGAACAATTACAACTAACAGATGACTATTTATTCCACATTAGACAAGCATTACTAGATCCAGAGGCAGCTGACAAAGCATTTAGGCGAGCTTCAAGATTGTACACACTACGGGATGGAATCTTGCATTATAAGCACATAATTAATGGAGAAAATAAACTGCTGTTAGCAATTACTAAAACATTGACAACAGACGTTTTACAGGCATTTCATGATTCATATGTTGGGGGAGGTCATGCGGGAATACAAAAAACGATGTCAAAAATAAGGAATAACTATCATTGGCCAGGGATGACCAGGGAAGTGGTACAATACATAAAAAAATGTCACAAGTGTCAAGTTATGAAAACGGACCGACAGAAACAAACAGGATTTTTACAACCGATAAAAATCTACACAAAACCATTTACTAAATTAACAATAGACTTTCTGGGACCTTTGCCAAAATAAAACAAGAAGGGATACGTTATAATTGCAACCGTCAACACAACGAGATTCGCGGTTGCCAAAACAACCGAAAAAGCAGATGCCAACACAACAGCGAAATTTTTACTAGAAGACATCATTCCATGTTATGGAATGCCAGCAGAGATACAGACAGACAGGGTAACTCAATTCGTAGCCGACACACTAAAACAATTATACACCACCTTAGGCATAATACACAAAACTTCGGCAGCTTATAGGCCACAAAGTCAAGGGATAACTGAGCGATACAACTCGACGTTAGTAAACATGCTGCGCTGTTACGTAAACATAGAGCAAAAAGAATGGCATAAATACGTGAAACTATTAACTTTTGCATATAATTCAGGCAGACACGCAGCCACAGGATTTTCACCCTTCTTCCTACTACACGGGTTTGAACCAAACCAACCGATCCATTTAGCATTGTTACCAAAAATACCAGACCACAATGTACTAGAAGCCTTAAAAACAATACACAAAATAAGGCAGGATTTGCCAAAATTGTTGGAGGCAAACCAAAAAGATCAATGCAAGCGATATAATGAACACAAAAGGAAGTAGAATTTCAAGTAGGGGAAATGGTCCTAGTGAAAGCAGAGAAAAAGGACAACAAGCTTGCCCAACAGTATACAGACCCTTACAAAATTTTAAAAAGACTGTCGCCATTAAATTATGAGATAGAGGTTAACCGATATGGTAGATGGATAGGGGACATAGTCCATGTCTCAAGATTAAAACCGTATAATACAACGGATTTGAATGAATAAATCAAATGTATAAGTAATAAATATATGTATGTATGTGTAGGAATATATATAAGTTAAATAATTTAATTAAAACAATTAACATAAATCTAAAAAGTAGTACTATATTTAAAAAAAAGAAAAAAATATAATTCGACATCATAAGAATAAAAAAGTAAAGATAAACAGACATTTATAGCAAAGTCTCAAAAGTTTTTCTCAAAATCAATTTTTTTTTCTTTTCAAAAATCATATAAAAACAATAACAGGTGAATTTATATAAAAATGCTTGCTCAGTTACAGAGCATCATACAGCAAGAAGTATACACCAGCAAAGAAGAGAAAATGTTAACACTAACATGGATTATCTTGTTAACCATAACCTACACCATACAATCACATAAAAATGTACCCATAATAATCTCTAATGGAGCACATTTCCAACCACTCAAAGCAGAACATACATACCAATCCTCTATTCCCCTAACCTACATCCTTCCTTTACCTCCAGTACAACACTTCCCAAGCATCAACACACAATCCCACACATGTACGGATACTAAAGGTACGGCACAATGTCAAACAGCTAAGGCACTACAAGAACTCTTCACAATCACAGACGAAATACAACAAAAGGCAGTTGCAACAATGAACGTAAAACTGAAGGACCCACACGCTCACCCAGGGCAATAAGCAGCATTGGTGACCTATTTCATTGGTGCTGTGGCACGGCCACAGACGAGGAGCTACACGTGTTAGCAGTCAACGAAGAAACAGTCAACAAACACATCAACAGTGTACAGAACCTCATCAGGGGCGTTCATGCGGACCTCGTCAACACAGCAGCAACTTTACAAGGCTACTCGGCAAATGTGTAACAACAGCAGGTTCACACCGCAATGGAGGAGCTCAAGAATGTTGTGTTTCAAATGGAGAACGTCACGGCCACGGAAGTGTACGACAGACTCATACTCAATCTCATAAGACAACAAAAGCAAATACATCGAAATACTATAAACCTAATGTTTAGCAATAAACATAATAGTTGTAAGGAACGAGTGTCCACACACATGACCATTCCCCCTACACAATTATACAGAGACTTAAAACAATTAATTAGAAGCAAGGTTGCATGCCAAACATTGGTCATTGGCAATACCAAAAGAGGACATGCACCTTTATTACCACTATATGTACATTTCACTGCAGGCCCATCGACAAGGATATTCTGATTACAGAGATCACAGGAGACACCTTCACGATAACAAATCCTACTCCCAACACAATACTAAAATCATACCATAACCATACCACAGAATCTCCCAGGAACAATAGAGATTAAATTACCATGTCATTGTTCCTTACACGACGGCGAACATATCCTGATAGACAGACAATTCCCATGTGACAGCAGGGCATCCTTGGATCCAACCCTACGCCATGTGGTACCTGTTTCATGGACTACACTCACCACTCTAATCCTCATGCCCCTCACACAACAAGATTCCCAGAATTTCTTAAACATATCCCATATCCTAAACACAAATTGGTCTCTTTCCACCCCAGTAATGTTCATAAACAACAACATAATGGGGGAAGACCTAGATTCGATATACCTGCCCAAAAACTGGTCAGATGTGTTGGACACTACGGCATTAATACATATCACACTGACGATTTGGATGGCTTTAATTAGACTTATATTATTTTTCCTAGGTATAAAAATGTATTTCATAACCAAAATTAGACGCATTAAAATTCCAGACAAGGATTATCCTTCTTTCTAGACATCGGGTAGATGTCTCGTAGGTGCCAGTGATGTTAGGAATAAGTTAATATTAGGTTATATTAGGAAGAACTCATATTATTCACAAAGCTCACAATGATCCAACTATTGTGAAACAGTTTAAAAAATGTTGAAATGCTTGTCTTGCAACTGAACTAGGACAACAGAGAGAACCAAAGGTATATAAGCGGTCAGCATGATTTGGAGGGGGTCTTTTCCATCTTCTGGAGCTCCTGATGATACCGGCAGGTCGATTGCCGCGGTGCAGGCATTTGGCGCAGGAATTCTGCTCAACAGACAGTAAGCAAGCATTTCTATATATGTATGTAAAGTCACCAGTTAGAAGATTTATAATTTCTTTCATTTAAAGTATAATGATAGTTGGAATACTTTTGAGCTTTGAGTAATTAATTTGAGTAATTATTTTGAGTAATTAATTTGTATAATAAATACTTCGTTTGAATATTATTTTGTCTTAATGTTTCAATTAGATTCTTATTATTGTGTTGCATTAAAATATCGTATTGATGTATTAGGGAAGTAGACGTAAGCTTAATGTCAATGATAAAGAGTTAATAAAATATTGAACCACTGATCTTGTAATCAATTACTAAAAGAAACCCAGGCATATTTTGAGGGCAGTTCATAACAGGTGGCAGATACAAACAACAAATTGTCATTTTGTAAGGCAAATGACTAAAGGGGATGTGATCACGTAGAAGAACTTTAAGATGTTCAACGTGACTTCTCACGCCGTTAATGTTCCATTGTGTTAACACTATACAAGTTTAAGTTCATGGCCATATTTTAGGATTGAGATATAAATTAATAATATAAATGGATTCGTTAAAAATAAAAAGGGTTTGAACCTCTGTATCATTCATTCCACCTGCCTGGATAGAAAGACCGTCAGGTGGTTTACGTTTATTTTTAGATATTTCAGGTTCAATCTCCATAGAAACCTCAACAACTGGAATTTTGGCTGTTGAAGGAACAATCGGTGTTCAGTACTCATGCGAAACATTCAGTTTACATGAACTTTCTCTTTATCCCACAACACGCCACATCGGAATAGTCCTTGCCATAATTCCAGGGGTGTTTTGCCTTGTATTACAAGTCCAAGGTCTAATGACATCATTTATAATATTTTTGATAGGTGGACGGATATAACGGATTATGGATGCGAAGCGTTACCTAGCCCAGTCGTCTCTGGTTAGTTTTCTTCCACAACTGCGTGCGTACAATTCACGTGTCCACGTTACGCTTATTACACTTAACTTCACATCAGTCGAAGCTAAGCTTTCTCAACACTTCTCGTGCTATTCAGCACATCTCATTAATTATACGTTCGCATCAATCGACGTATAATTCGCTATATATGTTAGTTCGTATCGCGAGACGCATACATTGCCCGACTTCTTATGACCTTTCAACTCATAACGCTCTCACAACGCCTTTAACGCTAACACGATATCGCGGTATATTTCTACCATTGCTGTGCCAAACCATAACTTTAAATGTGTTAAGTGATCTGTGTAATTAAGAATAACATTAAACTGTAACATTAAAAGTAAGACCCAGTGCACTGAGGAATCTGAATTACCAGGAAGACACGTGGACATCGCTTCAGACAAGGTAAAGAACAATTTATATTACTCAATATCTTTATTACACAGATTGCATATTATATGTTATGTCTTTGTTTCATAGATAATTCTCTTTTTAATCGCACGTATAAACAATTAAAGGTTTATTGGTCCTCCGGAATAATAATAATTCTTACAAAAATTTTGGCAGAAATTAGGTATTTCTATCAAAACACAAATAAAAACACTTTTACCCCATCTAGGTTCAACAGAAACGGAGTCGAATGCCTTCAAGTGCATCCCAACACTCAGACCAAAACAAAATAAATATCAAACTTCCTAAACTTAATTTACAAATTTTCACTGGTGATTTAAGTGAATGGACTAACTATTCTGTGTTTGAAACCACAATAAATCAAAATCATGCCTTAACACCCGTCGAAAAATTCACTTATCTATTGTTTTGCCTGAAGGGTGAACCACTAAACTTAATAAAAGGGTTGCCCGTATCACCTCTAAATTATCGCATAGCATTTGACACCTTGGAAGAAAGATATCAAAACATCCGACGTTTAGTAAACTTTCATATTACCAAAATCATTGACTTACCAAACATTAATGCAAATTCGTTACGAACAATACGCAATTTCATAGACATTTACTCAGAAAACTCTAGAGCTTTAAAGAATTTAAACCACGATGTAACTAAAGAGTTAACTCTAACAACATTGCTTTTAAGAAAACTGGATGAACAAACACGCAAACGCACACTAGAACACAAAGTACCTACTGTGACTGATATATTTAGGTTTTTAAATGAAGAATGTGCACAACAGATTAATATGACGCAACGCCAATCTGTAAACTATCCGCCTACAATGAAAAAACCGCATTTTGAATAGCAATATAACAAACCAACAAAACATGATTACAAGGTCTCTACCAACATGCAACTATCTTGCATATTTTGTAACTCTAATGCACACATCATTTATAAATGTTCTGAATTTCAGAATAATAGCCTTCATGAACGATTGAAATTTGTACAAGACAACAAATATTGTATTAACTGTCTGAGTAGTGTTCATTCAATCAACGATTGTAAATCTAACAACACCTGTCGATTATGTAACAAAACACATCACACATTCCTGCATCTGGACAAGGTCGCTCAGCCGGTCGTGAACAAAAGGGCTTGACTATACCGGAAGCATACAGGAAGTCTATTATCTGCATCTAACCGCATTCCAATACAACTGCCTGCCCTAAACAATAATATTCCTGTCCAATCAACTCACGTGCAGAATATTTCCAGTTTCACTAATACTAAAACAAAATTAAAATCCAATTCTATTGTAATGCTAGGGACACTCAAATCTCAATGCACAAATTTCAAAAGGTCAAAACAAACCGATATCCGTTACTGCTGTCTTAAACTCTGGAATTCAAGGCACAATACTAACAATGAAATCTGCACAAACGCTAGGCATCAATCTCAGGGACCATCTTTGGTTATGTCCTGATAGGCTACTGCGAATCTAAAATTATTTTCTCCAAATCTATTTCCATGCTCACAATAAAGGATATTGATTTAAATCAAGTTAGGCAACAAATTTGGATTAATGAAGAACCCCCCAATACAAACAAAATCAACCATCAAGGAAACTGAATGCGAAACGTATTACGTATCCAATATCTATCGCGAACATGATGGTAGATATGTAACAAGTTTACCATTTAAACTTAAACCGACGTCTCTTGGAAATTCAGCTGGTAGTGCAAAGAAACGCTTTTTTTCATTTGTAATAGAAATTAAATACTAACCCACAATTAAAAACTGCTTACGAGAAATTCATAAACGACTACAATTATTCTGACCACATACATTTGGCTAAAGATTCTATACTATCGACAAAGCACTACAACTTCCCACACCATGCAGTCTTTAAGGAAAGCAGTTCCACTACAAAACTTAGAGTTGTATTCGACGGAAGCGCTAAAACTTCTATTGGTTTATCTCTAAATGACACACTTCATTGTGGCCCAAAACTACTAAACAATATTTGCGATATTATTTTTCAATTTAGGAGACATAATATAGTTTTTTCTTGTGATATTAGACAGATGTATAGGCAAATAAAAATCGCTACAGCATATCGGCCTTATCAGCTAATATTTTGGCGTTCCGACGAATCTCAACAGCTTTCTATTTATAAGCTAACCACAGTCACTTATGGACTTAAATCTTCATCTTATCTAGCTATTCGCACTCTAAAGCAATTAGCTATGGACGAAGGCATTGCTTATCCAGACGTTTCCAATGTTATCATCAATAACATTTATGTAGATGACATCGTCACTGGTGCAAGTGATGTATCTTCCGCACTTAAGCTTAAAAACCCAGTGATCAATCTTTTAGACAAAGGCCAATTTCAACTGCCCAAATGGTCATCTAACCCTCCCGAACTTCTATACGCAGTTCCCGAAGATAATCGGGAAACAACCACTTTATTTTAGATTAACGGATCAACCTCTCTTTTGTATCTTGGGTCTCAAATGGCTACCTACAAACGATAGTTTTTCTTACACAATAGAAATTTTAGACCACTTGCTCACAAAACGCTCGCTATTATCACTAATCGCTAGGATTTACGATCCATGTGGCTGGTTAACACCAGTCATTCCTCTGGACCTTGGGAGTTTCATTTTATGAGCCACTTCCTGAAACCATTTCAAAGGATTGGAAAACATTTACCAACGAATTAACAGCATTGGAACAATTAAGAATTCTGCGCAACCTTCAACCCGATGACGCGAAATATATCCAACTACACGGTTTCTCTCTGAGCAAGGCTACGCTGCAGTAGTTTACCTACGTATTGTTGACGGTAACAATGTCATCAAAACTCACATAATAATAGCAAAATCCAAGGTCCCACCTCTAAAACGTATATAACTTCCTCGTTTGGAACTATGTGGCGCTCATCTTCTGGCAATATTAATAGACTATTCTACTAATCTAATTCAACCCCTTTACCAAATTAACGCAATACGATGTTGGTCTGACTCCACGGTGACTCTATCATGGATAAAAACACCATCTGATAATTTAAAGGTCTACGTCGCAAACCGAGTCTCTCAAATCCAAGAATGGACTCCGCCGGAGGTTTGGTCGAACGTACCCACCTGTCACAATCATGCCGATTGTGCCACGCGAACGACTTCTCCCGCCGCAATTCTCAAACACCCACTGTGGTGGACAGGTCCTCTTTGGTTTCAGCGCTCTGTCCAGGTATGGCCAAATGCAACACATCCGGTGTTAGACATTAACCCAGAACTTCACGTGAAACCTATATATCTAGAGAAATTTGTTAACATGAAATTCAAAAGGACAAAATTAATTGAATCAGCCTGTCAATTTTCCAATTAAAATTTATAGTTTAAAAATTTGGAAAACTGTTAATTTATTTTTAATGAACAACGATTTATCCTTTTACAGAAAAAAAGATTTTACCTAAATCATACATACATATACATGGTGTTATTATTTTAAGAATGAAATGGAAAGATTTATTGTCATCACTTATTTAAATATTGAGATATTCATTATTTTTAACATATATTTTAACTCATTTCAACATACATTATTAATATAAAATTTATAATATGTTAATAGTAGAACACATTAACTGGAAAATGCTTTTTTTTATGTTGGATTTCATCAGCTGTTTCTTCCATAAACAGTATTTCACCAGGAATCCTGATGATATTTTCATCGCATGACATCTTTAAAAACAAATTAACGGTTACTGTTTTATGAATTGATGGCCCCGTATAATGGGTTAATAGTTTAAAGTTATAAATTGTAATAATAATATTTAAAGTTATAAGTCAATTATTCAAATAATATCATTGAATTTATATCTATAAGAAGAAATCCTATTACTTACTGCAATGTCTGAGGGATAATGTGAGACTTCAATATGAGGGTTGAAAAGTTGAAGTTTAAGGAGTTCACACAACTGCTGTGAAGCCTTTGGGGGAGTATCCATAGTAGTAAGTTATACCTGGCTGATTGATTCGGTTTTGATCCAGCTAAATTCTTAATCTTACTATTTAATGAAAACTAATAAACACTAAAAGCCAAAAATAAACAATAAATCCCTAATATTCGAGAATAACTGTTTCATACAGTAATAAATATACATAAACAAGAAATAAAGAAGTGAAAACTATTTACAACGAACACCACACCAACTACAACATTTACCCATCCATATAAAACTTATATACTACGGAAACTCCCGCAAAGGCTTCACAAAAGTTGTTTGTTCATTGGGATAAATGCCAAGCCAACTTATTGTCATCGTTTGAAAAATTATTTATTTCTGCAAAGTTCGTGGATGTACATTATCAGTCGAATCACAAGTTGTGCTGTGAGTTGAAATTAAAAGTTTTTGCTGATTTCGATGCTTGACACTTTAATACGTAGTTGCGTCTGTAGCTATACCACGAATCTGTAAAGCCTCAGCTGATTTTAACAACAATTCTAGATTCTCCTCTTCAATGTTCATTTCACCCCGATACACAAAATGCACAAAAGCCAAAACTTCCCAATACTTCATTACACGGATTATTATCACCGGATGTGGACATGGATTCTCGGCCAGGATTTTCTCAAAATATGGACTGCTCGCATTTAACACAACCTTGTGACACTTTATCATTTGTGATTCGACTGATAATGTTACATCCACGAACTTTGCAGAAGTAAATAATTTTTGAAACGATGACAATAAGTTGGCTTGGCATTTATCCCAATGAACAAACAACTTTTGTGAAGCCTTTGCGGGAGTTTCCGTAGTATATAAGTTTTATATGGACGGGTAAATGTTGTAGTTGGTGTGGTGTTCGTTGTGAATAGTTTTCACTTATTCACAGATTGAATTATATCTTGATTATGTACATTTATTACTGTATGAATATGTTATTCTCGAATATTAGGGATTTATTGTTTATTTTAGGCTTTTAGTGTTTATTAGTTTTGTTTAAATAGTAAGATTAAGAATTTAGCTGGATCAAAACCGAAAAAATCAGCCAGGTATAACATACTACTATGGATACTCCCCCAAAGGCTTCACAGTAGTTGTGTGAACTCCTAAAACTTCAACTTTTCAACCCATATATTGAAGCCTCACATTATCCCTTAGACATTGAAGTATGCTATAGGATTTCTTCTTATAGATATAAATTCAATGATATTATTTGAATAATTGACTTATAATTTTAAATATTATTATTACAATTTATAATTTTAAACTATTAACCCATTATCAAGGGCCATCAATTCATAAAACAGCAACCGTTAATTTGTTCTTAAAGTTGTCATGCGATGAAAATATCATCAGGATTCCTGGTGAAACACTGTTTATAGAAGAAACAGCTGATGAAATTAACTATAGAAAAAAGCATTTTCCAGTTAATGTGTTCTACTATTAACATATTATAATTATTATATTATTAATGTATGTTGAAATGGGTTAAAATATATGTTAAAAATTATAAATATCTCAATATTTAAATAAGTCATGACATTATTTTTTTTTCCATTTCATCCTTAAAATAATAACACCATGTATATGTATATATATGATTTAGGTAAAACCTTTCTTTATGTAAAAGGATAAATCGTTGTTGATTAAAAATAAATTAACAGTTTTCCTAATTTTTAAACTATAAATTTTAATTGGAAAATTGACAGGCTGATTCAATCAATTTTGTCCTTTTGAATTTCATGTTAACAAATTTCTCTAGATATATATATACTTATTAAATATATTTGCAGATATTTACTTTATATATATATATACTTATATTAATAAAATATGACATGTGTGTGTTTTTTTAAAAATTGAACCACTTATGTAAACAGATAACTCAAACACATAGTTACAGGTATTTCATTTTGGTAAGCTAAACCTGCATATTTATTGATTGTGGTTTCAATTAAATTGAACGTGCATTACTCTAGCTTGTCTCGTCGTAATTGTAGCTTAACACGCGTTCAAAAGCTTTGCGTTAAAGGCCGCGAGAGGTCTTGAAGATGTCGCTAGTTTCCTTTCACCCCTCTGTAAATGATTATCATATTTGAACTATCATATAAATACAGGATATAGTTGATAATACGTCAATGGTCAATTACTTAGATAAAATCATGTTTTACTAGTGACATGTAATGAGTCTCCTTGGGTAAAATAATTAGTAGTTGGAGGTTAGCAATATCTGGATATGAAATATGGTACCATAAGTAGTAGTTAATTGTTTTGAATTTACTATTCTTGAAGAGTGAAATAACTTAATAATAACAATAGTGTAACTTACATTTACTTTCAGTTCTCAAATCATACATAAAGATTACGCCCTCCTTACTTTCTGAGAGCGCAATATTTACAAGTATTGTGACAGGCCGTAACACCAGTGTCGAGTTTTTAAAGAAATATCCATTTTAAAATGTATTGTGTCCAGAGATTAATTTTGAGATTATGTCTATCTGTCTGTCTGATGTCTGTGGAATGATCTACACTGACCGATTTCATAATTTTTTTTTTGGGTAAATCTTTCACATATATCCGGAATTTTTTTCGAAATTTGGGCTGTCGGACATATGACGAAACATAACATTCCGACTTTATACAATCCAATGCAATGAGTTGAATAAAAGTTAGCCAAAATGTAGCCGTTAAGTACCAAAAGAAAACCTATTGTGCTAGATCATATTTCATAAATGCTCTGCAATAGCATTTTACAAATAATACGCCCTTCTAGGACATAAAATATTGATACTGAATGCTAGTTAGGAAGTAAGTAGTTATGCTATCCAGTCCCTTCAACAAACTGTAGCTCCAAAGTACCCTCAGATATGCATCCCCATATCATCACGGAATCACTACCAGCCTGAACAGCAGGAGCCACATATGCAGGCAAACAATTTTATTTTTTGTTCTTCGTACCCTGATTCTACGAATGATTAAACAGTTCAAATCGGCTCTCATAAGAAAATGAAACACGCCTCCTAGCTCATTGAATGACTTTAAACAAATTTTCTACTGCCACTGGAGAATGAGACTATAACTATAGTGGACCTGAAAAATATAGGCGGCTCAGGGTCACGCGTCGCTTCCCCGCTTCCCCACCCTGCCTACCCCTCTCCTTCACCCACTGCCTGCCTTCGCATCGCATGTAGGGAAGGGAAATGTTGTTGTTTAGCGGTAACAGTGTTATAACGAAATATAAAATATATTTATTAATAATTATAAAATATATTTTTTTAGTTATAAAAAATGTAACTAAATAAAATTAACTTACACACGTTCTTAAAATAAAAATAGCTAACTTCTCTATAAACCTGCATTCATGGAACATTCACACAACAAACATAAATTATTACTAAATAATTAAGAAAATTTTCTAAACGAAGCAGAAATAATACTTTAATTTATAATGAAACAGATTAATAATTACTAACATAAAATATGAAAGGCATTCATTATAAACTAAAAATTGACATTTACAAACAATTCCCATCTACCTTCGGGCATAAGCAATCAAAGTCAACATTGTATGACAAACTTATATCTTAATCATCAGTTGATTATATAGGCTAGACTGAAGTTAATGTTATCAATAACGATAAACAGTTTTGTCTACGCATGTGACAGTTAGTCTCTATTTCACTCTGCTGCGGTGTTGTTTAGTTATTTTCTTTATTTTGATTGGTGCTGTTTAGTTATTGAAGTTTTATTTATTTGTGTATTTATATGTGTATAGTGCTTATTTTTTAAATCATGGCAGTCACCAGCCCAGATGTCAGAAGCCAGTCCAAAAAGGTTGTATTTAGTGTATATAATTATCTTAAGGATCTCGTGACTAACAGACCAAATACCACAATACAAGAAGTTTTTAATGACACACAAAAGGCAGCAGCAGCTGCATGTTCATTGTCAGTACGCACTGTGCAAAGAATCGCTGCAGAAGGGTACAAACATCCGATTTTTAACTTGCAAGATGATGCTAGACCATTGTTTGTATCTCCACGGAAGAAAAAGGCACACAAAAAGTGGATTACTAATTTAGACGATTTTGACAGAGACGTTGTTCGTCGTACTGTATTTGATTTTTATGATCGTGGAGAATACCCTACTTGCAAAAAAATTAAAAATGTGTTGAGGGAAAAGATAGGGTTTGCTGGTGGAGTAGATTCCACTCGGAAAATCTTAAAGAAGGTCGGATTCCTGTTTAAAAAATGTAATGATGGCAGAAAATTTTTGATGGAAAGAAGGGACATATAGTGGCAGCTCGGGTATTGTTTCTTCGGAAAATGCATGATTTAAGGCAAGAACACTACCTCCGCCCAATTATCTACTTAGACGAAACTTGGGTAAACCAAAACCATTCAAAAAAATATATCTGGCAGCATTCTACAAGCAAAGGTGGATTTCGAGTCCCAGTTGGCAAGGGTTCAAGACTAATTATTTGCCATGCAGGATCGTCAAAGTACGGCTTCTTAGGGGGTACTCAACTGGTTTTTCAGTCGAAAAGTACCATTGATTACCACCAAGAGATGAACTACGAGGTCTTCAAGGAATGGTTTGTCGACATGCTTAGGAGTTTAGAAGAAGGGTGTGTGATAGTCATGGACAATGCGAGCTATCACTCTAAACTCAAAGAAAAAGTCCCGAACACCAAGACGAGAAAGGCAGATATTACGGCATGGTTAACATCCAAAGGTATAGCACACAATCCAAAACACACTGTTGCAGAGCTGCTAACCATAGTTGGGCATCATAAACACAAATACAGCAAGCAGTATGAGCTCGATGAGATTGCACTGGATATGGGGCATGAAGTGGTTCGGCTACCCCCGTACCACTGCCAATATAATCCCATCGAGCTTATATGGGCACAGGTAAAAGGGGAAGTAGCTCAGAAAAACACCACATTTAAAATAAAGGATGTGAGGCAACTCCTTGAAGACGATCTAAATAACGTGACTGTTGAAGACTGGGTGAAATGTGATCGTCATGCAGTGAAGCTACAAGAGGAAGATTTTGAAAAAGAAGGTCTTCGTGATGATAACATTCAACGCATAGTTGTTAGTTTACAGGACGAGAGTGATAGTGACAGCTTCAGTGATGTGCCCATCCAAAGTGAAGACGAGGAAGACTTATAAATTTTGCCTGTATTGTATGGCCGTTCTCATACTCCCCAGCCAAAACTACCGATTTTTATATAATTTAACTACGGATAGTTTACCATAAAGTTACTTAATTTTAAAATTATTTTTTTATCGTAAAGTTACGAAACATAATTATATTTCAACATGTCAATATAAAAATATTGGTGATGTAAATAAATTATATAATAAATGCATAATATATATATATTTTATACAGCTATTATAACATGAATTTCTATTTACATTTTTGAATAACTAACTGTAAACTGCTTTAAATTGAAAACTGAAAAGTTATTTTCCAACTTAAATTAAAAAAGATCTGTTTTATTGTTTTTGTTATATTATCTCTATTACCAATCATTGCAACAACAACAGCAGGACGCCAAAATAAGTCAAACAAAAAATAAACTATTATTTATAAAATGATGTTAGTGTAAGATTTGTTTCTAATGATTTTATTTTTAGGTTATATTTCTTTAAATAGAATAAGTTGCAAACTTATACGAAACTATTTTAAGTAACCGGATGTAAACAACCGGTGTAGGAGTGTTAGTGGATGGATGGAGGAGAAGTAGGGGAGTACAGAGCAGGTGTGGCGGGACTAGATGGGCTTGACCCTGAGCCGCCTATATTTTTCAGGTCCACTATAATATTAAGATTAACTTAAAAATAAAAATTTGTAAAGATATGTTATATATATAGCCAATTTTGGTATAAAATTCTAACCCAAAAAAGTGGAATTATTGGTACAAGTGTTTGACGGCAATTAGAGAACCTAATAACATTTGCTAATTTTCCTTGTAGTCTCTCTGTAATCTAAAAATTTGGTAAATAGGCCCCACTCTTAAACCGTTAAAAGCCCTACGAGGAGAGGTTTCACGTGAAGTTCTGGGATAATGTCCAACACCGGATGTGTTGCATTTGGCCATACCTGGACAGAGCGCTGAAACCAAAGAGGACCTGTCCACCACAGTGGGTGTTTGAGAATTGCGGCGGGAGAAGTCGTTCGCGTGGCACAATCGGCATGATTGTGACAGGTGGGTACGTGGGACCAAACCTCCGGCGGAGTCCATTCTTGGACTTGAGAGACTCGGTTTGCGACGTAGACCTTTAATTTATCAGATGATGTTATTATCCATGATAGAGTCACCGTGGAGTCAGACCAACATCGGAAAGGGGTTGAATTAGATTAGTAGAATAGTCTGATAATATTGCCAGAAGATGAGCGCCACATAGTTCCAAACGAGGAAGTTATATACGTTTTAGAGGTGGGACCTTGGATTTTGCTATTATTATGTGAGTTTTGATGACATTGTTACCGTCAACAATACGTAGGTAAACTACTGCATCGTAGCCTTGCTCAGAGAGAAACCGTGTAGTTGGATATATTTCGCCTCATCGAGATGAAGGTTGCGCAGAATTCTTAATTGTTCCAATGTTGTTAATTCGTTGGTATATGATTTCCAATCCTTTGAAATGGTTTCAGGAAGTGGCTCATAAAATGAAACTCCCAAGGTCCAGAGGAATGACTGGTGTTAACATACTACATGGATCGTAAATCCTAGCGATTAGTGATAATAGCGAGCGTTCAGTGCAAGTGGTCTAAAATTTCTATTGTGTAAGAAAAACTATTGTTTGTAGGTAGCCATTTGAGAAACAAGATACTGAAGAGAGGTTGATCCGGGAATCTAAAATAAAATGGCGTTTCCCGATCATCTTCGGGAACTGCGTGTAGAAGTTCAGGAGCGTTAGATGACCATTTGGGCAGTTGAAATTGGCCTTTGTCTAAAAGATTGATCACTGGGTTTTTAAGCTTAAGTGCGGAAGATACATCACTTGCACCAGTGACGATGTCATCTACATAAATGTTATTGATGATAACATTGGAAACGTCTGGATAAGCAATGCCTTCGTCCATAGCTAATTGCTTTAGAGTGCGAATAGCTAGATAAGATGAAGATTTAAGTCCATAAGCGACTGTGGTTAGCTTATAAATATAAAGCGGTTGAGATTCGTCGGAACGCCAAAATATTAGCTGATAAGGCTGATCTGCTGTAGCGATTTTTATTTGCCTATACATCTGTCTAATATCACAAGAAAAAACTATATTATGTCTCCTAAATTGAAAAATAATATCGCAAATATTTAGTAGTTTTGGGCCACAATGAAGTGTGTCGTTTAGAGATAAACCAATAGAAGTTTTAGCGCTTCCGTCGAATACAACTCTAAGTTTTGTAGTGGAACTGCTTTCCTTGAAGACTGCATGGTGTGGGAAGTTGTAGTGCTTTGTCGATAGTATAGAATCTTTAGCCAAATGTATGTGGTAACTGCTCATAAAAATCTGCTGAGGCTTTACAGATTCGTGGATTAGCTACAAACGCAACTACGTATGAAGCTGTGAAGTTGGGCGCCATTGAATTGTAGCCCTCAGTCGCTCAGCGGGAAGGGCGAGGTCTGAACACTAAACAAATAGTTTGGAAATAAATTCCGCGCCTGTATTTTAAAAGTTCATGGCTGAATACTAGAGAGATATATGTATATATTTGTGGGCACCACTTTGTTATTAACGTCCGTAAGAAGAAACAAAAACCCAAACTAGGAAACTGGTTTCAATTGGACGAGGGTGTCGCTATCAAGGGGAGTCCAACGGCCCTATAGGTCAAAATATGACTTTTCTTTTTTATTGCGTTATTTTATAGCCAGCACTTTTCTGAACAATTTGATACCAAAAACTTTGGTTAAATATGGAGTTTTTATATTTATAAATATTTTTTAAACGTTGCACTCCATGCAAAATTTTCATATAAGAGCAGAGCTTCGATTACAATGAGAGCACTGATTGTAATATAAATGTCATAACACTGTAGGGTTATATAGTATAACTTGACACTGTATTACTGTGTACAGAGTAAACCTGGACATTTTAGGTGAAACAATTTAGACATTCCTTGATAAATTTTGCAAATGTTTATGTTTACAACTTCATAACCTCGTGAGTCTTGTTTTGTTGATTGTGTTTTAGTTCTTTTATACCTTGTTAACATTTTGTTTGAAGCTATGCCTAGACAGAAAGGTTGGTGTACTAAGAGGAAGTTTTGTGGTAACAAATTTACTAAAAGGTCAAGTAGTTTGCCAAGTGATGTAGTGCCAAGTGATGTAGAGCTTAGGCCTAGTTCTAGCTCAGGCCTACCTAAAATGAAAAAGTGGATAAGCCTAGCCCAAAACCTAGTGCTTCTAAGAGGAAATTGTCAGCTACCTTAGAACAGTTTGAACAATACAGTTCTTCCACTAGTAATATTTTGCTATCTTTTGATATTTTATCCTCAGTTGTGTCTCAGTTTACAGCCTGTAAAGAGTGTTATTCCGCATTGCGACTTGATGAGGACATCAGTTGTCGGAACGGGTTAGCTTGTAAACTAGTACTAAAATGCAGTAGCAGTTCATGTAATTTTATAACTGACTTTTGGAGTTCACCTACGTGTAAAGATAGCAGCTTTTTTGAAGTGAATAGTCGGTTGTTTTACGGGTTGCGTTGCATCGGTAAAGTTCCTGAGGCTGGGAAAATGTTGTGCGGGATGTTGAACCTACCCAAGCCTAATACAAATGTTGGCAAGTATACACATGCCCTTAGGGATTCCCTTTGTACTGTAGCAGAGGATGTGATGAAGAAGGCTACATTAGAAGCAGTTGAAGAGAATAGTGAAGCTACAACGCCTACTGATATTGACATAGCTTTTGATGGAACCTGGCAGAAGCGGGGCTTCGTTTCGAAAAATGCTGCCTGTACTGTCACTAGCGTAGATACCGGTAAGGTTATAGATGTAGAAATCCTTAGTAAGTACTGCAGTGGTTGTGAGCGAACAAAAGGTTCTGCAGAGAAAAATACTGCCCATCTTCCAAACTGCCAGAAAAATTATGAAGGAACCAGTGGTGGTATGGAGACAGTTGCTGCTGTGGCTGTTTGTCTGCGATCCGAAGCTAAGCGCAATGTTCGCTACGTTAAATTTCTGGGTGACGGAGATAGTAAATCTTTCAGTGCAGTGGTAGAAAGCAGGCCTTATGGTGATTTGCAAGTTGAAAAACTTGAGTGTATAGGGCATGTTAGTAAATGTATGGGTACCCGTCTTCGCAAGCTGAAGCAAAAGTTAGGCGGAACATTGCTTTCCGATGGGAAATCAATAAAAGGCGCTGGAAGGCTGACAGACACTCTCATTGATAAGTTTCAACAATACTACGGTAATGCTATCAGAAGTAATGTCAATGACTTTGATAACATGAGGAAAGCTGTGTGGGCAATTTACTGCCATAGCTTGTCCACCGATGCTGCCTCGAACCATCTACTTTGCCCACCCGCTCCCAACACCTGATGCAGATATAATAAAGCCGTAGCTGATAAAAAATCTCCCACACATAAACCAGTACCAAAAGCAGTAATGGAAGCCATTAGACCTGTGTTCAAGGACTTAGTTCACCCTACTCTCCTAAGGCGTTGCCTTCATGGCAAGACACAAAATGTGAATGAAAGTTTCAACAATGTAGTGTGGAGTAGGGTGCCAAAGAACGTTTTTGTTGGGCTGAAAACTCTTGAAGTAGGTGTTTTTGATGCCATTGTTACTTTCTATGAAGGAAACATAAGTAGATTAAAGGTTTTTGAACAGTTAGGCCTAACAGACATGGGTAAATACACTCTGGAGGCACTGAAGATGGCTGATGTGTCGCGAATTAGAAAAGCGGAGTCTGCGG
Organism: Aphrophora alni; assembly: GCA_963513935.1. Taxonomy (NCBI): domain Eukaryota; kingdom Metazoa; phylum Arthropoda; class Insecta; order Hemiptera; family Aphrophoridae; genus Aphrophora; species Aphrophora alni. The sequence goes on from OY740765.1 coordinate 152,996,209, forward strand.
CGCAGTTGGCAACAAAAGAGTCCAGGATCAAGAGAAGAAGGCTAAGGCTTGGGGAAGAAGAGCTTGATGATCCAGACTACTGCCCTGGTGGATTTTAAAATGTAAGTGGAGTCTTATTAAAGTTTTGTCTTATATTTATGTGCATTTTATTCAATTGTTTTCTTATTTCTTCGATTACCGAAAAGTTAATTATTTTGCACTTAGGTACACTTAAAACAGGAACCGTTTGAGATATCTTGATGAAATTTTTTGTGCTTGTAGGGTATACCAAATTGCAGCTCTGGAAGTAAAATAATTGTAATATTTTGAAAAATATCTTCAGAAAAAAAAATTTTCCACAAAAGAATACAGAAAAAAAAGTATGCGAGAAAAAAAAATCATAAGTACTAATGTATTGAAAATATTTTAACTCTTTTAGTTCCAGCTATTTATAAGACATAGATAAACAACCATGCAAAATTTCATAGCTTTATGTCTAATAGTTTAGGAGAAAAGTGTACCTAAAAAGCGCAAATTTAACATGGAAGGGATAGGGACGTTGGACTCCCCTCAAATCAATCTGACGAGAAGATAACTCAGCCATTGTAGTCAAAACTTCAATATATTCACAAACATAGTGAAATAGTGTTCAATCAAATCAAAATCTAATTAAATTGATTTAACAAGTCTCTAAATCATAGTCTATCGATACATAACAAAGTCCAATTCGAGAGTTAAACCATGGCCATGGAGGGAATAAATTTTGTAAAGAGATAAGAATGGTTTTTCACACACCAGATTACGATTTTCTACTGCAGAACGAGATTTTCAACCCAATGCAAGGCGAGCTGGAGACCATCGATTTTTATATTGCAGCTATGGAAGGTCTTTATGGGCGGTAGGCTTTCAGCGTACCTGAATCTACTCGGTTGAAGCAAATCTTAAATAATCTTCATCCTCATCTTCAGGATCGTTTGGCTTTGTGTAAGTTGAAAACATTTGGAAGATTTGCGCTATATGGGAAGAAAAGCCGAATCAGGTTGTTTGAGAGCTTCCTTACCTGGTGCACTTTCGAGAAATACTATACTTGAACCTGATTTGGCCTACGCAGAACCAACTCCACGTAGAGGGACTTCTTTCGGAAAAGTAGCAAGCCTCCTACCCAACTCATATGGAAATAACCCATCTGTAAAGTGCTGGAATTGTGGTTTAAATGGTCATCGATACGCAGAATATTGGAAAGAGCGTAACCTATTTTGCTATGGATGTGGAAACCCTGGAACTAATAAGGCTAACTGTTCTGGATGTAGTTCAAAAAACGATTGAATTTGGGAGCCAACTCTCGAAAACAAGTTGACTCCCAGTGTAATCACGAAGACGATATCGAAGTACATTACATGTTACAATCGCACGTCGATGACGACCGACCGTGTCAAATGTAAGAATATTTGGAAAACAATTTAGGGCTTTATTGGATTCCGGAGTATCATATACAGTCCTAGGACTGAACGGGCTTTGGTTGTTGGATAAATTTGTTGGGAATTCGCAAAGGTCAGTCCAAAGATTTCTTTAATTGATTTGTGTAATGGAATAAAAGATGAAGAGCATTTAAGCAAGGAGGACAAAGTTAAATTACGGGAATTTCTAAAACAACAGTTAAGGACAAAGCAAATGTTTTGGGGAGAACAACTTTAGTTGAACACACGATCGATACGGGAAATACATCACCCATCAAACAAAGTTATTATCCAATGTCACCTTCCCGGTTGAAGTTAGTCTACAAAGTGTTGGATGAAATGTTGTCGTTAGGAGTGGTGGTACCCTCTAAAAGTGCATAGTCACCCCCTATTGTGCTACTGGACAAGCCTGATGTTTCAAAGCGTTTTTGTGTAGATTTCCGTCGCGTAAATGCAGTCACCAAACGTGATGCATACCCGTTATCACAAGTCACGACAATCCTCGATAGGCTCAGAGATGCACATTACCTTTCATCGTTGGATATTAAGTCAGCCTACTGGCAGATACCCCTTGCTGTAGACAGGAGAGAAAAGACAGCATTTACCATCCCAGGTCGTGGACTATTTAAATTCACCATTATGCCGTTTGGACTACATAATGCGCCAGCTACATGGCAAAGGTTTATCTATTTCGTGATTGGAGCAGATCTTGATAACTAATAATTTGAACTCCACTTAGAGGTTCTGCAAAAGATATTTGTGCGTTTTCGTGCTACTAAGATCACGCTAAGTCAACAAAAATGTAGCTTGTGGTGCCCTGAACTCCGCTATTTGGGGTACGTTTGGATCATCGCAGTTTGAAGGTGGACCCCGTTAAAAGTGGAAGCTATTATCCGGATTTCACAACCAAAGAACCAGAAATCCGTGAGACAGTGTTGTAATACAGCCTCTTGCTCAGATTTATCCCTGAATTTGCTAGTCGAATGTATCCTCTTATTAAACTTGTGAAGAGAAATCAACGATTCGTATGGACAGAAAAAGCTTAAAATGCATTTGAAGATATTCGATGCTGACTTGTTAAAGCACCTATCCTCACTTGCCCGGACTTCGGGAACCCTTTTGTTTTATCTTTTGATACATCTGGAAATGGACTTGGAGCCATGCTTTCGCAAGAGTCTCACAATGGCAAAGCAGTGATTGCGTATACTAGTAGAACTCTTTCAAAAGGTGAACAAAAATTTTCTGCTACAGAGAGGGAATGTCTAGCTGTCATTTGGGCGGTCGAAAAATTTAGACCATACGTACGTAGAAGGATACCATTTTTCAGTTATTACTGATCACTATAGCCTGCTGTGGCTTCACAATCTTAAAGATCCGCAAGAAAGTCTTGCCCGGTGGGCCTTACGCTTCCAAGCTTTTGATTTTACATTAATTCATAGGAAAGGAAAAAGACATGTTGTCCCGGATTTATAATCCAGATCACTTAATACGGAAGAAATAGAAGTTTGTGAACTAAAACTACCTGGCCAGATAAAAGATGCTTGGTACCGGAAAATGCTCCATTTGGTATCTGAGGAGCCTGAATTATATCCATGTTGGAAGCTGAACACAACCAATTTTGGAATCTACAAAACATTTCACAGATCGAATTGCCGGTATTATTGGCCGAAGATGAAATATGATATTACAAAGTATGTTCGTAATTGTTCAACCTGCCAGCAGTGTAAGTCAAGTAATCGAAAACCAACTGGACTCAGGTCGTATTGATCAACAACCTTGGGAAATTATAAGCGCTGATCTTCTGGGGCCCTTACCCAGATCTACACAAGGGAATAAGTATATTCTGGTGATTATGGACACATTCACTAAGTACGTTTTGTTATACACATTGAGAACCGCAAACTCGCATAAAGTAGTAAAACACCTTGAAGATGATGTGTTTCTGGTTTATGGTGTACCACGTTTCTTAATATGCGATAATGGCCAGAATTTATTGGCGGACAAGTACGGTCTCTTTCGAAGAATTTTGGAATAAAGATTTGGTATAATGCAAGGAGACATCCTCAGGCCAACCCTACAGAAAGAATTATTAATAAAACAATAGGTACAATGCTGAGATCTTATGTAGGAGATAACCACCGCTTGTGGGATAAGAAATTTAAAATTTTAGGATTTGCTTTGAGAACTGCGACAAGTGAAGTTAAGGGATGAAGTCAGGCTTACTTGAACTTTGGGCGAGAATTACGGATATGAGTTATATATAGGTGTTTGGTACTGAAGAAGAACTTTGTACAGTCTGATGCTATAAACTTTATCTCGTCGAAACTCTGCCAACGTTATTCTGGTCCTTATAAGATAGTTCAGAAGATTTCACCAATTATTTATTCGTTAGAGGATGAGAGTGGTAGATATATAGGAAAATGGCACATATCCCAGTTATAACCGTACGTTACAGAACCAACCGTCTAGAAAATTTGAGAAATTTTCTTCAGGCAGGGGAGAATTGGAACGGTTTATTGTGACACATCGTCAAACAAGCAATCTTATATAATTCCATTAATAGACAAACTAAAAAGGAGACCATTTTACAATAAATTAAATTAAGTCAGAAGTGAGTTCCTAGCAAAATGAGCTGGTGAGAAATGTTATAGAACAAACCTATATAAATTATCATAATACAATTTTTTTATAATACTAAATATGAATAAATGTGTAATAAAACAAACAGGGATGCACTAGCACATGCCACCAGACATACATATTTATGTACATAAACATTTTTCACACAACTTCTGAAATGACAATTGTTCAAAGTAATAAATTCATTAAAAATTTATAAAACACAAACTAATATTAGTAGATGTTGAATAAAGAAAGTTCTTTATCTTGAAGTCAAAAACTAACAATATAAAACATGTAAAATTACTGATATTTTAAAACAGTGAAATAAGCCGAAAATTTAAAGAAAATTGTTACGTTGGGTGTGAGATTGGTTTCTTCTGTCGATTTCTTCATGAATTACAACCTACATAAATCACTAATCAGGCAAACTTTCTGATCAGGTCAACCAGTTCCACTTCTTCAAACATGTAATTGGGTGGCAGATACAAACAACAAATTTTCATTTTGTAAGCAAAGGCGATGTGATCACGTAGAACAACTTTAAGATGTTCAACGTGACTTCTCACGCCGTTAATGTTCCATTGTGTTAACACTATACGAGTTAAAGTTCATGGCCATATTTTAGGATTGAGATATAAATTCATAATATAAATGGATTCGTTAAAAATAAAAAGGGTTTGAACCACTGTATCATTCATTCCACCTGCCTGGATAGAAAGGCCGTCAGGTGGTTTACGTTTAGTTTTAGATATTTCAGGGTCAACCTCCATAGAAACCTCAACAACTGGAATGTTGGCTGTTGAAGGAACAATCGGTGTTCAGTACTCATGCGAAACATTCACTTTACATGAACTTTCTCTTTCTCCCACAACACGCCACATCGGAATAGTCCTTGCCATAATTCCAGGGGTGTTTTGCCTTGTATTACAAGTCCAAGGTCTAATGTCATCATTTATAATATTTTTGATAGGTGGACGGATATAACGTGATTATGGATGCGAAGCGTTACCTAGCCCCGTCGTCTCTGGTTTGTTTTCTTCCACAACTCCGCGCGTACAATTCACGTGTCCACGTTACGCTTATTACACTTAACTTCGCATCAGTCGAAGCTAAGCTTTCTCAACAGTTCTCGTGCTATTCAGCACATCTCATTAATTATACGTTCGCATCAGATATTTTTATCCTCCGGGCAGGATTTGGATATTTTTCTTTGAATACACGATTGGAAACTACAGTAAAACACGTTTCATATGCAGCGATATTAATTGAAATTTCAGTTGTAGGCCATTTTTTGTCTCTATAAAAAAGGAACCCATCGCGCATGCGTCAACGGTCAAACAAGTTTTATAGTAGACACGCCCGGGACAACCTCTCCCACTCTGCACCGCACGAACTCCTTACTGTAACACAAACTTATGTTACATTTCACTTACTCATTGTTTATCTGTTGTTCATTCTTGGTTGCTTCGTGCAAGTGTTAGTATTTCTACTTAATGCTATTAATATTCTTGTGTTAGTATATATTTCCTTTAATATATTAATTGTGCTTTCAAGATTTTGAAAAGATTCAAAATGAATATAAATCTCTGATTCACAAATTTGCCAGTGACGAAACCACCGCAGACTACGATTTAAATGATGTCTTAAAAATACAGAATGACATTTCAGTATTAGCTATTTCTGCCAAAACACATATACAAACACTTTTACCCCATCTAGGTTGAACAGAAACGGATTTGAATGCCTTCTAGTGAATCCCAACACTCAGACCAAAACAAAATAAATATCAAACTTCCTAAACTTAATTTACCAATTTTCACTGGTGATTTAAGTGAATGGGCTATCTTCTGTTCTATGTTTGAAACCACAATAAATCAAAATCATGCCTTAATACCCGTCGAAAAATTCACTTATCTATTGTCTTGCCTAAAGGGTGAACCACTAAACTTAATAAAAGGGTTGCCCGTAACACCTCTAAAATATCGCATAGCATTTGACACCTTGGAAGAAAGATATCAAAACATCCGACGTTTAGTAAACTTTCATATAACCAAAATCATTGACTTACCAAACATTACTGCAAATTCGTTACGAACAATACGCAATTTCATAGACATTTACTCAGAAAACTCTAGAGCTTTAAAGAATTTAAACCACGATGTAACTAACTCTAACAACATTGCTTTTAAGAAAACTGGATGAACAAACACACAAACGCACACTAGAACACACAGTACCTACTGTGACTGATATATTTAGGTTTTTAAATGAAGAACGTGCACATCAGATTAATATGACGCAACGCCAATCTGTAAACTATCCGCCTACAATGAAAAACCCGCATTTTGAATCGCAATATACCAAACCAACAAAACATGTTTACAAGGTCTCTACCAACATGCAACTATCTTGCATATTTTGTAACTCTAATGCACACATCAGTTATAAATGTTCTGAATTTCAGAATAATAGCCCTCATGAACGATTGAAATTTGTACCAGACAACAAATATTGTATTAACTGTCTGAGTAGTGTTCATTCAATCAACGATTGTAAATCTAACAACACCTGTCGATTATGCACACATTTCAAAAGGTCAAAACAAACCGATATCCGTTACTGCTGTCTTAGACTCTGGAATTCAAGGCACAATACTAACAATGAAATCTGCACAAACGCTAGGCATCAATCTCAGGGACCATATTTGGTTATGTCCTGATAGGCATTCGCAGGAGCGAATCTAAAATTATTTTCTCCAAATCTATTTCCATGCTCACAATAAAGTATATTGATTTAAATCAAGTTAGGCAACAATTTTGGATTAATGAAGAACCCCCCAATACAAAAAAAATCAACCATCGAGGAAACTGAATGCGAAACGCATTACGTATCCAATATCTATCGCGAACATGATGGTAGATATGTAACAAGTTTACCATTTAAACTTAAACCGACTTCTCTTGGAAATTCAGCTGATAGCGCAAAGAAACGCTTTTTTTCATTTGTATAAGAAATTAAATACTAACCCACAATTAAAAACTGCTTACGAGAAATTCATAAACGACTACAATTATTCTGACCACATACATTTGGCTAAAGATTCTATACTATCGACAAAGCACTACAACTTCCCACACCATGCAGTCTTTAAGGAAAGCAGTTCCACTACAAAACTTAGAGTTGTATTCGACGGAAGCGCTAAAACTTCTATTGGTTTATCTCTAAATGACACACTTCATTGTGGCCCAAAACTACTAAACAATATTTGCGATATTATTTTTCAATTTAGGAGACATAATATAGTTTTTTCTTGTGATATTAGACAGATGTATAGGCAAATAAAAATCGCTACAGCATATCAGCCTTATCAGCTAATATTTTGGCGTTCCGACGAATCTCAACAGCTTTCTATTTATAAGCTAACCACAGTCACTTATGGACTTAAATCGTCATCTTATCTAGCTATTCGCACTCTAAAGCAATTAGCTATGGACGAAGGCAATGCTTATCCAGACGTTTCCAATGTTATCATCAATAACATTTATGTAGATGACATCGTCACTGGTGCAAGTGATGTATCTTCCGCACTTAAGCTTAAAAACCCAGTGATTAATCTTTTAGACAAAGGCCAATTTCAACTGCCCAAATGGTCATCTAAACCTCCCGAACTTCTACACGCAGTTCCCGAAGATGATTTTTAAAACATTTACCAACGAATTAACAGCATTGGAACAATTAAGAATTCCGCGCAACCTTCAACTCGATGACGCGAAATATATCCAACTACACGGTTTCTCTCTGAGCAAGGCTACGATGCAGTAGTTTACCTACGTATTGTTGACGGTAACAATGTCATCAAAACTCACATAATAATAGCAAAATCCTAGGTCCCACCTCTAAAACGTATATCACTTCCTCGTTTGGAACTATGTGGCGCTCATCTTCTGGCAATATTATTAGACTATTCTACTAATCTAATTCAACCCTTTACCAAATTAACGCAATACGATGTTGGTCTGACTCCACGGTGTTTCTATCATGGATAAAAACACCATCTGATAATTTAAAGGTCTACGTCGCAAACCGAGTCTCTCAAATCCAAGAATGGACTCCGCCGGAGGTTTGGTCCCACGTACCTACCTGTCACAATCCTGCCGATTGTGCCACGCGAACGACTTCTCCCTCCGCAATAATACTCAAACACCCACTGTGGTGGACAGGTCCTCTTTGGTTTCAGCGCTCTGTCCATGTATGGCCAAATGCAACAAATCCGGTGTTGGACATTATCCCAGAGCTTCACGTGAAACCTCTCCTCGTAGGGCTTTTAACGGTTTAAGAGTGGGGCCTATTTACCAAAGTTTTAGATTACAGAGAGACTACAAGGAAAATTAGCAAATGTTATTAGGTTCTCTAATTGCCGTCAAACACTTGTACCAATAATTCCACTTTTTTGGGTTCGAATTTTATACCAAAATTGGCTATATATATAACATATCTTTACAAATTTTAATTTTCAAGTTAATCTTAATATTAGTTATAGTCTCATTCTCCAGTGGCAGTAGAAAATTTGTTTAAAGTCATTCAATGAGCTTAGAGGCGTGTTTCATTTTCTGATGAGAGCCGATTTGAACTGTTTAATCATTCGTAGAATGAGGGTACGAAGAACAAAAAATAAAATTGTTTGCCTGCATATGTGGCTCCTGCTGTTCAGGCTGGTAGTGATTCCGTGATGATATGGGGATGAATATCTGAGGGTACTTTTGAGCTACAGTTTGTTGAAGGGACTGGATAGCATAACTACTTACTTCATAACTAGCATTCAGTATCAATATTTTATGTCCTAGAAGGGCGTATTATTTGTAAAATGCTAATGCAGAGCTTTTATAAAATATGATCTTGCACAATAGGTTTTCTTTTGGTACTTACCGTCTACATTTTGGCAAACTTTTATTCAACTCATTGCATTGGATTGTATAAAATCGGAATGTTATGTTTCGTCATATGTCTGACAGCCCAAATTTCGAAAAAAAATTCCGGATATATGTGAAAGATTTACCCACAAAAATATATTATGAAATCGGTCAGTGTAGATCATTCCACAGACATCAGACAGACAGATAGACATAATCTCAAAATTAATCTCTGGACACAATAGATTTCAAAATGGATATTTCTCTAAAAACTCGACACTTGTATATACTGCGCTCTCAGAAAGTAAAGAGGGCGTATTCTTTATGTATGAATTGAGAACTTAAAGTAAATGTAAGTTACACTATTATTATTATTAAGTTATTTCACTCTTGAAGAATAGTAAAATAAAAACAATTAACTACTACTTATGGTACCATATTTCATATCCAGATATTGCTAACCTCCAACTACTAATTATTTTACCCAAGGAGACTCATTACATGTCACTAGTAAAACATGATTTTATCTATGTAATTGACCATTGACGTATTATCAACTATATCCTGTATTTATATGATAGTTCAAATATGATAATCATTTACAGAGGGGTGAAAGGAAACTAGCGACATCTTCAAGACCTCTCGCGGCCTTTAACGCAAAGCTTTTGAACGCGTGTTAAGCTACAATTACGACGAGACAAGCTAGAGTAATGCACGTTCAATTTAATTGAAACCACAATCAATAAATATGCAGGTTTAGCTTACCAAAATGAAATACCTGTAATTATGTGTTTGAGTTATCTGTTTACATAAGTGGTTCAATTTAAAAAAAAACACACACATGTCATATTTTATTAATATAAGTATATATATAAAGTAAATATCTGCAAATATATTTAATAAGTATATATATATATATATCTAGAGAAATTTGTTAACATGAAATTCAAAAGGACAAAATTGATTGAATCAGCCTGTCAATTTTGCAATTAAAATTTATAGTTTAAAAATTAGGAAAACTGTTAATTTATTTTTAATGAACAACGATTTATCCTTTTACATAAAGAAAGGTTTTACCTAAATCATATATACATATACATGGTGTTATTATTTTAAGGATGAAATGGAAAAAAAATTAATGTCATGACTTATTTAGATATTGAGATATTCATTATTTTTAACATATATTTTAACTCATTTCAACATACAATAATAATATTAAAATTATAATATGTTAATAGTAGAACACATTAACTGGAAAATGCTTTTTTCTGTAGTTAATTTCCTCAGCTGTTTCTTCCATAAACAGTGTTTCACCAGGAATCCTGATGATATTTTCATCGCATGCCATCTTTAAGAACAAATTAACGGTTACTGTTTTATGAATTGATGGCCCTTGATAATGGGTTAATAGTTTAAAGTTATAAATTGTAATAATAATATTTAAAATTATAAGTCAATTATTCAAATAATATCATTGAATTTATATCTATAAGAAGAAATCCTATAACTTACAGCAATGTCTAAGGGATAATGTGAGACTTCAATATGTGGGTTGAAAAGTTGAAGTTTTAGGAGTTCAAACAACTGCTGTGAAGCCTTTGGGGGAGTATCCACAGTAGTAAGTTATACCTGGCTGATTGATTCGGTTTTAATCCAGCTTAATCTTACTTACTATTTAATGAAAACTAATAAACACTAAAAGCCTAAAATAAACAATAAATCCCTAATATTCGAGAATAACTTATTCATACAGTAATAATTGTACATAATCAAGATATAATTCAATCTGTGAATAAGTGAAAACTATTCACAACGAACACCACACCAACTACAACATTTACCCATCCATATAAAACTTATATACTACGGAAATTCCGGCAAAGGCTTCACAAAAGTTGTTTGTTCATTGGGAAAAATGCCAAGCCAACTTATTGTCATCGTTTGAACAATTATTCAATTCTGCAAAGTTCGTGGATGTTACATTATCAGTCGAATCACAAATGATCAAGTGTCACAAGGTTGTGTTAAGTGCGAGCAGTCCATATTTTGAGAAAATCCTGGCCGAGAATCCATGTCCACATCCGGTGATAATAATCCGTGTAATGAAGTATTGGGAAGTTTTGGCTTTGGTGCATTTTGTGTTACGGGGTGAAATGAACATTGAAGAGGAGAATCTAGAATTGTTGTTAAAATCAGCTGAGGCTTTACAGATTCGTGGATTAGCTACAGACGCAATTACGTATTAAAGTGTCAAGTAGGGAGCCATTGAATTGTAGCCCTCAGTCGCTCAGCGGGAAGGGCGGGGTCGGAACACTAAACAAATAGTTTCTAAATATATTCACAAACATAGTTAAATAGTTTTTCATCAAAACAAATCTAATTAATTTGATTTAACAAGTCTCTATATAATAGTCTACCGATACCTAACAAATTCTAAAACGAGAGTTATTTGACACTTGTTCATTTGTGATTCGACTGATAATGTAACATCCACGAACTTTGCAGAAATAAATAATTTTTCAAACGATGACAATAAGTTGGCTTGGCATTTATCCCAATGAACAAACAACTGTTGTGAAGCCTTTGCGTGAGTTTCCGTAGTATATAAGTTTTATATGGATATGTAAATGTTGTAGTTGGTGTGGTGTTCGTTGTGAATAGTTTTCACTTATTCACAGATTGAATTATATCTTGATTATGTACAATTATTACTGTATGAATAAGTTATTCTCGAATATTAGGGATTTATTGTTTATTTTAGGCTTTTAGTGTTTATTAGTTTTCATTAAATAGTAAGTAAGATTAAGCTGGATTAAAACCGAATCAATCAGCCAGGTATAACTTACTACTGTGGATACTCCCCCAAAGGCTTCACAGCAGTTGTTTGAACTCCTAAAACTTCAACTTTTCAACCCACATATTGAAGTCTCATATTATCCCTTAGACATTGCTGTAAGTTATAGGATTTCTTCTTATAGATATAAATTCAATGATATTATTTGAATAATTGACTTATAATTTTAAATATTATTATTACAATTTATAACTTTAAACTATTAACCCATTATCAAGGGCCATCAATTCATAAAACAGTAACCGTTAATTTGTTCTTAAAGATGGCATGCGATGAAAATATCATCAGGATTCCTGGTGAAACACTGTTTATAGAAGAAACAGCTGAGGAAATTAACTACAGAAAAAAGCATTTTCCAGTTAATGTGTTCTACTATTAACATATTATAATTTTAATATTATTATTGTATGTTGAAATGAGTTAAAATATATGTTAAAAATAATGAATATCTCAATATCTAAATAAGTCATGACAATAATTTTTTTTCCATTTCATCCTTAAAATAATAACACCATGTATATGTATATATGATTTAGGTAAAACCTTTCTTTATGTAAAAGGATAAATCGTTGTTCATTAAAAATAAATTAACAGTTTTCCTAATTTTTAAACTATAAATTTTAATTGCAAAATTGACAGGCTGATTCAATCAATTTTGTCCTTTTGAATTTCATGTTAACAAATTTCTCTAGATATATATATACTTATTAAATATATTTGCAGATATTTACTTTATATATATACTTATATTAATAAAATATGACATGTGTGTGTTTTTTTTTTAATTGAACCACTTATGTAAACAGATAACTCAAACACATAATTACAGGTATTTCATTTTGGTAAGCTAAACCTGCATATTTATTGATTGTGGTTTCAATTAAATTGAACGTGCATTCCTCTAGCTTGTCTCGTCGTAATTGTAGCTCAACACGCGTTCAAAAGCTTTGCGTTAAAGGCCGCGAGAGGTCTTGAAGATGTCGCTAGTTTCCTTTCACCCCTCTGTAAATGATTATCATATTTGAACTATCATATAATTACAGGATATAGTTGATAATACGTCAATGGTCAATTGCATAGATAAAATCAAGTTTTACTAGTGACATGTAATGAGTCTTCTTGGGTAAAATAATTAGTAGTTGGAGGTTAGCAATATCTGGTTATGAAATATGGTACCATAAGTAGTAGTTAATTGTTTTGAATTTACTATTCTTCAAGAGTGAAATAACTTAACAATAATAATAGTGTAACTTACATCTACTTTCAGTTCTCAAATCATACATAAAGATTACGCCCTCCTTACTATCTGAGAGCGCAATATCTACAAGTATTGTGACAGGCCATAACACCAGTGTCGAGTTTTTAAAGAAATATCCATTTTTAAATCTATTGTGTCCAGAGATTAATTTTGAGATTATGTCTATCTGTCTGTCTGATGTCTGTGGAATGATCTACACGGACCGATTTCATAATATATTTTTTGTGGGTAAATCTTTCACATATATCCGGAATTTTTTTCGAAATTTGGGCTGTCGGACATATGACGAAACATAACATTCCGATTTTATACAATCCAATGCAATGAGTTGAATAAAAGTTTGCCAAAATGTAGCCGTTAAGTACCAAAAGAAAACCTATTGTGCAAGATCATATTTCATAAATGCTCTGCAATAGCATTTTACAAATAATACGCCCTTCTAGGACATAAAATATTGATACTGAATGCTAGTTAGGAAGTAAGTAGTTAGGGTATCCAGTCCCTTCAACAAATTGTACCTCCAAAGTACCCTCAGATATGTTGTATTACCATATCATCACGGCCTCACTACCAGCCTGAACAGCAGGACCCACACATGCAGGCAAACAATTTTATTTTTTGTTAGTCGTACCCTTATTCTACGAATGAGGAAACAGTTCAAATCGGCTCTCATCACAAAATGAAACACGCCTCCAAGCTCATTGAATGACTTTAAACAAATTTTCTACTGCCACTGGAAAATGAGACTATAACTAATATTAAGATTAACTTAAAAATTAAAACTTGTAAAGAAATGTTATATATATATATATATATATATATATATATATATATATATAGGCAATTTTGGTGTAAAATTCGAACCCAAAAAAGTGGAATTATTGGTACAAGTGTTTGACGGCAATTAGAGAACCTAATAACATTTGCTAATTTTCCTTGTAGTCTCTCTGTAATCTAAAACTTTGGTAAATAGGCCCCACTCTTAAACCGTTAAAAGCCCTACGAGGAGAGGTTTCACGTGAAGTTCTGGGATAATGTCCAACACCGGATGTGGTGCATTTGGCCATACCTGGACAGAGCGCTGAAACCAAAGAGGACCTGTCTACCACAGTGGGTGTTTGAGAATTGCGGAGGGAGAAGTCGTTCGCGTGGCACAATCGGCAGGATTGTGACAGGTGGGTACGTGGAACCAAACCTCCGGCGGAGTCCATTCTTGGATTTGAGAGACTCGGTTTGCGACGTAGACCTTTAATTTATCAGATGTTGTTTTTATCCATGATAGAGTCACCGTGGAGTCAGACCAACATCGTATTGCGTTAATTTGGTAAAGGGGTTGAATTAGATTAGTAGAATAGTCTAATAATATTGCCAGAAGATGAGCGCCACATAGTTCCAAACGAGGAAGTTATATACGTTTTAGAGGTGGGACCTAGGATTTTGCTATTATTATGTGAGTTTTGATGACATTGTTACAGTCAACAATACGTAGGTAAACTACTGCATCGTAGCCTTGCTCAGAGAGAAACCGTGTAGTTGGATATATTTCGCGTCATCGAGTTGAAGGTTGCGCAGAATTCTTATTGGTCCAATGCTGTTAGTTCGTTGGTAAATGATTTCCAATCCTTTGAAATGGTTTCAGGAAGTGGCTCATCCCATGAAACTCCCAAGGTCCAGAGGAATGACTGGTGTTAACAAACTACATGGATCGTAAATCCTAGCGATTAGTGATAATAGCGAGCGTTCAGTGCAAGTGGTCTAAAATTTCTATTGTGTAAGAAAAACTATCGTTTGTAGGTAGCCATTTGAGACCCAAGATACTGAAGAGAGGTTGATCCGTTAATCTAAAATAAAGTGGCGTTTCCCGATTATCTTCGGGAACTGCGTAGAAGTTGAGGAGCGTTAGATGACCATTTGGGCAGTTGAAGTTAACCTTTGTCTAAAAGATTGATCAATTGGTTTTTAAGCTTAAGTGCGAAAGATACATCACTTGCACCAGTGACGATGTCATCTACATAAATGTTATTGATGATAACATTGGAAACGTCTGGATAAGCAATGCCTTCGTCCATAGCTAATTGCTTTAGAGTGCGAATAGCTAGATAAGATGAAGATTTAAGTCCATAAGCAACTGTGGTTAGCTTATAAATATAAAGCGGTTGAGATTCGTCGGAACGCCAAAATATTAGCTGATAAGGCTGATCTGCTGTAGCGATTTTTATTTGCCTATACATCTGTCTAATATCACAAGAAAAAACTATATTATGTCTCCTAAATTGAAAAATAATATCGCAAATATTGTTTAGCAGTTTTGGGCCACAATGAAGTGTGTCATTTAGAGATAAACCAATAGAAGTTTTACCGCTTCCGTCGAATACAACTCTAAGTTTTATAGTGGAACTGCTTTCCTTAAAGACTGCATGGTGAGGGAAGTTGTAGTGCTTTGTCGATAGTATAGAATCTTTAGCCAAATGTATGTGGTAACTGCTCATTAAAATCAGCTGAGGCTTTACAGATTCGTGGATTAGCTACAGACGTAACTACGTATGCAGCTGTCAAGTTGGGCGCCATTGAATTGTAGCCCTCAGTCGCTCAGCGGGAAGGGCGGGGTCTGAACACTAAACAAATAGTTTGGAAATAAACTCCGCATGTATTTTATAAGTTCATGGCTGAATAGGAGAGATATATGTATATATTTGTGGGCACCACCTTGTTATTAACGTCCGTAAGAAGAAACAAAAACCCAAACTAGGAAACTGGTTTCAATTGGACGAGGGTGTCGCTATCAAATCAATCTGACGAGAAGATAACTCAGCCATTATAGTCAAAACTTCAATATATTCACAAACATAGTGAAATAGTGTTCTATCAAATCAAAATCTAATTAAATTGATTTAACAAGTCTCTAAATCATAGTCTATCGATACATAACAAAGTCCAATTCGAGAGTTAAACCATGGCCATGGAGGGAATAAATTTTGTAAAGAGATAAGAATAGTTTTTCAAACACCAGATTACGATTTTCTACTGCAGAACGAGATTTTCAACCGTATGCAGGGCGAGCTGGAGACCATCGATTTTTATATTGCAGCTATGGAAGGTCTTTATGGGCGGTAGGCTTTCAGCGTACCTGAATCTACTCGGTTGGCGCAAATCTTAAATAATCTTCATCCTCATCTTCAGGATCGTTTGGCTTTATGTAAGTTGAAAACATTTGGAAATATTTGCGCTATATGGGAAGAAAAGCCGAATCAGGTTGTTTGAGAGCTTCCTTACCTGGTGCACTTTCGAGAAATACTATACTTGAACCTGATTTGGCCTACGCAGAACCACCTCCACGTAGAGGGACTTCTTTCGGAAAAGTAGCAAGCCTCCTACCCAACTCATATGGAAATAACCCGTCTGTAAAGTGCTGGAATTGTGGTTTGAATAGACATCGATACGCAGCATGTTGGAAAGAGCGTAACCTATTTTGCTATGGATGTGGAAACCCTGGAACTAATAAGGCTAACTGTTCTGGATGTAGTTCAAAAAACGAATGAATTTGGGAGCCAACTCTCGAAAACAAGTTGACTCCCAGTGTAATCACGAAGACGATATCGAAGTACATTACATGTTACAATCGCACGTCGATGACGACCGACCGTGTCAAATGTAAGAATATTTGGAAAACAATTTAGGGCTTTATTGGATTCCGGAGTATCATATACAGTACTAGGACTGAACGGGCTTTGGTTGTTGGGTAAATTTGTAGCTCAGGTGAAGCCCGTACGGGAGATAGGTTTGTAGAAACTGCCGAAGGGAAGAAATATGCTATAAAGGGTCACATTAACACCCCTATTACCCTGGAAGATCCAACAAGAGAATTACCTTTTTTAGTTGTGCCAACGTTAAGACAGTCTTTAATCTTATAAATTGACTTTTGGGATAAAATGCAACTGGTAAGGAACATTCATATCAAGAGTTGGGAATTCGCAAAGGTCAGTCCAAAGATTTCTTTAATTGATTTGTGTAATGGAATAAAAGATGAAGAGCATTTAAGCAAGGAGGACAAAGTTAAATTACGGGAATTTCTAAAACAACAGTTAAGGACGAAGCAAATGTTTTGGGGAGAACAACTTTAGTTGAACACACGATCGATACGGGAAATACATCACCCATCAAACAAAGTTATTATCCAATGTCACCTTCCCGGTTGAAGTTAGTCTACAAAGTGTTGGATGAAATGTTGTCGTTAGGAGTGGTGGTACCCTCTAAAAGTGCATAGTCACCCCCTATTGTGCTACTGGACAAGCCTGATGTTTCAAAGCGTTTTTGTGTAGATTTCCGTCGCGTAAATGCAGTCACCAAACGTGATGCATACCCGTTATCACAAGTCACGACAATCCTCGATAGGCTCAGAGATGCACATTACCTTTCATCGTTGGATATTAAGTCAGCCTACTGGCAGATACCCCTTGCTGTAGACAGGAGAGAAAAGACAGCATTTACCATCCCAGGTCGTGGACTATTTAAATTCACCATTATGCCGTTTGGACTACATAATGCGCCAGCTACATGGCAAAGGTTTATCTATTTCGTGATTGGAGCAGATCTTGATAACTAATAATTTGAACTCCACTTAGAGGTTCTGCAAAAGATATTTGTGCGTTTTCGTGCTACTAAGATCACGCTAAGTCAACAAAAATGTAGCTTGTGGTGCCCTGAACTCCGCTATTTGGGGTACGTTTGGATCATCGCGGTTTGAAGGTGGACCCCGTTAAAAGTGGAAGCTATTATCCGGATTTCACAACCAAAGAACCAGAAATCCGTGAGACAGTGTTGTAATACAGCCTCTTGCTCAGATTTATCCCTGAATTTGCTAGTCGAATGTATCCTCTTATTAAACTTGTGAAGAGAAATCAACGATTCGTATGGACAGAAAAAGCATAAAATGCATTTGAAGATATTCGATGCTGACTTGTTAAAGCACCTATCCTCACTTGCCCGGACTTCGGGAACCCTTTTGTTTTATCTTTTGATACATCTGGAAATGGACTTGGAGCCATGCTTTCGCAAGAGTCTCACAATGGCAAAGCAGTGATTGCGTATACTAGTAGAACTCTTTCAAAAGGTGAACAAAAATTTTCTGCTGTACAGAGAGGGAATGTCTAGCTGTCATTTGGGCGGTCAAAAATTTTAGACCATACGTACGTAGAAGGATACCATTTTTCAGTTAATACTGATCACTATAGCCTGCTGTGGCTTCACAATCTTAAAGATCCGCAAGAAAGACTTGCCCGGTGGGCCTTACGCTTCCAAGCTTTTAATTTTACATAATTTCGTAGGAAAGGAAAAAGACATGTTGTCCCGGATTTATTATCCAGATCACTTAATACGGAAGAAATAGAAGTTTGTGAACTAAAACTACCTGGCCAGATAAAAGATGCTTGGTACCGGAAAATGCTCCATTTGGTATCTGAGAAGCCTGAATTATATCCATGTTGGGAGCTGAACACAACCAATTATGGAAACATTTACCTGATATTAAAAAGCTTAATGATGAAACTGATGAGTGGAAACTGGTGATTCCAAAGGATAGTCGCTTTCAGGTCTACGAAGAATGTCATGACGACCCAGCGGCAGGTCATTTTTGAATCTTCAAAACATTTCACAGATCGAATT
Source organism: Aphrophora alni (assembly GCA_963513935.1). Taxonomy (NCBI): domain Eukaryota; kingdom Metazoa; phylum Arthropoda; class Insecta; order Hemiptera; family Aphrophoridae; genus Aphrophora; species Aphrophora alni. The sequence continues at coordinate 153,014,953 of OY740765.1, forward strand.
GTCGGTATTATTAGCCGAAGATGAAATATGATATTACAAAGTGTGTTCGTAATTGTTCAACCTGCCAGCAGTGTAAGTCAAGTAATCGAAAACCAACTGGACTCAGGTCGTATTGATCAACAACCTTGGGAAATTATAAGCGCTGATCTTCTGGGGCCCTTATCCAGATCTACACAAGGGAATAAGTATATTCTGGTGATTATGGAAACATTCATTAAGTACGTTTTGTTATACACATTGAGAACCGCAACCTCGCATAAAGTAGTAAAACACCTTGAAGATGATGTGTTTCTCGTTTATGGTGTACCACGTTTCTTAATATGCGATAATGGCCAGAATTTATTGGCGGACAAGTACGGTCTCTTTCGAAGAATTTTGGAATAAAGATTTGGTATAATGCAAGGAGACATCCTCAGGCCAACCCTACAGAAAGAATTAATAAAACAATAGGTACAATGCTGAGATCTTATGTAGGAGATAACCGCCGCTTGTGGGATAAGAAATTTAAAATTTTAGGATTTGCTTTGAGAACTGCGACAAGTGAAGTTAAGGGATGAAGTCAGGCTTACTTGAACTTTGGGCGAGAATTACGGATATGAGTTATATATAGGTGTTTGGTACTGAAGAAGAACTTTGTACAGTCTGATGCTATAAACTTTATCTCGTCGAAACTCTGCCCACGTTATTCTGGTCCTTATAAGATAGTTCAGAAGATTTCGCCAATTATTTATTCGTTAGAGGATGAGAGTGGTAGATATATAGGAAAATGGCACATATCCCAGTTATAACCGTACGTTACGGAACCAACCGTCTAGAAAATTTGAGAAATTTTTTTCAGGCAGGGGAGAATTGGAACGGTTTATTGTGACACATCGTCAAACAAGCATTCTTATATAATTCCATTAATAGACAAACTAAAAAGGAGACCATTTTACAATAAATTAAATTAAGTCAGAAGTGAGTTCCTAGCAAAATGAGCTGGTGAGAAATGTTATAGAACAAACCTATAAAAATTATCATAATACAATTTTTTTATAATACTAAATATGAATAAATGTGTAATAAAACAAACAGGGATGCACTAGCACACGCCACCAGACATACATATTTATGTACATAAACATTTTTCACACAACTTCTGAAATGACAATTGTTCAAAGTAATAAATTCATTAAAAATTTATAAAACACAAACTAATATTAGTAGATGTTGAATAAAGAAAGTTCTTTATCTTGAAGTCAAAAACTAACAATATAAAACATGTAAAATTACTGATATTTTAAAACAGTGAAATAAGCCGAAAATTTAAAGAAAATTGTTACGTTGGGTGTGAGATTGGTTTCTTCTGTCGATTTCTTCGTGAATTACAACCTACATAAATCACTAATCAGGCAAACTGTCTGATCAGGTCAACCAGTTCCACTTCTTCAAACCTGTAATTGGGTGGCAGATACAAACAACAAATTGTGATTTTGTAAGGCAAAGGGGATGTGATCACGTAGAAGAACTTTAAGATGTTCAACGTGACTTCTCACGCCGTTAATGTTCCATTGTGTTAACACTATACGAGTTAAAATTCATGGCCATATTTTAGGATTGAGATATAAATTCATAATATAAATGGATTCGTTAAAAATAAAAAGGGTTTGACCCACTGTATCATTCATTCCACCTGCCTGGATAGAAAGGCCGTCAGGTGGTTTACGTTTAGTTTTAGATATTTCAGGGTCAACCTCCATAGAAACCTCAACAACTGGAATGTTGGCTGTTGAAGGAACAATCGGTGTTCAGTACTCATGCGAAACATTCAGTTTACATGAACTTTCTCTTTCTCCCACAACACGCCACTTCGGAATAGTCCATGCCATAATTCCATTGGTGTTTTGCCTTGTATTACAAGTCCAAGGTCTAATGACATCATTTATAATATTTTTGATAGGTGAACAGATATCACGTGATTATGAATGCGAAGCGTTACCTAGCCCAGTCGTCTCTGGTTAGTTTCTAGTAGGATCTGGTAGGATTAGGTCGTCTCTGGTAGGATCGCTAAAATAAAGGATCACCTAAAAGAAATCACAACCACTTATAGCGTTGAAAATTTACCTGATCATATTTCCGCAAAACTTAGGGTATTTTATGAAACTATACAAAGCAAAAATAATGAATTTGAATCTCTGATTCACAAATTTGCCAGTGACGATACCACCGCGGACTAAGATTTAAATGATGTCTTAAAAATACAGGATGACAATTCAGAATTAGCTATTTCTGCCAAAACACAAATAAAAACACTTTTACCCCATCGAGGTTCAACTGAAACGGAGTCGAATGCCTTCTAATGCATCCCAACACTCAGACCAAAACAAAATAAATATCAAACTTCCTAAACTTAATTTACAAATTTTCACTGGTGATTTAAGTGAAGGGACTAACTTCTATTCTATATTTGAAACCACAACAAATCAAAATCATGCCTTAACACCCGTCGAAAAATTCACTTATCTATTGTCTTGCCTAAAGGGTGAACCACTAAACTTAATAAAAGGGTTGCCCGTAACACCTCTAAATTATCGCATAGCATTTGACACCTTGGAAGAAAGATATCAAAACATCCGACGTTTAGTAAACTTTCATATTACCAAAATCATTGACTTACCAAACATTATTGCAAATTCGTTACGAACAATACGCAATTTCATAGACATTTACTCAGAAAACTCTAGAGCTTTAAAGAATTTAAACCACGATGTAACTAACTCTAACAAAATTGCTTTTAAGAAAACTGGATGAACAAACACGCAAACGCACACTAGAACACACAGTACCTACTGTGACTGATATATTTAGGTTTTTAAATGAAGAACGTGCACAGCAGATTAATATGACGCAACGCCAATCTGTAAACTATCCGCCTACAATGAAAAAACCGCATTTTGAATAGCAATATAACAAACCAACAAAACATGTTTACAAGGTCTCTAAAAACATGCAACTATCTTGCATATTTTGTAACTCTAATTCACACATCATTTATAAATGTTCTGAATTTCAGAATATTAGCCTTCATGAATGATTGAAATTTGTACGAGACAACAAATATTGTATTCTTTGTCTGAGTAGTGTTCATTCAATAAACGATTGTAAATCTAACAACACCTGTCGATTATGTAACAAAACACATCACACATTCCTGCACCTGGACAAGGTCGCTCAGCCGGTCGTGAACAAAAGGGCTTGACTATACCGGATCTATACAGGAAGTCTATTATCTGCATCCAACCGCATTCAAATACAATTGTCTGCCCTAAACAATAATATTCCTGTCCAATCACCTCACGTGCAGGATATTTCCAGTTTCACTAATACTAAAACAAAAATAAAAATCCAATTCTATTGTAATGCTAGGGACACTCAAATCTCAATGCACAAATTTCAAAAGGTCAAAACAAACCGATATCCGTTACTGCTGTCTTAGACTCTGGAATTCAAAGCACAATACTAACAATGAAATGTGCACAAAAACTAGGCATCAATCTCAGGGACCATTTTTGGTTATGTCCTGATAGGCTACTGCGAATCTAAAATTATTTTCTCCAAATCTATTTCCATGCTCACAATAAAGGATATTGATTTAAATCAAGTTAGGCAACAATTTTGGATTAATGAAGAACCCTCCAATACAAACAAAATCAACCATCGAGGAAACTGAATGCGAAACGCATTACGTATCCAATATCTATCGCGAACATGATGGTAGATATGTAACAAGTTTACCATTTAAACTTAAACCGACGTCTCTTGGAAATTCAGCTGATAGCGCAAAGAAACGCTTTTTTTCATTTGTATAAGAAATTAAATACTAACCCACAATTAAAAACTGCTTACGAGAAATTCATAAACGACTACAATTATTCTGACCACATACATTTGGCTAAAGATTCTATACTATCGACAAAGCACTACAACTTCCCACACCATGCAGTCTTTAAGGAAAGCAGTTCCACTACAAAACTTAGAGTTGTATTCGACGGAAGCGCTAAAACTTCTATTGGTTTATCTCTAAATGACACACTTCATTGTGGCCCAAAACTACTAAACAATATTTGCGATATTATTTTTCAATTTAGGAGACATAATATAGTTTTTTCTTGTGATATTAGACAGATGTATAGGCAAATAAAAATCGCTACAGCATATCAGCCTTATCAGCTAATATTTTGGCGATCCGACGAATCTCAACAGCTTTCTATTTATAAGCTAACCACAGTCACTTATGGACTTAAATCTTCATCTTATCTAGCTATTCGCACTCTAAAGCAATTAGCTATGGACGAAGGCATTGCTTATCCAGACGTTTCCAATGTTATCATCAATAACATTTATGTAGATGACATCGTCACTGGTGCAAGTGATGTATCTTCCGCACTTAAGCTTAAAAACCCAGTGATCAATCTTTTAGACAAAGGCCAATTTCAACTGCCCAAATGGTCATCTAACGCTCCTGAACTTCTACACGCAGTTCCCGAAGATAATCTGGAAACAACCACTTTATTTTAGATTCCTGGATCAACCTCTCTTTTGTATCTTGGGTCTCAAATGGCTACCTACAAACGATAGTTTTTCTTACACAATAGAAATTTTAGACCACTTGCTCACAAAACGCTCACTATTATCACTAATCGCTAGGATTTACGAGCCATGTGGCTGGTTAACACCAGTCATTCCTCTGGACCTTGGGAGTTTCATTTTATGAGCCACTTCCTGAAACCATTTCAAAGGATTGGAAAACATTTACCAACGATTTAACAGCATTGGAACTATTAAGAATTCTGCGCAACCTTCAACTCGATGACGCGAAATATATCCAACTACACGGTTTCTCTCTGAGCAAGGCTACGATGCAGTAGTTTACCTACGTATTGTTGACGGTAACAATGTCATCAAAACTCACATAATAATAGCAAAATCCAAGGTCCCACCTCTAAAACGTATATAACTTCCTCGTTTGGAACTATGTGGCGCTCATCTTCTGGCAATATTATTAGACTATTCTACTAATCTAATTCAACCCCTTTACCAAATTAACGCAATACGATGTTGGTCTGACTCCACGGTGTTTCTATCATGGATAAAAACACCATCTGATAATTTAAAGGTCTACGTCGCAAACCGAGTCTCTCAAATCCAAGAATGGACTCCGCCGGAGGTTTGGTCCCACGTACCTACCTGTCACCATCCTGCCGATTGTGCCACGCGAACGACTTCTCCCTCCGCAATAATACTCAAACACCCACTGTGGTGGACAGGTCCTCTTTGGTTTCAGCGCTCTGTCCATGTATGGCCAAATGCAACAAATCCGGTGTTGGACATTATCCCAGAGCTTCACGTGAAACCTCTCCTCGTAGGGCTTTTAACGGTTTAAGAGTGGGGCCTATTTACCAAAGTTTTAGATTACAGAGAGACTACAAGGAAAATTAGCAAATGTTATTAGGTTCTCTAATTGCCGTCAAACACTTGTACCAATAATTCCACTTTTTTGGGTTCGAATTTTATACCAAAATTGGCTATATATATAACATATCTTTACAAATTTTAATTTTCAAGTTAATCTTAATATTAGTTATAGTCTCATTCTCCAGTGGCAGTAGAAAATTTGTTTAAAGTCATTCAATGAGCTTAGAGGCGTGTTTCATTTTCTGATGAGAGCCGATTTGAACTGTTTAATCATTCGTAGAATGAGGGTACGAAGAACAAAAAATAAAATTGTTTGCCTGCATATGTGGCTCCTGCTGTTCAGGCTGGTAGTGATTCCGTGATGATATGGGGATGAATATCTGAGGGTACTTTTGAGCTACAGTTTGTTGAAGGGACTGGATAGCATAACTACTTACTTCATAACTAGCATTCAGTATCAATATTTTATGTCCTAGAAGGGCGTATTATTTGTAAAATGCTAATGCAGAGCTTTTATGAAATATGATCTTGCACAATAGGTTTTCTTTTGGTACTTACCGTCTACATTTTGGCAAACTTTTATTCAACTCATTGCATTGGATTGTATAAAATCGGAATGTTATGTTTCGTCATATGTCTGACAGCCCAAATTTCGAAAAAAAAATTCCGGATATATGTGAAAGATTTACCCACAAAAATATATTATGAAATCGGTCAGTGTAGATCATTCCACAGACATCAGACAGAGAGATAGACATAATCTCAAAATTAATCTCTGGACACAATAGATTTCAAAATGGATATTTCTCTAAAAACTCGACACTTGTATATACTGCGCTCTCAGAAAGTAAGGAGGGCGTATTCTTTATGTATGAATTGAGAACTTAAAGTAAATGTAAGTTACACTATTATTATTATTAAGTTATTTCACTCTTGAAGAATAGTAAAATAAAAACAATTAACTACTACTTATGGTACCATATTTCATATCCAGATATTGCTAACCTCCAACTACTAATTATTTTACCCAAGGAGACTCATTACATGTCACTAGTAAAACATGATTTTATCTATGTAATTGACCATTGACGTATTATCAACTGTATCCTGTATTTATATGATAGTTCAAATATGATAATCATTTACAGAGGGGTGAAAGGAAACTAGCGACATCTTCAAGACCTCTCGCGGCCTTTAACGCAAAGCTTTTGAACGCGTGTTGAGCTACAATTACGACGAGACAAGCTAGAGGAATGCACGTTCAATTTAATTGAAACCACAATCAATAAATATGCAGGTTTGGCTTACCAAAATGAAATACCTGTAACTATGTGTTTGAGTTATCTGTTTACATAAGTGGTTCAATTTAAAAAAAACACACACATGTCATATTTTATTAATATAAGTATATATATATATAAAGTAAATATCTGCAAATATATTTAATAAGTATATATATATATATATATATATCTAGAGAAATTTGTTAACATGAAATTCAAAAGGACAAAATTGATTGAATCAGCCTGTCAATTTTGCAATTAAAATTTATAGTTTAAAAATTAGGAAAACTGTTAATTTATTTTTAATGAACAACGATTTATCCTTTTACATAAAGAAAGGTTTTACCTAAATCATATATACATATACATGGTGTTATTATTTTAAGGATGAAATGGAAAAAAAATTAATGTCATGACTTATTTAGATATTGAGATATTCATTATTTTTAACATATATTTTAACTCATTTCAACATACAATAATAATATTAAAATTATAATATGTTAATAGTAGAACACATTAACTGGAAAATGCTTTTTTCTGTAGTTAATTTCCTCAGCTGTTTCTTCCATAAACAGTGTTTCACCAGGAATCCTGATGATATTTTCATCGCATGCCATCTTTAAGAACAAATTAACGGTTACTGTTTTATGAATTGATGGCCCTTGATAATGGGTTAATAGTTTAAAGTTATAAATTGTAATAATAATATTTAAAATTATAAGTCAATTATTCAAATAATATCATTGAATTTATATCTATAAGAAGAAATCCTATAACTTACAGCAATGTCTAAGGGATAATGTGAGACTTCAATATGTGGGTTGAAAAGTTGAAGTTTTAGGAGTTCAAACAACTGCTGTGAAGCCTTTGGGGGAGTATCCACAGTAGTAAGTTATACCTGGCTGATTGATTCGGTTTTAATCCAGCTTAATCTTACTTACTATTTAATGAAAACTAATAAACACTAAAAGCCTAAAATAAACAATAAATCCCTAATATTCGAGAATAACTTATTCATACAGTAATAATTGTACATAATCAAGATATAATTCAATCTGTGAATAAGTGAAAACTATTCACAACGAACACCACACCAACTACAACATTTACCCTATCCATATAAAACTTATATACTACGGAAATTCCGGCAAAGGCTTCACAAAAGTTGTTTGTTCATTGGGAAAAATGCCAAGCCAACTTATTGTCATCGTTTGAACAATTATTCAATTCTGCAAAGTTCGTGGATGTTACATTATCAGTCGAATCACAAATGATCAAGTGTCACAAGGTTGTGTTAAGTGCGAGCAGTCCATATTTTGAGAAAATCCTGGCCGAGAATCCATGTCCACATCCGGTGATAATAATCCGTGTAATGAAGTATTGGGAAGTTTTGGCTTTGGTGCATTTTGTGTATCGGGGTGAAATGAACATTGAAGAGGAGAATCTAGAATTGTTGTTAAAATCAGCTGAGGCTTTACAGATTCGTGGATTAGCTACAGACGCAATTACGTATTAAAGTGTCAAGTAGGGAGCCATTGAATTGTAGCCCTCAGTCGCTCAGCGGGAAGGGCGGGGTCGGAACACTAAACAAATAGTTTCTAAATATATTCACAAACATAGTTAAATAGTTTTTCATCAAAACAAATCTAATTAATTTGATTTAACAAGTCTCTATATAATAGTCTACCGATACCTAACAAATTCTAAAACGAGAGTTATTTGACACTTGTTCATTTGTGATTCGACTGATAATGTAACATCCACGAACTTTGCAGAAATAAATAATGTTTCAAACGATGACAATAAGTTGGCTTGGCATTTATCCCAATGAACAAACAACTGTTGTGAAGCCTTTGCGTGAGTTTCCGTAGTATATAAGTTTTATATGGATATGTAAATGTTGTAGTTGGTGTGGTGTTCGTTGTGAATAGTTTTCACTTATTCACAGATTGAATTATATCTTGATTATGTACAATTATTACTGTATGAATAAGTTATTCTCGAATATTAGGGATTTATTGTTTATTTTAGGCTTTTAGTGTTTATTAGTTTTCATTAAATAGTAAGTAAGATTAAGCTGGATTAAAACCGAATCAATCAGCCAGGTATAACTTACTACTGTGGATACTCCCCCAAAGGCTTCACAGCAGTTGTTTGAACTCCTAAAACTTCAACTTTTCAACCCACATATTGAAGTCTCATATTATCCCTTAGACATTGCTGTAAGTTATAGGATTTCTTCTTATAGATATAAATTCAATGATATTATTTGAATAATTGACTTATAATTTTAAATATTATTATTACAATTTATAACTTTAAACTATTAACCCATTATCAAGGGCCATCAATTCATAAAACAGTAACCGTTAATTTGTTCTTAAAGATGGCATGCGATGAAAATATCATCAGGATTCCTGGTGAAACACTGTTTATAGAAGAAACAGCTGAGGAAATTAACTACAGAAAAAAGCATTTTCCAGTTAATGTGTTCTACTATTAACATATTATAATTTTAATATTATTATTGTATGTTGAAATGAGTTAAAATATATGTTAAAAATAATGAATATCTCAATATCTAAATAAGTCATGACATTAATTTTTTTTCCATTTCATCCTTAAAATAATAACACCATGTATATGTATATATGATTTAGGTAAAACCTTTCTTTATGTAAAAGGATAAATCGTTGTTCATTAAAAATAAATTAACAGTTTTCCTAATTTTTAAACTATAAATTTTAATTGCAAAATTGACAGGCTGATTCAATCAATTTTGTCCTTTTGAATTTCATGTTAACAAATTTCTCTAGATATATATATACTTATTAAATATATTTGCAGATATTTACTTTATATATATACTTATATTAATAAAATATGACATGTGTGTGTTTTTTTTTTAATTGAACCACTTATGTAAACAGATAACTCAAACACATAGTTACAGGTATTTCATTTTGGTAAGCTAAACCTGCATATTTATTGATTGTGGTTTCAATTAAATTGAACGTGCATTCCTCTAGCTTGTCTCGTCGTAATTGTAGCTCAACACGCGTTCAAAAGCTTTGCGTTAAAGGCCGCGAGAGGTCTTGAAGATGTCGCTAGTTTCCTTTCACCCCTCTGTAAATGATTATCATATTTGAACTATCATATAATTACAGGATATAGTTGATAATACGTCAATGGTCAATTACATAGATAAAATCAAGTTTTACTAGTGACATGTAATGAGTCTTCTTGGGTAAAATAATTAGTAGTTGGAGGTTAGCAATATCTGGTTATGAAATATGGTACCATAAGTAGTAGTTAATTGTTTTGAATTTACTATTCTTCAAGAGTGAAATAACTTAACAATAATAATAGTGTAACTTACATCTACTTTCAGTTCTCAAATCATACATAAAGATTACGCCCTCCTTACTATCTGAGAGCGCAATATCTACAAGTATTGTGACAGGCCATAACACCAGTGTCGAGTTTTTAAAGAAATATCCATTTTTAAATCTATTGTGTCCAGAGATTATTTTGAGATTATGTCTATCAGTCTGTCTGATGTCTGTGGAATGATCTACACGGACCGATTTCATAATATATTTTTTGTGGGTAAATCTTTCACATATATCCGGAATTTTTTTCGAAATTTGGGCTGTCGGACATATGACGAAACATAACATTCCGATTTTATACAATCCAATGCAATGAGTTGAATAAAAGTTTGCCAAAATGTAGCCGTTAAGTACCAAAAGAAAACCTATTGTGCAAGATCATATTTCATAAATGCTCTGCAATAGCATTTTACAAATAATACGCCCTTCTAGGACATAAAATATTGATACTGAATGCTAGTTAGGAAGTAAGTAGTTAGGGTATCCAGTCCCTTCAACAAATTGTACCTCCAAAGTACCCTCAGATATGTTGTATCCCCATATCATCACGGCCTCACTACCAGCCTGAACAGCAGGACCCACACATGCAGGCAAACAATTTTATTTTTTGTTAGTCGTACCCTTATTCTACGAATGAGGAAACAGTTCAAATCGGCTCTCATCACAAAATGAAACACGCCTCCAAGCTCATTGAATGACTTTAAACAAATTTTCTACTGCCACTGGAAAATGAGACTATAACTAATATTAAGATTAACTTAAAAATAAAACTTGTAAAGAAATGTTATATATATATATATATATATATATATATATATATATATATATATATATATAGGCAATTTTGGTGTAAAATTCGAACCGAAAAAAGTGGAATTATTGGTACAAGTGTTTGACGGCAATTAGAGAACCTAATAACATTTGCTAATTTTCCTTGTAGTCTCTCTGTAATCTAAAACTTTGGTAAATAGGCCCCACTCTTAAACCGTTAAAAGCCCTACGAGGAGAGGTTTCACGTGAAGTTCTGGGATAATGTCCAACACCGGATGTGGTGCATTTGGCCATACCTGGACAGAGCGCTGAAACCAAAGAGGACCTGTCTACCACAGTGGGTGTTTGAGAATTGCGGAGGGAGAAGTCGTTCGCGTGGCACAATCGGCAGGATTGTGACAGGTGGGTACGTGGAACCAAACCTCCGGCGGAGTCCATTCTTGGATTTGAGAGACTCGGTTTGCGACGTAGACCTTTAATTTATCAGATGTTGTTTTTATCCATGATAGAGTCACCGTGGAGTCAGACCAACATCGTATTGCGTTAATTTGGTAAAGGGGTTGAATTAGATTAGTAGAATAGTCTAATAATATTGCCAGAAGATGAGCGCCACATAGTTCCAAACGAGGAAGTTATATACGTTTTAGAGGTGGGACCTAGGATTTTGCTATTATTATGTGAGTTTTGATGACATTGTTACAGTCAACAATACGTAGGTAAACTACTGCATCGTAGCCTTGCTCAGAGAGAAACCGTGTAGTTGGATATATTTCGCGTCATCGAGTTGAAGGTTGCGCAGAATTCTTATTGGTCCAATGCTGTTAATTCGTTGGTAAATGTTTTCCAATCCTTTCAAATGGTTTTAGGAAGTGGCTCATAAAATGAAACTCCCAAGGTCCAGAGGAATGACTGGTGTTAACCAGCCACATGGATCGTATATCCTAGCGATTAGTGATAATAGCGAGCGTTTTGTGAGCAAGTGGTCTAAAATTTCTATCGTGTTAGAAAAACTATCGTTTGTAGGTAGCCATTTGAGACCCAAGATACAAAAGAGAGGTTGATCTAGGAATCTAAAATAAAGTGGCGTTTCCCGATATAATTAACGAAGTGGACGAACAACAACAAGAACATTCCAGAAGAATTAAGTGCATATTAATTTTTCTCGGGACAACAGACACTCAAGGAAGTTAGTGAATATAACATCCGTCGGTTTCGATCGTTAATTGGGAGTCTACAAGCGCAGAGCGAATATCTGCAAAGAAAAACGAAGAAAGAAGAACGAATAAAGAAGAACGAAGAAAGAAAAACGAAGAAAGAAGAACGAAGATAGAAAAACAAAGAAAGAAAAAGAAAAGGATCACGCCTAAGCTGTTCCACAAGTATTTGCAATGACCAAGTTATTCACGACACTACTGTGAGTAAAACTAGGATTTTATTGTCTTATTATATTGTTCTGTGAATAAGAACAAAAAGAATAAAATAATTTTCAAAATGATATTGTAAATAATTTGCAAGTAATATTTTAAATATCTTATTAATTAATTTCAAGTAATTATTTGTATAAAATATTTAAATTTTGAAAATATCGTCTTTAAGAATTTTATACAACAGTTGTTTGAAAACTGTAACTTGTTTCTATCATATCATACTTAAAAAATTAATTTTCATTTAATTATCTTGTATAGAATAAGTAGTAAGTTAAGTGATTATTAATAATGGCTATTCCAATTTTTAAAAAAGAGTACTTGGACATGATCCCCGAGTACAGTGACGAACCCTCCATGCTCAATGGGTTTATTTCAATTTGTGAGAAGATAGTACAGAAATTTTACGTAGCCGATAACCCTAAAGATTTCCAGAACGAATATTTGTTTTCATCTATTCTTGCCAAATTGAAGGGTCAAGCTCTAGAAATTGTAGTTAATTCAAATACTTATGCTTGGGATGAGGTCAAAAATATTCTTTTAACGAGTTATTCCGATAATAGAGATTGCTTTACCTTAAACCTAGAAATGGCGGAGTTAAAACAGGAAAACAGTGAATCACCATTACAGTTTTTATGAACGAGTTCAAAAATTACTAAATTTACAAGTAGCTTTATTCCTAAACAAAGAAAAGACCGTTGCTAAAGACATTTTATTTGCTTATGTACAAAGATTAGCATTAAGAGTGTTATTAAGGGGATTTCAAGAACCATTAGGATCCTTGATGCGAACAAAAAATCCCAGCTCTTTAAATGAAGCATTAAATATGACCAACGACTTCCAATTTAAAAATAATAAGCTATTTCAATCTAATAGGCAAATGCTACCACAAAAACCTCAAAACCTGCCAATTCGTAAACCTATGAATAATTATTATCAATCCCCTCAAAATCAACATAAACAATTTCCACAAAACAATTCAGGCCAGTTTAATAGACAAAATTATGTAAATCATAGCCAACAACTAAAACCTTTTGTAAATCACACACAAAAAACAAATCAAATGTATCAACCCACGCCGATGAGCATATCAACTCGCCAAACAGGAAACCCAATTAAACAAAATAGGTTGTATCAAATAACAGGAAAACCGGTTGAGGAGGAAGTTTGTAGTAATTCAGTTGAAAAGATAACAGACCAGGTGCAGAGTATTTCATTTACAGAACAGACTGATGACGCTTGCAACTTCACGGAAGACTATCCCTATATCCCGGAAATGCAAAATGAATATGACGTAGATGACTTTACTAGGGAAGACAATGCCTATCGATTTTCACAAGAAAACGAAAATGTTCCGAATCATTTTTTAGGCCTAACCACATTAAATTTTTTTTTCCATAATGCACATTGAAAATGAGACAAATCACTTACCATATATAATTGATCCGAAAACTAATTTTAAAATATTAATAGATACAGGTAGTACCAAATCATTTATAAAAAAGTCTATTGCTTTCACTATGTCCAAAAATACAATAAAAACAGAACCGTTTGAAGTAAGTACCGCACACCTAACATCAAAAGAGTAATTTAGCTGTAAACTACCAATATTAGGAAAGAAAATGTCTAAATTCTATTTATTTGATTTCCATAAAGATTTTGACATACTACTTGGACTTGACAATATAAGGGAACTAAAAATCACTTTGGATTTTGTGAATAATAAATTAATATTTTATGAAAAGAAAATATCAATGCAATTTTTTAATACAGAGGAACTAAATTCAGATAATAAGGATAAGAATCCTAAAGAAAATAAGAGCGCGTGTTACGTAAACAGGGCACGTTCTAGACAGACAGTAAAAATTAAAATTCGTAATATGTACAATGGAGAGGGAATAATATCTTATAGACAACAAGACGGACTGGAAATACCACAATGCATTTTAAAAGTCGAAAATGGAGAAAGTTATTGTCCTGTAGTTAACAACACAACAGCAGTCAGGTGATTAATTGTCGAATTCATGTACATAGAACCATTAGATAATTACGAAATTTGTGAATTAAATACTAACCAAACAAAAACGGTAAATTTTAATATGTTAAAACACGAAAAGTCGAAATTTGATGAGCAACAAATTAGAACAGAACATATGAATTCTGAAGAGAAACGAGAGATATTAAAATTAATTTTCGAATACTCAGATATATTTCATCACGAAAATAATAACTTAACCTTTACTAACCAGATCAAGCATGTGATAAGAACAACAGATGAGATACCTGTTTATACGAAAAGCTACCGATATCCTGAAATTTATCGAAAGGAGGTAAACAGGCAAATCCAGAAAATGATCGATCAAAAGATAATTCAACCATCACACTCGCCGTGGAACTCACCTGTGTGGATTGTTCCAAAGAAAACGGACGCTTCAAATAAAGAAAAATTTAGACTAGTAATTGACTTTAGAGGTCTTAATGCAAAAACTATAGATGACAAATTTCCACTCCCCAATATTACTGACATATTAGACAAATTAGGCAGATCACAATATTTCACGACCTTGGATCTCGCCTCGGGTTTTCATCAAGTTGAAATGCATCCAGGTAGCGTTGACAAGACCGCATTTTCCACAGAGACAGGTCATTATGAATTTCTCAGAATGCCCTTTGGTTTAAAGAACAGCCCACCAACGTTCCAGAGAATAATGAATAACATCCTAGGCGGAATTCAGAACGAAACTTGTTTAGTATATCTTGATGACATTATAATATACTCCACTAGTTTACAAGAACATATAAATAGGTTAAAAGAAGTGTTTAATAGGTTAAGAGAAGCCAATTTTAAAATACAGTTAGACAAAACGGAATTTTTAAGGAAAGAGGTTGCATATTTGGGCCATGTAGTGACGCCAGATGGAGTCAAACCTAATCCAGAAAAAATAAAAGCAATAAAAAATTACCCAATCCCGAAAAAACCAAAGCAAATAAAAGGATTTCTAGGACTATTAGGCTATTATCGGAAATTTATAAAAAATTTCGCAAAAATTACAAAACCACTTAACACTTGTTTAAAAAAAGAATGCCAAAATTGAGTCAGGAGAATAATGGACAAGATCTTCCCATAGCTTACGCCAGCCGCACTTTAAATGATAGAGAGGTCAATTATTCAGCAATTGAAAAAGAGCTACTCGCGATTGTATGGGCGACCAAACATTTTAGACCATATTTATTTGGGAGAAAATTCAAAATTTTCACTGATCACAAACCGTTACAGTGGCTATTTTCTGTCAAAGATAATAGCTCTAAGCTCTTAAGATGGCGACTCAAGCTAAAAGAATATGATTATGTGATACGATATAAGAAAAGGGAAACTAATAAAAATGCTGACGCACTATCCAGGATTCAGCTAAATATTACTGAAAAAAGCTCAACAAAACCTCGTGATAACACAAGAAAAGAGTTAGAGAGGACAGCAGCGGAATCAACCTTACTCTATTTTCTAGAATTAGATGATGACCAATCAATGATCGTGAACTTTGTCTTAGAAGAAGACAACACTGTTAATCAAGAGGAAATTAATGAAACAAGTGACCAAACGATCCATTCGAACTTTGAAGGTAACACATCGATAGTAATTCCAATTTCGGACGAGCCGGTAAATTTTGGTAGAAATCAAATTTTTGTATCAACTGTAAAATACCAGCCCAAAGGAGTAAAAATAGTGAAATTGTTTGGAACATCGAAATTAAGATTAATAGTTGAATTGTCTGAAAATAATTTTGAAAACTATATTAATTAATTTATAAAAGAATGCCTAGTGTCAAAAGTTAAGTATAATGCCAATTAAATTAAGTTTAGCTAAGTTACAAGCATCTTATCATACTTTTATACACTATTATAATTTAAAACCTATATATAATCAGTTAAATAATTTAGAATTGTACTATAATGATGTCTTGACATATTTCAGGAAAAAAAATGTGTAAACTGTGAACTAGAAGTTGAGGCAAATATGAAATTCGAAATTAAAGAAACAATTAACTATTAATATACTATATAATATTGTACTGAGCATAATCGTAGATTTAGAAAATTCATTAACCTTTTGTAAGTTAGGAGTATTGCACCCCAGTATAATATCCACAAGAGAAAATTGTTTGATGAAATTGTAAAAATTCATAAATTTTATGGTGATCAGTTGCCATTAACGGCAAGCATATAAAATGTGTGGGACTTTGAAAACATAAAAGAAATAAGCTGTAGAATAAATAATGACGAAATAGTTTATTTTTTAAGGTTACCAATTGTAGAAGAAGAAGAGTTTAAGTTGTATAAACTATATCCTATTCCAACTAAATATGAATCTAACTATGTTACTATAATTCCTAAAGTTAAAAACATTTTAATATTAGACACTAAACTAATAGGTTTAGACAATGTATGTAAAAATAAAATTAGAACGAAATTTTTGTGTTCACACGAACTAGTGAATCACAATAATTTAGATTGTGAAAAATCTATTTTGCATTCTATTAAAACTAATGATTGTCAATACACAGCACTGGAAATTAATGATAGTATTGTTAAATGGGTACCTGAATTAGGTCAATATTTATTAATATTTCAAAAAAAATAAGTTTTAAAAATTGTGAGCAAAGATGATACTACAACAAGAGTTTTACAAGGGACTTATTTACTGAAGGTAAACGATGATGCAGTTTTCTATCATAAAAAGCAGCTGCAACATTCGTCGCAAACCGAAGGCGGACATCCAGAGTTGGTAGACATTTCTGAACTGCAATGATCAACAGATCAGAAACCAGAATTTTCTATTGATTTAAAGAAAATAGAATTAGATAAAGCTAGCTTGTATAATGTTGTACCTATGCCACAGAAAACATTTATTAATTATAACTTAAATTTATGGACAATGTTAATCTATGTAATAATAATTATAATTATAATATGTTTCACTTATAAAAAAAGTCAAAATATTAGAAATCCAGTAGTAGACAATCAACATCCACCTCCAGATGTTTTATTTAGGGATGGAGGAGTTATATAATTAAATTAACTAAATATTACATGAGTAACACATGACCAAACCTTTGTTATATATGTAGCTGTTAGAATTATGATTACTAATCAACAAAACTGCAGTTGCAGTTCTTAGGAATAGGCTTAGACCATAGTTTACTTTTATAGTTATTCTCGAATTTTAGGGATTTATTGTTTATTTTAGGCCTTTAGTGGTTATTAGTTATCAATAAATAGTAAAATTAAGAATTTAGCTGGATCAAAACCGAATATATCAGCCAGGAATAACTTACTACTATGGATACTCCCCCAAAGGCTTCACAACAGTTGTTTGTTCTACAACGGAAATTCGTTGTATGGGATTATATTTTGGTCAAAAATGAAAGAATCAAAATCCAATTCTAATACAAGGTTTGGCTGAATTGTAAGCGACTTTGTTGTTCACCGCGAGTCAGTGAAACTGACCTATGACTCGGTCTAAACTCAACTTTCGCCTACCCGTTATGACAGTAAAATCGTATGTCGGTAGATTTTGAATAAAACAATCTGTATTTGTTGAATTATGAAAATATGAAATAATACTGTTATAGGATGTATAATTGTAGTACAAGTTGTAAGCAATACAGATCAGTTACGGTTATTTCATAGAAATTAGCACACGCTGCAATAAATTTGAATGAAGAATCCAAACAATATTAAAATTAGTCAAAAAAGAAAAATCTTGAAATTTGTTTAAAAAATAATAAAGAATTATAAGAATAAAATATTCTTAGAGAAATTTTGAAAAATGTAATATCTAAAAAGTTAGGTGAAATGATAAAGATTAAAAATTGAATAAAATAGAAATAAAAGTCAATTTAATAAAGGGTTGTATAGAGATAATTGATAAAGCAAAGGTTTAGAAGCAATTAAAGAAAAAATTTAAAATTAATTAAAATTAAAAGTTATAGTTTTCACACCTTTGTGGGTGTCAGGGATACAGTTAAAGATCTAAAAATTGGAAAACCTGTTTAGATTTAAGTATGTTACAAGATATGTAAGTCTCAGGGTAATCAGTATATATTAACCCCCCCCCCCCCCCCCCAAATGAAGAAGTGTGAAAACACCAGGATCCGAAAGTCAAAGAGAATCATCGCAGCGGCCAGTGAGTTTGTTACACAAGATGAACAAATTAGTGAATTTTCGGAACTATAATCGGAAATCAAAATCGAAAATCACACTAAAAATTGGATTACAGGTGAACGGGCGGGCCGATAATCACCAAGCGAACTTCTCGCGAAAGCTAAGATCAAGACCTACAAGATGCTGGCGATTAAAACACTAAAAAGTAATAAATAAAACCATTAAATTAAAATTTAGAAGAAACAATAGAGAATTGTACAGTTGCAAGTCGAAATATGCAGAGGCTGAAACGTCATAGCTTCGTGACGTCGAACTGGGCGGAGCCAAGGATACCAACTGAATTACATTTAAATAGAAAAGGCTAATTAATAGAAATTAGAAAAATAATGGGATTTAGGGACTTGGACTGTAGCAAACCAACCATAAATAAACAGGTTTACCAATAGAAGAAGAAATTTACCAATAAACTACTTATAAAATTATCCCTGTGAGGGAAATAAATTGGTACGAGAATACGGTAGTTTTTGGCTATAAATATAGCTGCACGCGACTTGGTCACTCTCTCGTAAAAAAGTCAAGTTCAAATACTACAGGGTTACTATGCCCGATCTCTCTTAAAAAAGTTCTTCGTAATTACTACAGGGTTACTATGCCCGCTCTCTCTTAAAAAAGTTCTTCGTAATTACTACAGGGTTACTATGCCCGCTCTCTCTTAAAAAATTTCTTCGTAATTACTACAGGGTTACTATGCCCGCTCTCTCTTAAAAAAGTTCTCTTCAATTACTACAGGGTTACTATGCCTTAACTCTCTTTAAAAAGTTCTTCGTAATTACTACAGGGTTACTATGCCTGATCTCTCTTAAAAACGTTCTCTTCAATTACTACAGGGTTACTATGCCCGCTCTCTCTTAAAAAAGTTCTTCGTAATTACTACAGGGTTACTATGCCCGAGCTATCGTAAAAAAGTTCTTCGTAATTACTACAGGGTTACTATGCATGCTCTCTCTTAAAAAAGTTCTTCGTAATTACTACAGGGTTACTATGCCCGCTCTCTCTTAAAAAAGTTCTCTTTAATTACTACAGGGTTACTATGCCTGATCTCTCTTAAAAAAGTTCTTCGTAATTACTACAAGGTTACTATGCCTGATCTCTCTTAAAAAAGTTCTCTTCAATTACTACAGGGTTACTATGCCCGCTCTCTCTTAAAAAAATTCTTCGTAATTACTACAGGGTTATTATGCCCGCTCTCTCTTAAAAAAGTTCTTCGTAATTACTACAGGGTTACTATGCCTGATCTCTCTTAAAAAGTTCTCTTCAATTACTACAGGGTTACTATGCCTGATCTCTCTTAAAAAAAGTTCTTCGTAATTACTACAGGGTTACTATGCCTGATCTCTCTTAAAAAAGTTCTTCGTAATTACTACAGGGTTACTATGCCTGATCTCTCTTAAAAAAGTTCTCTTCAATTACTACAGGGTTACTATGCCTGATCTCTCTTAAAAAAGTTCTTCGTAATTACTACAGGGTTACTATGCCCGATCTCTCTTAAAAAATTTAGTTTCAAATATTAGAGGGTGGCTATGCCCGTGTGCTCTCTCATCTTAAAAATTATTTAAAGGTATAAGGTGTTACTATGCCCGAAGTTAAGTTTATAAAGTTGTAAAAAAATTTTTAAATGTTTCAAAATTAATTTTAAAAAAGAAAAGTCGCCTAGAAAAAGAAGTGATAAGTGAAATGGCAAATTAACCCGTTTTCAGCGAGTTCGTAAAAAGTGAATAAATCCTACATCCAGTGTCAGTTCAGATCAACACGTCACTAGAACTTCGCTAAACTACATGGACCATTAATCAATCATCTTCTACAACTAACGGACACCAGAACAACAACATATTCCCTTATCCAGGATCATCAAGGAACCATGATCTTCCAGACGGCGATCAAAGTTTCATATTACCAGTCAAGGTATCCCTTTGTATTAGTAAGGCAAAGTTGGCCGAAATAAAAGTAAATTCCGCTGATTTTCCTGGGATATAGATTTAAGATGTTTAATAAGATTTTGTAACTTTATATAAATTTATGTGCAGATATTTTTTTTGTAATAGATAAAAATTTGATAAATTAATCCTGAACGGCTAATTAAATTTCAAAACTTGGTAATTAGCGTTCAGGAATTAAATAAAGGAAGTTTGTTAATAATAGAATCTTGAGAATCTAACTTTCCACTAAATAAAAATTTGCCAACTGCCACCTAATTAAAATAAATCATAAAATAGTAATTTGTAAGATGAAATGATTTCTTTTTTATGTAATATAAGACTATAAAATGTCATAAATTTTGTTTGTTTTAAATAATTTAATTTTGTTTTAAATTTTTGAAAGATTGATTTTTATTTTTGAAAAAGAGCAGTTAAATAAATTATTTTCTACTTGACAAAATCAACTATCTTGTGTTTATAATTTTAGTTATCCACACCACCTGTTTTAATTAGAAAACTATATAGGGAATCAAGGTAAAATATATTGTGTGACAGAGGTATTTTTCATAACACGCTCCCTAGGGAATAGTAAAAATAAAATTATTAAAGTCGTGCTTTCCCTGAGCAATAATAAAAAGTAAATTTAGAACTGGAAGTATTTTAATAAAATAGGGGGTACCTGCAGTTTAGGGAAACTTAAACTGTTGAAGGAGTTAGTCAATCCAGGCCAAATAACAAAAAGAAGCCAAAACTTCCAGTGGATTAATTGATTCATTCTCTATCTCGCGGGAAAGAATCCTGGATAAAAAACTCACGGATTTGAGACTTGTGCGTTTGGTAAATAAATCAGGGGAAACGTACAGTTTAACTCAAAAACAACAAGTTGCGTTTTTTCGTTGTAGTTCATTGGGATAAATGCCAAGCCAACTTATTGTCATCGTTTGAAAAATTATTCAATTCTGCAAAGTTCGTGGATGTTACATTATCAGTCGAATCACAAATGATCAAGTGTCACAAGGTTGTGTTAAGTGCGAGCAGTCCATATTTTGAGAAAATCCTGGCCGAGAATCCATGTCCACATCCGGTGATAATAATCCGTGTAATGAAGTATTGGGAGGTTTTGGCTTTGGTGCATTTTATGTATCGGGGTGAAGTGAACGTTGAAGAGGAGAATATAGAATTGTTGTTAAAATCAGCTGAGGCTTTACAGATTCGTGGATTAGCTACAGACGCAACTAAGTATGAAGCTGTGAAGTTGGGCGCCATTGAATTGTAGCCCTCAGTCGCTCAGCGGGAAGTGCGGGGTCTGAACACTAAACAAATAGTTTGGAAATAAATTCCGCGCCTGTATTTTAAAAGTTCATGGCTGAATTCGAGAAATATATGTATATATTTGTGGGCGCCACCTTGTTATTAACGTCCGTAAGAAGAAAAAAAACCCAAACTAGGAAACAGGTTTCAATTGGACGAGAGTGTCGCTATCAAATCAATCTGACGAGAAGATAACTCAGCCATTGTAGTCAAAACTTCAATATATTCACAAACATAGTGAAATAGTTTTTCATCAGAACAAATGTAATTAAATTGATTCAACAAGTCTCTATATCATAGTCTATCGATACATAACAAAGTAAAAAACGAGAGTTAAACCATGGCCATGGAGGAAATACATTTTGTAAAGAGATAAGAATAGTTTTTCAAACACCAGATTACGATTTTCTACTGCAGAACGAGATTTTCAACCGTATGCAGGGCGAGCTGGAGACCATCGATTTTTATATTGCAGCTATGGAAGGTCTTTATGGGCGGTAGGCTTTCAGCGTACCTGAATCTACTCGGTTGGCGCAAATCTTAAATAATCTTCATCCTCATCTTCAGGATCGTTTGGCTTTGTGTAAGTTGAAAACATTTGGAAAGATTTGCGCTATATGGGAAGAAAAGCCGAATCAGGTTGTTTGAGAGCTTCCTTACCTGGTGCACTTTCGAGAAATACTATACTTGAACCTGATTTGGCCTACGCAGAACCAACTCCACGTAGAGGGACTTCTTTCGGAAAAGTAGCAAGCCTCCTACCCAACTCATATGGAAATAACCCGTCTGTAAAGTGCTGGAATTGTGGTTTGAATAGACATCGATACGCAGCATGTTGGAAAGAGCGTAACCTATTTTGCTATGGATGTGGAAACCCTGGAACACCCCTATTACCCTGGAAGATCCAACAAGAGAATTACCTTTTTTAGTTGTGCCAACGTTAAGACAGTCTTTAATCTTATAAATTGACTTTTGGGATAAAATGCAACTGGTAAGGAACATTCATATCAAGAGTTGGGAATTCGCAAAGGTCAGTCCAAAGATTTCTTTAATTGATTTGTGTAATGGAATAAAAGATGAAGAGCATTTAAGCAAGGAGGACAAAGTTAAATTACGGGAATTTCTAAAACAACAGTTAAGGACAAAGCAAATGTTTTGGGGAGAACAACTTTAGTTGAACACACGATCGATACGGGAAATACATCACCCATCAAACAAAGTTATTATCCAATGTCACCTTCCCGGTTGAAGTTAGTCTACAAAGTGTTGGATGAAATGTTGTCGTTAGGAGTGGTGGTACCCTCTAAAAGTGCATAGTCACCCCCTATTGTGCTACTGGACAAGCCTGATGTTTCAAAGCGTTTTTGTGTAGATTTCCGTCGCGTAAATGCAGTCACCAAACGTGATGCATACCCGTTATCACAAGTCACGACAATCCTCGATAGGCTCAGAGATGCACATTACCTTTCATCGTTGGATATTAAGTCAGCCTACTGGCAGATACCCCTTGCTGTAGACAGGAGAGAAAAGACAGCATTTACCATCCCAGGTCGTGGACTATTTAAATTCACCATTATGCCGTTTGGACTACATAATGCGCCAGCTACATGGCAAAGGTTTATCTATTTCGTGATTGGAGCAGATCTTGATAACTAATAATTTGAACTCCACTTAGAGGTTCTGCAAAAGATATTTGTGCGTTTTCGTGCGGCTAAGATCACGCTAAGTCAACAAAAATGTAGCTTGTGTCGCCCTGAACTCCACTATTTGGGGTACGTTTGGATCATCGCGGTTTGAAGGTGGACCCCGTTAAAAGTGGAAGCTATTATCGGGAATTCACAACCAAAGAACCAGAAAGCCGTGAGACAGTGTTGTGGTACAGCCTCTTGCTCAGATTTATCCCTGAATTTGCTAGTCGAATGTATCCTCTTATTAAACTTGTGAAGAGAAATCAACGATTCGTATGGATTTTTATTTGCCTATACATCTGTCTAATATCACAAGAAAAAACTATATTATGTCTCCTAAATTGAAAAATAATATCGCAAATATTGTTTAGCAGTTTTGGGCCACAATAAAGTGTGTCATAAACCAATAGTGTAGAGATAAACCAATAGAAGTTTTACCGCTTCCGTCGAATACAACTCTAAGTTTTATAGTGGAACTGCTTTCCTTAAAGACTGCATGGTGAGGGAAGTTGTAGTGCTTTGTCGATAGTATAGAATCTTTAGCCAAATGTATGTGGTAACTGCTCATAAAAATCAGCTGAGGCTTTACAGATTCGTGGATTAGCTACAGACGTAACTACGTATGCAGCTGTCAAGTTGGGCGCCATTGAATTGTAGCCCTCAGTCGCTCAGCGGGAAGGGCGGGGTCTGAACACTAAACAAATAGTTTGGAAATAAACTCCGCATGTATTTTATAAGTTCATGGCTGAATAGGAGAGATATATGTATATATTTGTGGGCACCACCTTGTTATTAACGTCCGTAAGAAGAAACAAAAACCCAAACTAGGAAACTGGTTTCAATTGGAAGAGGGTGTCGCTATCAAATCAATCTGACGAGAAGATAACTCAGCCATTAGAGTCAAAACTTCAATATATTCACAACCATAGTGAAATAGTGTTCTATCAAATCAAAATCTAATTAAATTGATTTAACAAGTCTCTAAATCATAGTCTATCGATACATAACAAAGTCCAATTCGAGAGTTAAACCATGGCCATGGAGGGAATAAATTTTGTAAAGAGATAAGAATAGTTTTTCAAACACCAGATTACGATTTTCTACTGCAGAACGAGATTTTCAACCGTATGCAGGGCGAGCTGGAGACCATCGATTTTTATATTGCAGCTATGTAAGGTCTTTATGGGCGGTAGGCTTTCAGCGTACCTGAATCTACTCGGTTGGCGCAAATCTTAAATAATCTTCATCCTCATCTTCAGGATCGTTTGGCTTTGTGTAAGTTAAAAACATTGGAAGATTTACGCTATATGGGAAGAAAAGCCGAATCAGGTTGTTTGAGAGCTTCCTTGCCTTGTGCACTATCAGAAATACTACACTTGAACCTGATTTGGCCTACGCAGAACCAACTCCACGTAGAGGGATTTCTTTCGGAAAAGTAGCAAGCCTCCTACCCAACTCATATGGAAATAACCCGTCTGTAAAGTGATGGAATTGTGGTTTGAATAGACATCGATACGCAGCATGTTGGAAAGAGCGTAACCTATTTTGCTATGGATGTGGAAACCCTGGCACTATTAAGGCTAACTGTTCTGGATGTAGTTAAAAAAACGAATGAATTTGGGAGCCAACGCTCGAAAACAAGTTGACTCCCAGTATAATCACGAAGACGATATCGAAGTACATTACATGTTACAATCGCACGTCGATGACGACCGACCGTGTCAAATGTAAGAATATTTGGAAAACAATTTAGGGCTTTATTTTATTCCGGAGTATCCCATACAGTCCTAGGACAGAACGGGCTTTGGTTGTTGGATAAATTTGTAGCTCAGGTGAAGGATGTACGGGAGATAGGGTTGTAGAAATTGCCGATGGGAAGAAATATGCTATAAAGGGTCACATTAACATCCCTATTACCCTGGAAGATCGAACAAGAGAATTACATGTTTTCGTTGTGCCAACGTTAATACAGTCTTTAATCATAGGAATTGACTTTAGGGATAAAATGCAACTGGTAACGGACATTCATAGCAAGAGAGTTGGGAATTCGCAAAGGTCAGACCAAAGATTTCTTTTATTGATTTGTGTAATGGAATAAAAGATGAAGAGCATTTAAGCAAAAAGGACAAAGTTAAATTACGGGAATTTCTGAAACAACAACAGTTTAAGGACGAAGCAAATGTTTTGGAGAGAACAACTTTAGTTGAACACACGATCGATACGGGCAATGCATCACCCATCAAACAAAGATTTTATCAAATGTCACCTGAAGTTAGTCTACAAAGAGTTGGATGAAATGTTGTCGTTAGGAGTGGTGGTACTATCTAAAAGTGCATAGTTACCCCTATTGTGCTACTGGACAAGCCTGATGTTTCAAAGCGTTTTTGTGTAGATTTCCGTCGCGTGAATGAAGTCACCAAACGTGATGCATACCCGTTACCACAAGTCACGACAATCCTCGATAGGCTCAGAGATGCACATTACCTTTCATCGTTGGATATTAAGTCAGCCTACTGGCAGATACCCCTTGCTGTAGACAGGAGAGAAAAGACAGCATTTACCATCCCAGGTCGTGGACTATTTAAATTCACCACTATACTGTTTGGACTACATAATGCGCCAGCTACATGGCAAAGGTTTATCTATTTCGTGATTGGAGCAGATCTTGAACCTCATGTGTTTGTGTACCTTGATGACATCATAGTGGTAACTAATACTTTTGAACTCCACTTAGAGGTTCTGCAAAAGATATTTGTGCGTTTTCGTGCGGCTAAGATCACGCTAAGTCAACTAAAATGTAGCTTGTGTCGCCCTGAACTCAGCTATTTGGGGTACGTTTGGATCATCGCGGTTTGAAGGTGGACGCCGTTAAAAGTGGAAGCTATTATCGGGAATTCACAACCAAAGAATCAGATAGCCGTGAGACAGTGTTGTAATACAGCCTCTTGCTCTGATTTATCCCTGAATTTGCTAGTCGAATGTATCCTCTTATTAAACTTGTAAAGAGAAATCAACGATTCGTATAAACAGAAGAAGCTCAAAATGCTCAAAATGGAAGGATACCATTTTTCAGTTATTACTGATCACTATAGCCAGTTGTGGCTTCACAATCTTAAAGATCCGCAAGAAAGACTTGCGGTGGGCCTTACGCTTACAAGCTTTTGAGTTTACATTAATTCATAGGAATAGAAAAGAACATGTTGTCCCGGATTTATTATTCAGATCACCAACTACAGAAGAAATAGAAGTTTGTGAACTAAAACTACCTGGCCTGATAAAAGATTCTTGGTACCGGAAATTGCTCCATTTGGTATCTGAGAAGCCTGAATTATATCCATGTTGGGAGCTGAACACAACCAATTATGGAAACATTTACCTGATATTAGAAAGCTTAATGATGAAACTGATGAGTACAAACTGGTGATTCCAAAGGATAGTCGCCTTCAGGTCTACGAAGAATGTCATGACGACCCAGCGGCAGGTCATTTTGGAATCTTCAAAACATTTCACAGATCGAATTGCCGGTATTATTGGCCGAAGATGAAATATGATATTACAAAGTATGTTCGTAATTGTTCAAACTGCCAGCGGTTTATTGTGACACATCGTCAAACAAGCATTCTTATATAATTCAATTAATAGACTAACTAAAAAGGAGACCATTTTACAATAAATTAAATTAAGTCAGAAGTGAGTTCCTAGCAAAATGAGCTGGTGAGAAATGTTATAGAACAAACCTATAAAAATTATCATAATACAATTTTTTTATAATACTAAATATGAATAAATGTGTAATAAAACAAACAGGGATGCACTAGCACACGCCACCAGACATACATATTTATGTACATAAACATTTTTCACTCAACTTCTGAAATGACAATTGTTCAAAGT
This sequence comes from Aphrophora alni, assembly GCA_963513935.1. Lineage (NCBI taxonomy): Eukaryota > Metazoa > Arthropoda > Insecta > Hemiptera > Aphrophoridae > Aphrophora > Aphrophora alni. Next base: position 153,042,311 of record OY740765.1, read on the forward strand.
ATTAAATTCATTAAAAATTTATAAAACACAAACTAATATTAGTAGATGTTGAATAAAGAAAGTTCTTTATCTTGAAGTCAAAAACTAACAATATAAAACATGTAAAATTACCGATATTTTAAAACAGTGCAATAAGCCGAAAATTGAAAGAAAATCGTTACGTTGGGTGTGAGATTGGTTTCTTCTGTCGATTTCTTCATGAATTACAACCTACATAAATCACTAATCAGGCAAACTGTCTGTTCAGGTCAACCAGTTCCACTTCTTCAAACCTGTAATTGGGTGGCAGATACAAACAACAAATTGTCATTTTGTAAGGCAAAGGGGATGTGATCACGTAGAAGAACTTTAAGATGTTCAACGTGACTTCTCACGCCGTTAATGTTCCATTGTGTTAACACTATACAAGTTAAATTCATGGCCATATTTTAGGATTGAGATATAAATTCATAATATAAATGGATTCGTTAAAAATAAAAAGGGTTTGAACCACTGTATCATTCATTCCACCTGCCTGGATAGAAAGGCCGACAGGTGGTTTACGTTTAGTTTTAGATATTTCAGGGTCAACCTCCATAGAAACCTCAACAACTGGAATGTTGGCTGTTGAAGGAACAATCGGTGTTCAGTACTCATGCGAAACATTCAGTTTACATGAACTTTCTCTTTCTCCCACAACACGCCACTTCGGAATAGTCCATGCCATAATTCCAGGGGTGTTTTGCCTCGTATTACAAGTCCAAGGTCTAATGACATCATTTATAATATTTTTGATAGGTGAACAGATATCACGTGATTATGAATGCGAAGCGTTACCTAGCCCCGTCGTCTCTGGTTAGTTTCTGGTAGGATCTGGTAGGATTAGGTCGTCTCTGGTAGGATCGCTAAAATAAAGGATCACCTAAAATAAATCACAACCACTTATAGCGTTGAAAATTTACCTGATCATATTTCCGCAAAACTTAGGGTATATTATGAAACTATACAAAGCAAAAATAATGAATTTGAATCTCTGATTCACAAATTTGCCAGTGACGATACCACCGCGGACTAAGATTTAAATGATGTCTTAAAAATACAGGATGACAATTCAGAATTAGCTATTTCTGCCAAAACACAAATAAAAACACTTTTACCCCATCGAGGTTCAACTGAAACGGAGTCGAATGCCTTCTAGTGCATCCCAACACTCAGACCAAAACAAAATAAATAAACCTAATAAAAGGGTTGCCCGTAACACCTCTAAATTATCGCATAGCATTTGACACCTTGGAAGAAAGATATCAAAACATCCGACGTTTAGTAAACTTTCATATAACCAAAATCATTGGCTTACCAAACATTACTGCAAATTCGTTACGAACAATACGCAATTTCATAGACATTTACACAGAAAACTCTAAAGCTTTAAAGAATTTAAACCACGATGTTTAAACTAACTCTAACAACATTGCTTTTAAGAAAACTGGATGAACAAACACGCAAACGCTTTGAAGACAAACGCACACTAGAACACACATTACCTACTGTGACTGATATATTTATGTTTTTAAATGAAGAACGTGCACATCAGATTAATATGACGCAACGCCAATCTGTAAACTATATGCCTACAATGAAAAAACCGCATTTTGAATCGCAATATACCAAACCAACAAAACATGTTTACAAGGTCTCTAGCAACATGCAACTATCTTGCATATTTTGTAACTCTAATGCACAAATCATTTATAAATGCTCTGAATTTCAGAATAAGAGCCCTCATGAACGATTGAAATTTGTACCAGACAACAAATATTGTATTAACTGTCTGAGTAGTGTTCATTCAATCAACGATTGTAAATCTAACAACACCTGTCGATTATGTAACAAAACCCGTCACACATTCCTGCATCTGGACAAGGTCGCTCAGCCGGTCGTGAACAAAAGGGCTTGACTATACCGGATCTATACAGGAAGTCTATTATCTGCATCCAACCGCATTCAAATACAATTGTCTGCCCTAAACAATAATATTCCTGTCCAATCACCTCACGTGCAGAATATTTCCAGTTTCACTAATACTAAAACAAAATTAAAATCCAATTCTATTGTAATGCTAGGGACACTCAAATCTCAATGCACACATTTCAAAAGGTCAAAACAAACCGATATCCGTTACTGCTGTCTTAGACTCTGGAATTCAAGGCACAATACTAACAATGAAATGTGCACAAACACTAGGCATCAATCTCAGGGACCATATTTGGTTATGTCCTAATAGGCTCCTGCGAATATAAAATTATTTTCTCCAAATCTATTTCTTAGCTCACAATAAAGGATATTGATTTAAATCAAGTTAGGCAACAATTTTGGATTAATGAAGAACCCCCCAATACAAACAAAATCAACCATCGAGGAAACTGAATGCGAAACGCATTACGTATCCAATATCTATCGCGAACATGATGGTAGATGTAACAAGTTTACCATTTAAACTTAAACCGACGTCTCTTGGAAAATCAGCTGATAGCGCAAACAAACGCTTTTTTTCATTTGTATAAGAATTTAAATACTAACCCACAATTAAAAACTGCTTACGAGAAATTCATAAACGACTACAATTATTCTGACCACATACATTTGGCTAAAGATTCTATACTATCGACAAAGCACTACAACTTCCCACACCATGCAGTCTTTAAGGAAAGCAGTTCCACTACAAAACTTAGAGTTGTATTCGACGGAAGCGCTAAAACTTCTATCGGTTTATCTCTAAATGACACACTTCATTGTGGCCCAAAACTACTAAACATTATTTGCGATATTATTTTTCAATTTAGGAGACATAATATAGTTTTTTCTTGTGATATTAGACAGATGTATCGGCAAATAAAAATCGCTACAACATATCAGCCTTATCAGCTAATATTTTGGCGTTCCGACGAATCTCAAGCGCTTTATATTTATAAGCTAACCACAGTCACTTATGGACTTAAATCTTCATCTTATCTAGCTATTCGCACTCTAAAGCAATTAGCTATGGACGAAGGCATTGCTTATCCAGACGTTTCCAATGTTATCATCAATAACATTTATGTAGATGACATCGTCACTGGTGCAAGTGATGTATCTTCCGCACTTAAGCTTAAAAACCCAGTGATCAATCTTTTAGACAAAGGCCAATTTCAACTGCCCAAATGGTCATCTAACGCTCCTGAACTTCTATACGCAGTTCCCGAAGATGATCTGGAAACAACCACTTTATTTTAGATTCCCGGATCAACCTCTCTTTTGTATCTTGGGTCTCAAATGGCTACCTACAAACGATAGTTTTTCCACACGATAGAAATTTTAGACCACTTGCTCACAAAACGCTAGCTATTATCACTAATCGCTAGGATTTACGATCAATGTGGCTGGTTAACACCAGTCATTCCTCTGGACCTTGGGAGTTTCATTTTATGAGCCACTTCCTGAAACCATTTCAAAGGATTGGAAAACATTTACCAACGAATTAACAGCATTGGAACTATTAAGAATTCTGCGCAACCTTCAACTCGATGACGCGAAATATATCCAACTACACGGTTTCTCTCTGAGCAAGGCTACGCGGCAGTAATTTACCTACGTATTGTTGACGGTAACAATGTCATCAAAACTCACATAATAATAGCAAAATCCTAGGTCCCACCTCTAAAACGTATATAACTTCCTCGTTTGGAACTATGTGGCGCTCATCTTCTGGCAATATTAATAGACTATTCTACTAATCTAATTCAACCCCTTTACCAAATTAACGCAATACGATGTTGGTCTGACTCCACTGTGACTCTATCATGGATAAAAACACCATCTGATAATTTAAAGGTCTACGTCGCAAACCGAGTCTCTCAAATCCAAGAATGGACTCCGCCGGAGGTTTGGTTCCACGTACCCACCTGTCACAATCCTGCCGATTGTGCCACGCGAACGACTTCTCCCTCCGCAATTCTCAAACACCCACTGTGGTGGACAGGTCCTCTTTGGTTTCAGCGCTCTGTCCAGGTATGGCCAAATGCACCACATCCGGTGTTGGACATTATCCCAGAACTTCACGTGAAACCTCTCCTCGTAGGGCTTTTAACGGTTTAAGAGTGGGGCCTATTTACCAAATTTTTAGATTACAGAGAGACTACAAGGAAAATTAGCAAATGTTATTAGGTTCTCTAATTGCCGTCAAACACTTGTACCAATAATTCCACTTTTTTGGGTTCGAATTTTATACCAAAATTGGCTATATATATAACTTATCTTTACAAATTTTAATTTTTAAGTTAATCTTAATATTAGTTATAGTCTCATTCTCCAGTGGCAGCAGAAAATTTGTTTAAAGTCATTCAATGGGCTTGGAGGAGTGTTTAATTATCTGATGAGTGCCGATTTGAACTGTTTAATCATTCGTAGAATCAGGGTACGAAGAACAAAAAATAAAATTGTTTGCATGCATATGTGGCTCCTGCTGTTCAGGCTGGTAGTGAGGCCGTGCTGATATGGGGATGCATAATATCTGAGGGTACTTTGGAGCTACAGTTTGTTGAAGGGACTGGATAGCATAACTACTTACTTCCTAACTAGCATTCAGTATCAATATTTTATGTCCCAGAAGGGCCTACTATTTGTAAAATGCTATTGCAGAGCATTTATGAAATATGATCTTGCACAATAGGTTTTCTTTTGGTACTTAACGGCTACATTTTGGCAAACTTTTATTCAACTCATTGCATTGGATTGTATAAAATCGGAATGTTATGTTTCGTCATATGTCCGACAGCCCAAATTTCGAAAAAAATTAAGGATATATGTGAAAGATTTACCCACAAAAAAAAATTATGAAATCGGTCCTTGTACATTATTACACAGACATCAGACAGACAGACATAATCTCAAAATTAAAGAATCTCTGGACACAATCGATTTCAACATGGATATTTCTCTAAAAACTCGACACTGGTGTTATGACCTGTCACAATACTTGTATATAGGCGTACTGTGCTCTCAGAAAGTAAGGAGGGCGTAATCTTTATGTATGAATTGAGAACTGGAAGTAAATGTAAGTTACACTATTATTATTATTAAGTTATTTCACTCTTCAAGAATAGTAAAATCAAAACAAATAACTACTACTTATGGTACCATATTTCATATCCAGATATTGCTAACCTCCAACTACTAATTGTACCCAAGGAGACTCATTACATGTCACTAGTAAAACATGATTTTATCTATGTAATTGACCATTGACGTATTATCAACTGTATCCTGTATTTATATGATAGTTCAAATATGATAATCATTTACAGAGGGGTGAAAGGAAACTAGCGACATCTTCAAGACCTCTCGCGGCCTTTAACGCAAAGCTTTTGAACGCGTGTTGAGCTACAATTACGACGAGACAAGCTAGAGGAATGCACGTTCAATTTAATTGAAACCACAATCAATAAATATGCAGGTTTAGCTTACCAAAATGAAATACCTGTAACTATGTGTTTGAGTTATCTGTTTACATAAGTGGTTCAATTTTAAAAAAAACACACACATGTCATATTTTATTAATATAAGTATATATATATATATATATATATAAAGTAAATATCTGCAAATATATTTAATAAGTATATATATATATATCTAGAGAAATTTGTTAACATGAAATTCAAAAGGACAAAATTGATTGAATCAGCCTGTCAATTTTCCAATTAAAATTTATAGTTTAAAAATTAGGAAAACTGTTAGTTTATTTTTAATGAACAACGATTTATCCTTTTACAGAAAGAAAGTTTTTACCTAAATCATATATACATATACATGGTGTTATTATTTTAAGGATGAAATGGGAAAAAAATTAATGTCATGACTTATTTAAATATTGAGATACCCGGTATTCATTATTTTTAACATATATTTTAACTCATTTCAACATACATTAATAATATTACAATTATAATATGTTAATAGTAGAACACATTAACTGGAAAATGCTTTTTTTTGTAGTTTATTTCATCAGCTGTTTCTTATATAAACAGTGTTTCACCAGGAATCTTGATGATATTTTCATCGCATGACATCTTTAAGTACAAATTAACAGTTACTGTTTTATGAATTGATGGCCCTTGATAATGGGTTAATAGTTTAAAGTTATAAATTGTAATAATAATATTTAAAATTATAAGTCAATTATTCAAATAATATCATTGAATTTATATCTATAAGAAGAAATCCTATAAGTTACAGCAATGTCTGAGGGATAATGTGAGGCTTCAATATGTGGGTTGAAAAGTTGAAGTTTTAGGAGTTCACACAACTGCTGTGAAGCCTTTGGGGGAGTATCCATAGTAGTAAGTTATAACCTGGCTGATTGATTCGGTTTTGATCCAGCTAAATTCTTAATCTTACTATTTAATGAAAACTAATAAACACTAAAAGCCTAAAATAAACAATAAATCCCTAATATTCGAGAATAACTTATTCATACAGTAATAATTGTACATAATCAAGATATAATTCAATCTGTGAATAAGTGAAAACTATTCACAACGAACACCACACCAACTACAACATTTACCCGTCCATATAAAACTTATATACTACGGAAACTCCCGCAAAGGTTTCAAAACACATGTTTGTTCATTGGGATAAATGCCAAGCCAACTTATTGTCATCGTTTGAAAAATTATTTATTTCTGCAAAGTTCGTGGATGTTACATTATCAGTCGAATCACAAATGAACAAGTGTCACATAACTCTCGTTTTGGAATTTGTTAGGTATCGGTAGACTATTATATAGAGACTTGTTAAATCAATTTAATTAGATTTGTTTTGATGAAAAACTATTTAACTATGTTTGTGAATATATTTCCAAACTATTTGTTTAGTTTTCAGACCCCGCACTTCCCGCTGAGCGACTGAGGGCTACAATTCAATGGCGCCCAACCTGACAGCTGCATACGTAGTTGCGTCTGTAGCTAATCCACGAATCTGTAAAGCCTCAGCTGATTTTAACAACAATTCTAGATTCTCCTCTTCAATGTTCATTTCACCCCGATACACAAAATGCACCAAAGCCAAAACTTCCCAATACTTCATTACACGGATTATTATCACCGGATGTGGACATGGATTCTCGGCCAGGATTTTCTCAAAATATGGACTGCTCGCACTTAACACAACCTTGTGACACTTGATCATTTGTGATTCGACTGATAATGTAACATCCACGAACTTTGCAGAATTGAATAATTGTTCAAACGATGACAATAAGTTGGCTTGGCATTTTTCCCAATGAACAAACAACTTTTGTGAAGCCTTTGCCGGAATTTCCGTAGTATATAAGTTTTATATGGATGGGTAAATGTTGTAGTTGGTGTGGTGTTCGTTGTGAATAGTTTTCACTTATTCACAGATTGAATTATATCTTGATTATGTACAATTATTACTGTATGAATAAGTTATTCTCGAATATTAGGGATTTATTGTTTATTTTAGGCTTTTAGTGTTTATTAGTTTTCATTAAATAGTAAGTAAGATTAAGCTGGATTAAAACCGAATCAATCAGCCAGGTATAACTTACTACTGTGGATACTCCCCCAAAGGCTTCACAGCAGTTGTTTGAACTCCTAAAACTTCAACTTTTCAACCCACATATTGAAGTCTCACATTACCCCTTAGACATTGCAGTAAGTTATAAGATTTCTTTCTATAGATATAAATTCAATGATATTATTTGAATAATTGATTTATAATTTTAAATATTATTATTACAATTTATAACTTTCAACTATTAACCCATTATCAAGGGCCATCAATTCATAAAACAGTAACCTTTGTTCTTAAAGATGTCATGCGATGAAAATATCATCAGGATTCCTGGTGAAACACTGTTTATAGAAGAAACAGCTGATGAAATTAACTACAGAAAAAAGCATTTTCCAGTTAATGTGTTCTACTATTAACATATTATAATTTTTATATTATTAATGTATGTTGAAATGAGTTAAAAATATATGTTAAAAATAATGAATATCTCAATATTTAAATAAGTGATGACATTAAATCTTTCCATTTCATCCTTAAAATAATAACACCATGTATATGTATGTATGATTTAGGTAAAATCTTTTTTTCTGTAAAAGGATAAATCGTTGTTCATTAAAATAAATTAACAGTTTTCGTTTTTTTTTAAACTATAAATTTTAATTGGAAAATTGACAGGCTGATTCAATCAATTTTGTCCTTTTGAATTTCATGTTAACAAATTTCTCTAGATATATATATATATATATATATATATATATATATATATATATATATACTTATTAAATATATTTGCAGATATTTACTTTATATATATATACTTATATTAATAAAATATGACATGTGTGTGTTTTTTTTTAAATTGAACCACTTATGTAAACAGATAACTCAAACACATAGTTACAGGTATTTCATTTTGGTAAGCTAAACCTGCATATTTATTGATTGTGGTTTCAATTAAATTGAACGTGCATTCCTCTAGCTTGTCTCGTCGTAATTGTAGCTCAACACGCGTTCAAAAACTTTACGTTATAGGCCGCGAGAGGTCTTGAAGATGTCGCTAGTTTCCTTTCACCCCTCTGTAAATGATTATCATATTTGAACTATCATATAATTACAGGATATAGTTGATAATACTTCAATTTTCTCCTTGGGTACAATTAGTAGTTGGAGGTTGGCAATATCTGTTTATGAAATATGGTACCATAAGTAGTAGTTAATTGTTTTTAATTTACTATTCTTCAAGAGTGAAATAACTTAATAATAATAATAGTGTAACTTACATTTACTTTAAGTTCTCAATTCATACATAATGAATACGCCCTCCTTACTTTCTGAGAGCGCAGTATATACAAGTGTCGAGTTTTTAGAGAAATATCCATTTTGAAAGCTATTGTGTCCAGAGATTAATTTTGTAATTATGTATATCTGTCTGTCTGATGTCTGTGGAATGATCTACACGGACCGATTTCATAATATATTTTTGTGGGTAAATCTTTCACATATATCCGGAATTTTTTTCGAAATTTGGGCTGTCGGACATATGACGAAACATAACATTCCGATTTTATACAATCCAATGCAATGAGTTGAATAAAAGTTTGCCAAAATGTAGCCGTTAAGTACCAAAAGAAAACCTATTGTGCAAGATCATATTTCATAAATGCTCTGCAATAGCATTTTACAAATAATACGCCCTTCTAGGACATAAAATATTGATACTGAATGCTAGTTAGGAAGTAAGTAGTTAGGGTATCCAGTCCCTTCAACAAATTGTACCTCCAAAGTACCCTCAGATATGTTGTATCCCCATATCATCACGGCCTCACTACCAGCCTGAACAGCAGGACCCACACATGCAGGCAAACAATTTTATTTTTTGTTGGTCGTACCTTTATTCTTCGAATGAGGAAACAGTTCAAATCGGCTCTCATCACAAAATGAAACACGCCTCCAAGCTCATTGAATGACTTTAAACAAATTTTCTACTGCCACTGGAAAATGAGACTATAACTAATATTAAGATTAACTTAAAAATTAAAATTTGTAAAGAAATGTTATATATATATATATATATATATATATATATATATATAGCCAATTTTGATGTAAAATTCGAACCCAATAAAGTGGAATTATTGGTACAAGTGTTTGACGGCAATTAGAGAACCTAATAACATTTGCTAATTTTCCTTGTAGTTTCTCTGTAATCTAAAACTTTGGTAAATAGGCCCCACTCTTAAACCGTTAAAAGCCCTACGAGGAGAGGTTTCACATGAAGTTCTGGGATAATGTCCAACACCGGATGTGGTGCATTTGGCCATACCTGTACAGAGCGCTGAGACCAAAGAGGACCTGTCCACCACAGTGGGTGTTTGAGAATTGCGGAGGGAGAAGTCGTTCGCGTGGCACAATCGGCAGGATTGTGACAGGTGGGTACGTGGGACCAAACCTCCGGCGGAGTACATTCTTGGATTTGAGAGACTCGGTTTTCGACGTAGACCTTTAATTTATCAGATGTTGTTTTTATCCATGATAGAGTCACAGTGGAGTCAGACCAACATCGTATTGCGTTAATTTGGTAAAGGGGTTGAATTAGATTAGTAGAATAGTCTATTAATATTGCCAGAAGATGAGCGCCACATAGTTCCAAACGAGGAAGTTATATACGTTTTAGAGGTGGGACCTTCGATTTTGCTATTATTATGTGAGTTTTGATGACATTGTTACCGTCAACAATACGTAGGTAAACTACTGCATCGTAGCCTTGCTCAGAGAGAAACCGTGTAGTTGGATATATTTCGCCTCATCGAGATGAAGGTTGCGCAGAATTCTTAATTGTTCCAATGTTGTTAATTCGTTGGTATATGATTTCCAATCCTTTGAAACGGTTTCAGGAAGTGGCTCATAAAATGAAACTCCCAAGGTCCAGAGGAATGACTGGTGTTAACAAACTACATGGATCGTAAATCCTAGCGATTAGTGATAATAGCGAGCGTTTTGTGAGCAAGTGGTCTAAAATTTCTATCGTGTTAGAAAAACTATCGTTTGTAGGTAGCCATTTGAGACCCAAGATACTGAAGAGAGGTTGATCCGGGAATCTAAAATAAAATGGCGTTTCCCGATCATCTTCGGGAACTGCGTGTAGAAGTTCAGGAGCGTTAGATGACCATTTGGGCAGTTGAAATTGGCCTTTGTCTAAAAGATTGATCAATTGGTTTTTAAGCTTAAGTGCGGAAGATACATCACTTGCACCAGTGACGATGTCATCTACATAAATGTTATTGATGATAACATTGGAAACGTCTGGATAAGCAATGCCTTCGTCCATAGCTAATTGCTTTAGTGTGCGAATAGTTAGATAAGATGAAGATTTAAGTCCATAAGTGACTGTGGTTAGCTTATAAATATAAAGCGGTTGAGATTCGTCGGAACGCCAAAATATTAGCTGATAAGGCTGATCTGCTGTAGCGATTTTTATTTGCCTATACATCTGTCTAATATCACAAGAAAAAACTATATTATGTCTCCTAAATTGAAAAATAATATCGCAAATATTGTTTAGTAGTTTTGGGCCACAATGAAGTGTGTCATTTAGAGATAAACCAATAGAAGTTTTAGCGCTTCCGTCGAATACAACTCTAAGTTTTATAGTGGAACTGCTTTCCTTAAAGACTGCATGGTGAGGGAAGTTGTAGTGCTTTGTCGATAGTATAGAATCTTTAGCCAAATGTATGTGGTAACTGCTCATAAAAATCAGCTGAGGATTTACAGATTCGTGGATTAGCTACAGACGTAACTACGTATGCAGCTGTCAAGTTGGGCGCCATTGAATTGTAGCCCTCAGTCGCTCAGCGGGAAGGGCGGGGTCTGAACACTAAACAAATAGTTTGGAAATAAACTCCGCATGTATTTTAAAAGTTCATGGCTGAATACTAGAGAGATATATGTATATATTTGTGGGCACCACCTTGTTATTAACGTCCGTAAGAAGAAACAAAAACCCAAACTAGGAATCTGGTTTTAATTGGACGAGGGTGTCGTTATCAAATCAATCTGACGAGAAGAAAACTCGGCCATTATAATTAAAACTTCAATATAATAATAGTTTTTCATCAGAACAAATCTAATTAAATTGAATTAACAAGTCGCTATTTCATAGTCTATCGATACATAACAAAGTCCAATTCGAGAGTTAAACCATGGCCATGGAGGGAATAAATTTTGTAAAGAGATAAGAATGGTTTTTCAGACACCAGATTACGATTTTCTACTGCAGAACGAGATTTTCAACCCAATGCAAGGCGAGCTGGAGACCATCGATTTTTATATTGCAGCTATGGAAGGTCTTTATGGGCGGTAGGCTTTCAGCGTACCTGAATCTACTCGGTTGGCGCAAATCTTAAATAATCTTCATCCTCATCTTCAGGACCGTTTGGCTTTGTGTAAGTTGAAAACATTTGGAAAGATTTGCGCTATATGGGAAGAAAAGCCGAATCAGGTTGTTTGAGAGCTTCCTTACCTGGTGCACTTTCGAGAAATACTATACTTGAACCTGATTTGGCCTACGCAGAACCACCTCCACGTAGAGGGACTTCTTTCGGAAAAGTAGCAAGCCTCCTACCCAACTCATATGGAAATAACCCGTCTGTAAAGTGATGGAATTGTGGTTTGAATAGACATCGATACGCAGCATGTTGGAAAGAGCGTAACCTATTTTGCTATGGATGTGGAAACCCTGGAACTAATAAGGCTAACTGTTCTGGATGTAGTTAAAAAAACGAATGAATTTGGGAGCCAACGCTCGAAAACAAGTTGACTCCCAGTGTAATCACGAAGACGATATCGAAGTACATTACATGTTACAATCGCACGTCGATGACGACCGACCGTGTCAAATGTAAGAATATTTGGAAAACAATTTAGGGCTTTATTGGATTCCGGAGTATCCCATACAGTACTAGGACTGAACGGGCTTTGGTTGTTGGGTAAATTTGTAGCTCAGGTGAAGCCCGTACGGGAGATAGGTTTGTAGAAACTGCCGATGGGAAGAAATATGCTATAAAGGGTCACATTAACACCCCTATTACCCTGGAAGATCCAACAAGAGAATTACCTGTTTTAGTTGTGCCAACGTTAAGACAGTCTTTAATCTTAGGAATTGACTTTAGGGATAAAATGCAACTGGTAACGGACATTCATAGCAAGAGAGTTGGGAATTCGCAAAGGTCAGTCCAAAGATTTCTTTAATTGATTTGTGTAATGGAATAAAAGATGAAGAGCATTTAAACAAGGAGGACAAAGTTAAATTACGGGAATTTCTAAAACAACAGTTAAGGACGAAGGAAATGTTTTGGGGAGAACAACTTTAGTTGAACACACGATCGATACGGGAAATACATCACCCATCAAACAAAGTTATTATCCAATGTCACCTTCCCGGTTGAAGTTAGTCTACAAAGTGTTGGATGAAATGTTGTCGTTAGGAGTGGTGGTACCCTCTAAAAGTGCATAGTCACCCCCTATTCCGATGAGCATATCAACTCGCCAAACAGGAAACCCAATTAAACAAAATAGGTTGTATCAAATAACAGGAAAACCGGTTGAGGAGGAAGTTCGTAGTAATTCAGTTGATAAGATAACAGACCAGGTGCAGAGTATTTCATTGACAGAACAGACTGATGACGCTTGTAACTTCACGGAAGACTATCCCGGAAATGCAAAATGAATATGACTTAGATGACTTTACTAGGGAAGACAATGCCTATGGATTTTCACAAGAAAACGAAAACGTTCAGAATCATTTTTTAGGCCTAACCACATTAAAAGAAAATTTTCCATAATGCACATTGAAAATGAGACAAATCACTTACCATATATAATTGATCCGAAAACTAATTTTAAAATATTAATAGATACAGGTAGTACCAAATCATTTATAAAAAAGTCTATTGCTTTCACTATGTCCAAAAATACAATAAAAACAGAACCGTTTGAAGTAAGTACCGCACACCTAACATCAAAAGAGTAATTTAGCTGTAAACTACCAATATTAGGAAAGAAAATGTCTAAATTCTATTTATTTGATTTCCATAAAGATTTTGACATACTACTTGGACTTGACAATATAAGGGAACTAAAAATCACTTTGGATTTTGTGAATAATAAATTAATATTTTATGAAAAGAAAATATCAATGCAATTTTTTAATACAGAGGAACTAAATTCAGAAAATAAGGATAAGAATCCTAAAGAAAATAAGAGCGCGTGTTACGTAAACAGGGCACGTTCTAGACAGACAGTAAAAATTAAAATTCGTAATATGTACAATGGAGAGGGAATAATATCTTATAGACAACAAGACGGACTGGAAATACCACAATGCATTTTAAAAGTCGAAAATGGAGAAAGTTATTGTCCTGTAATTAACAAAACAACAGCAGTCAGGCGATTAATTGTCGAATTCATGTACATAGAACAATTAGATAATTACAAAATTTGTGAATTAAATACTAACCAAACAAAAACGGTAAATTTTAACATGGTAAAACACGAAAAGTCGAAATTTGATGAGCACCAAATTAGAACAGAACATATGATTTCTGAAGAGAAACGAGAGATGTTAAAATTAATTTTCGAATACTCAGATATATTTCATCAGGAAAACAGTAACTTAACCTTTACTAACAAGATCAAGCATGTGATAAGAACAACAGATGAGATACTTGTTTATACGAAAAGCTACCGATATCCTGAAATTTATCGAAAGGAGGTAAACAGGCAAATCCAGAAAATGATCGATCAAAAGATAATTCAACCATCACACTCGCCGTGGAACTCACCTGTGTGGATTGTTCCAAAGAAAACGGACGCTTCAATAAACAAAAATTTAGACTAGTAATTGACTTTAGAGGTCTTAATGCAAAAACAATAGATGACAAATTTCCACTCCCCAATATTACTGACATATTAGACAAATTAGGCAGATCACAATATTTCACGACCTTGGATCTCGCCTCGGGTTTTCATCAAGTTGAAATGCATCCAGGTAGCGTTGACAAGACCGCATTTTCCACAGAGACAGGTCATTATGAATTTCTCAGAATGCCCTTTGGTTTAAAGAACAGCCCACCAACGTTCCAGAGAATAATGAATAACATCCTACGCGGAATTCAGAACGAAACTTGTTTAGTATATCTTGATGACATTATAATATACTCCACTAGTTTACAAGAACATATAAATAGGTTAAAAGAAGTGTTTAATAGGTTAAGAGAAGCCAATTTTAAAATACAGTTAGACAAAACGGAATTTTTAAGGAAAGAGGTTGCATATTTGGGCCATGTAGTGACGCCAGATGGAGTCAAACCTAATCCAGAAAAAATAAAAGCAATAAAAAATTACCCAATCCCGAAAAAACCAAAGCAAATAAAAGGATTTCTAGGACTATTAGGCTATTATCGGAAATTTATAAAAAATTTCGCAAAAATTACAAAACCACTTAACACTTGTTTAAAAAAAGAATGCCAAAATTGAGTCAGGAGAATAATGGACAAGATCTTCCCATAGCTTACGCCAGCCGCACTTTAAATGATAGTGAGGTCAATTATTCAGCAATTGAAAAAGAGCTACTCGCGATTGTATGGGCGACCAAACATTTTAGACCATATTTATTTGGGAGAAAATTCAAAATTTTCACCGATCACAAACCGTTACAGTGGCTATTTTCTGTCAAAGAACCAAGCTCTAAGCTCTTAAGATGGCGACTCAAGCTAGAAGAATATGATTATGTGATACGATATAAGAAAAGGGAAACTAATAAAAATGCTGACGCACTATCCAGGATTCAGCTGAATATTACTGAAAAAAGCTCAACAAAACCTCGTGATAACACAAGAAAAGAGTTAGAGAGGACAGCAGGCGGAATCAACCTTACTCTATTTTCCAGAATTAGATGATGACCAATCAATGATCGTGAACTTTGTCTTAGAAGAAGACAACACTGTTAATCAAGAGGAAATTAATGAAACAAGTGACCAAACGATCCATTCGAACTTTGAAGGTAACACATCGATAGTAATTCCAATTTCGGACGAGCCGGTAAATTTTGGTAGAAATCAAATTTTTGTATCAACTGTAAAATACCAACCCAAAGGAGTAAAAATAGTGAAATTGTTTGGAACATCGAAATTAAGATTAATAGTTGAATTGTCTGAAAATAATTTTTAAAACTATATTAATTAATTTATAAAAGAATACCTAGTGTCAAAAGTTAAGTATAATGCCAATTAAATTAAGTTTAGCTAAGCTACAAGCATCTTATCATACTTTTATACACTATTATAATTTAAAACCTATATATAATCAGTTAAATAATTTAGAATTGTACTATAATGATTTCTTGACATATTTCAGAAAAAAAAAATGTGTAAACTGTGAACTAGAAGTTGAGGCAAATATGAAATTCGAAATTAAAGAAACAATTAACTATTTTCGGTTCATAAATCACACCAAAAAAGTAATTAAAGAAAAACTAGAAATAATAACTGTACAAAAAGATAGCAACATAAAGGTAAAAAGAGGAATTGTTAATGGTTTAGGCTCAATAATTAAATTTGTAACAGGTAACCTAGATGCATACGATGAACAGAAATATAACAGTTTTATGGAAGAAATTAGAAAGAACCAATTTAACGTAATAAACCAAATGTCCTATCAGTATACAATTAATAACAATATTATGGATTAGTTTAATAAAACAATAAATGTTGTGGAAAGTAATTTTAATGAATTGAAGAGTAAGCTATTGTTTATGAATACAGAATAAGAAAAATCTATAGAATTAGGAAATTTTAGAGATATACTTAATCAATTAAATATACTATATAATATTGTACTGAGCATAATCGTAGATTTAGAAAATTCATTAACCTTTTGTAAGTTAGGAGTATTGCACCCCAGTATAATATCCACAAGAGAAAATTGTTTGATGAAATTGTAAAAATTCATAAATTTTATGGTGATCAGTTGCCATTTTCAGCAAGCATAGAAAATGTGTGGGACTTTGAAAACATAATAGAAATAAGCTGTAGAATAAATCATGACGAAATAGTTTATTTTTTAAGGCTACCAATTGTAGAAGAAGAAGAGTTTAAGTTGTATAAACTATATCCTATTCCAACTAAATATGAATCTAACTATGTTACTATAATTCCTAAAGTTAAAAACATTTTAATATCAGACACTAAACTAATAGGTTTAGACAATGTATGTAAAAATAAAATTAGAACGAAATTTTTGTGTTTACACGAACTAGTGAATCACAATAATTTAGATTGTGAAAAATCTATTTTGCATTCTGTTAAAACTAATGATTGTCAATACACAGCACTGGAAATTAATGATAGTATTGTTAAATGGGTACCTGAATTAGGTCAATATTTATTAATATTTCAAAAAAATGAAGTTTTAAAAATTGTGAGCAAAGATGAAACTACAATAAGAGTTTTACAAGGGACTTATTTACTGAAGGTAAACGATGATGCAGTTTTCTATCATAAAAAGCAGCTGCAACATTCGTCGCAAACCGAAGGCGAGTTGGTAGACATTTCTGAACTGCAATGATCAACAGATCAGAAACCAGAATTTTCTATTGATTTAAAGAAAATAGAATTAGATAAAGCTAGCTTGTATAATGTTGTACCTATGCCACAGAAAACATTTATTAATTATAACTTAAATTTATGGACAATGTTAATCTATGTAATAATAATTATAATTATAATATGTTTCACTTATAAAAAAAGTCAAAATATTAGAAATCCAGTAGTAGACAATCAACATCCACCTCCAGATGTTTTATTTAGGGATGGAGGAGTTATATAATTAAATTAAGTAAATATTACATGAGTAACACATGACCAAACTTTTGTTATATATGTAGCTGTTAGAATTATGATTACTAATCAACAAAACTGCAGTTGCAGTTCTTAGGAATAGGCTTAGACCATACTTTACTTTTATAGTTATTCTCGAATTTTAGGGATTTATTGTTTATTTTAGGCCTTTAGTGGTTATTAGTTATCATTAAATAGTAAGATTAAGAATTTAGCTGGATCAAAACCGAATATATCAGCCAGGAATAACTTACTACTATGGATACTCCCCCAAAGGCTTCACAACAGTTGTTTGTTCTACAACGGAAATTCGTTGTATGGGATTATATTTTGGTCAAAAATGAAAGAATCAAAATCTAATTCTAATACAAGGTTTGGCTGAATTGTAAGCGACTTTGTTGTTCACCGCGAGTCGGTGAAAGTGACCTATGACTCGGTCTTAACTCAACTTTCGCCTACCCGTTATGACAGTAAAATCGTATGTCGGTAGATTTTGAATAAAACAATCTGTATTTGTTGAATTATGAAAATATGAAATAATACTGTTATAGGATGTATAATTGTACGCAAAACGGATCAGTTACGGTTATTTCATAGAAATTAGCACACGCTAAAATAAATTTGAATGAAGAATCCAAACAATTTTAAAATTAGTCAAAAATGAAAAATCTTGATATTTTTGAAAATAATAAAGAATTATAAGAATAAAATATTCTTAGAGAAATTGTGAAAAATGTAATATATAAAAAGTTAGGTGAAATGATAAAGATTAAAAATTGAATAAAATAGAAATAAAAGTAAATTTTGATAAAGGGTTGTATAGAGATAATTGATAAAGCAAAGGTTTAGAAGCAATTAAAGAAAAAATTTAAAATTAATTAAAATTAAAAGTTATAGTTTTCACACCTTTGTGGGTGTCAGGGATACAGTTAAAGATCTAAAAATTGGAAAACCTGTTTAGATTTAAGTATGTAACAAGATATGTAAGTCTCAGGGTAATCAGTATATATTAACCCCCCCCCCCCCCAATGAAGAAGTGTGAAAACACCAGGATCCGAAAGTCACAGAGAATCATCGCAGCGGCCAGTGAGTTTGTTACACAAGATGAACAAATTAGTGAATTTTCGGAACTATAATCGGAAATCAAAATCGAAAATCACACTAAAAATTGGATTACAGGTGAACGGGCGGGCCGATAATCACCAAGCGAACTTCTCGCGAAAGCTAAGATCAAGACCTACAAGATGCTGGCGATTAAAACACTAAAAAGTAATAAATAAAACCATTAAATTAAAATTTAGAAGAAACAATAGAGAATTGTACAGTTGCAAGTCGAAATATGCAGAGGCTGAAACGTCATAGCTTCGTGACGTCGAAATGGGCGGAGCCAAGGATACCAACTGAATTACATTTAAATAGAAAAGGCTAATTACTAGAAATTAGAAAAATAATGGGATTTAAGGACTTGGACTGTAGCAAACCAACCATAAATAAACAGGTTTAACAATAGAAGAAGAAATTTACCAATAAACTACGTATAAAATTATCCCTGTGAGGGAAATAAATTGGTACGAGAATACGGTAGTTTTTGGCTATAAATATAGCTGCACGCGACTTGGTCGCTCTCTCGTAAAAAAGTCAAGTTCAATTACTACAGGGTTACTATGCTCGATCTCTCTTAAAAAAGTTCTTCGTAATTACTACAGGGTTACTATGCCCGCTCTCTCTTAAAAAAGTTCTCTTCAATTACTACAGGGTTACTATGCCTGATCTCTCTTAAAAAAGTTCTTCGTAATTACTACAGGGTTACTATGCCTGATCTCTCTTAAAAAAGTTCTCATCAATTACTACAGGGTTACTATGACTGATCTCTCTTAAAAAAGTTCTTCGTAATTACTACAGGGTTACTATGCCTGATCTCTCTTAAAAAAGTTCTTCGTAATTACTACAGGGTTACTATGCCTGATCTCTCTTAAAAAAGTTCTCTTCAATTACTACAGGGTTACTATGCCTGATCTCTCTTAAAAAAAGTTCTTCGTAATTACTACAGGGTTACTATGCCTGATCTCTCATAAAAAAGTTCTTCGTAATTACTACAGGGTTACTATGCCTGATCTCTCTTAAAAAAGTTCTTCGTAATTACTACAGGGTTACTATGCCTGATCTCTCATAAAAAAGTTCTTCGTAATTACTACAGGGTTACTATGCCTGATCTCTCTTAAAAAAGTTCTTCGTAATTACTACAGGGTTACTATGCCCGATCTCTCTTAAAAAAATTAGTTTCAAATACTAGAGGGTGGCTATGCCCGAGTGCTGTCTCATCTTAAAAATTATTTAAAGGTATAAGGTGTTACTATGCCCGAAGTTAAGTTTATAAAGTTGTAAAAAAATTTAAAATGTTTCAAAATTAATTTTAAAAAAGAAAAGTCGCCTAGAAAAAGAAGTGATAAGTGAAATGGCAAATTAACCCGTTTTCAGCGAGTTCGTAA
The DNA here is from genome assembly GCA_963513935.1 of Aphrophora alni. NCBI lineage: Eukaryota > Metazoa > Arthropoda > Insecta > Hemiptera > Aphrophoridae > Aphrophora > Aphrophora alni. The sequence goes on from OY740765.1 coordinate 153,062,247, forward strand.
TAAGTGAATAAATCCTACATCCAGTGTCAGTCCAGATCAACACGTCACTAGAACTTCGCTAAACTACATGGACCATTAATCAATCATCTTCTACAACTAACGGACACCAGGACAACAACATATTCCCTTATCAAGGATCATCAAGGAACCATGATCTTCCAGACGGCGATCAAAGTTTCATATTACCAGTCAAGGTATCCCTTTGTATTAGTAAGGCAAAGTTGGCCGAAATAAAAGTAAATTCCACTGATTTTCCTGGGATATAGATTTAAGATGTTTAATAAGATTTTGTAACTTTATATAAATTTATGTGCTGATATTTTTTTTGTAATAGATAAAAATTTGATAAATTAATCCTGAACGGCTAATTAAATTTCAAAACTTGGTAATTAGCATTCAGGAATTAAATAGAGGAAGTTTGAGAATCTTGAGAATCTAACTTTCCTCTAAATAAGAATTTGCCAATCTGCCACCTAATTAAAATAAATCATAAAATAGTAATTTGTAAGATGAATTGTTTTCTTTTTTATCTAATATAAGATTATAAAATGTCATAAATAATTTAATTTTGTTTTAAATTTTTGAAAGATTGATTTTTATTTTTGAAAAAGAGCAGTTAAATAAATTATTTTCTACTTGACAAAATCAACTATCTTGTGTTTATAATTTTAGTTATCCACACCACCTGTTTTAATTAGAAAACTATATAGGGAATCAAGGTAAAATATATTGTGTGCCTGAGGTATTTTTCATAACACGCTCCTTAGGGAATAGTAAAAATAAAATTAAAGTCGTGCTTTCCCTGAGCAATAATAAAAAGTAAATTTAGAACTGGAGGTATTTGAATAAAATAAGGGGTACCTGCAGTTTAGGGAAACTTAAACTGTTGAAAAAGTTAGTCAATCCAGGCCAAATAACAAAAAGAAGCCAAAACTTCCAGTGGATTGGTTAATTCATTCTCTATCTCGCGGGAAAGAATCCTGGATAAAAAACTCCAGGATTTGAGACTTGTGCGTTTGGTAAATAAATCAGGGGAAACGTACAGTTTAACTCAAAAACAACAAGTTGCGTTTTTTCGTTGTAGTTCATTGGGATAAATGCCAAGCCAACTTATTGTCATCGTTTGAAAAATTATTCAATTCTGCAAAGTTCGTGGATGTTACATTATCAGTCGAATCACAAATGATCAAGTGTCACAAGGTTGTGTTAAGTGCGAGTAGTCCATATTTTGAGAAAATCCTGGTGGAGAATCCATGTCCACATCCGGTGATAATAATCCGTGGAATGAAGTATTGTTAAGTTTTGGCTTTGGTGCATTTTATGTATCGGGGTGAAATGAACATTGAAGAGGAGAATATAGAATTGTTGTTAAAATCAGCTGAGGCTTTACAGATTCGTGGATTAGCTACAGACGCAACTAAGTATGAAGCTGTGAAGTTGGGCGCCATTGAATTGTAGCCCTCAGTCGCTCAGCGGGAAGTGCGGGGTCTGAACACTAAACAAATAGTTTGGAAATAAATTCCGCGCCTGTATTTTAAAAGTTCATTGCTGAATTCGAGAGATATATGTATATATTTGTGGGCGCCACCTTGTTATTAACGTCCGTAAGAAGAAAAAAAACCCAAACTAGGAAACAGGTTTCAATTGGACGAGGGTGTCGCTTTCAAATCAATCTGACGAGAAGATAACTCAGCCATTGTAGTCAAAACTTCAATATATTCACAAACATAGTGAAATAGTTTTTCATCAGAACAAATGTAATTAAATTGATTCAACAAGTCTCTATATCATGGTCTATCGATACATAACAAAGTCCAAAACGACAGTTAAACCATGGCCATGGAGGAAATACATTTTGTAAAGATATAAGAATAGTTTTTCAAACACCAGATTACGATTTTCTACTGCAGAACGAGATTTTCAACCGTATGCAAGGCGAGCTGGAGACCATCGATTTTTATATTGCAGCTATGGAAGGTCTTTATGGGCGGTAGGCTTTCAGCGTACCTGAATCTACTCGGTTGGCGCAAATCTTAAATAATCTTCATCCTCATCTTCAGGATCGTTTGGCTTTGTGTAAGTTAAAAACATTGGAAGATTTACGTTATATGGGAAGAAAAGCCGAATCAGGTTGTTTGAGAACTTCCTTACCTCGTGCACTTTCTAGAAATACTATACTTGAACTCGATTTGGCCTACGCAGAACCAACTCCACGTAGAGGGACATCTTTCGGAAAAGTAGCAAGCCTCCTACCCAACTCATATGGAAATAACCCGTCTGTAAAGTGCTGGAATTGTGGTTTGAATAGACATCGATACGCAGCATGTTGGAAAGAGCGTAATCGATTTTGCTATGGATGTGGAAACCCTGGCACTATTAAGGCTAACTGTTCTGGATGTAGTTAAAAAAACGAATGAATTTGGGAGCCAACGCTCGAAAACAAGTTGACTCCCAGTGTAATCACGAAGACGATATCGAAGTACATTACATGTTACAATCGCACGTCGATGACGACCGACCGTATCAAATGTAAGAATATTTGGAAAACAATTTAGGGCTTTATTTTATTCCGGAGTATCCCATATAGTCCTAGGACAGAACGGGCTTTGGTTGTTGGATAAATTTGTAGCTCAGGTGAAGCATGTACGGGAGATAGGTTTGTAGAAATTGCCGATGGGAAGAAATATGGTATAAAGGGTCACATTAACATCCCTATTACCCTGGAAGATCGAACAAGAGAATTACATGTTTTCGTTGTGCCAACGTTAAGACAGTCTTTAATCTTAGGAATTGACTTTAGGGATAAAATGCAACTGGTAACGGGCATTCATAGCAAGAGAGTTGGGAATTCGCAAAGGTCAGTCCAAAGATTTCTTTTATTGATTTGTGTAATGGAATAAAAGATGAAGAGCATTTAAGCAAAAAGGACAAAGTTAAATTACGGGAATTTCTGAAACAACAACAGTTTAAGGACGAAGCAAATGTTTTGGAGAGAACAACTTTAGTTGAACACACGATCGATACGGGCAATGCATCACCCATCAAAGAAAGATTTTATCAAATGTCACCTGCCCGGTTGAAGTTAGTCTACAAAGAGTTGGATGAAATGTTGTCGTTAGGAGTGGTGGTACCCTCTAAAAGTGCATAGTTACCCCTATTGTGCTACTGGACAAGCCTGATGTTTCAAAGCGTTTTTGTGTAGATTTCCGTCGCGTGAATGCAGTCACCAAACGTGATGTATACCCGTTACCACAAGTCACGACAATCCTCGATAGGCTCAGAGATGCACATTACCTTTCATCGTTGGATATTAAGTCAGCCTACTGGCAGATACCCCTTGCTGTAGACAGGAGAGAAAAGACAGCATTTACCATCCCAGGTCGTGGACTATTTAAATTCACCACTATACCGTTTGGACTACATAATGCGCCAGCTACATGGCAAAGGTTTATCTATTTCGTGATTGGAGCAGATCTTGAACCAAATGTGTTTGTGTACCTTGATGACATCATAGTGGTAACTAATACTTTTGAACTCCACTTAGAGGTTCTGCAAAAGATATTTGTGCGTTTTCGTGCGGCTAAGATCACGCTAAGTCAACAAAAATGTAGCTTGTGTCGCCCTGAACTCCACTATTTGGGGTACGTTTGGATCATCGCGGTTTGAAGGTGGACCCCGTTAAAAGTGGAAGCTATTATCGGGAATTCACAACCAAAGAACCAGAAAGCCGTGAGACAGTGTTGTGGTACAGCCTCTTGCTCAGATTTATCCCTGAATTTGCTAGTCGAATGTATCCTCTTATTAAACTTGTGAAGAGAAATCAACGATTCGTATGGATTTTTATTTGCCTATACATCTGTCTAATATCACAAGAAAAAACTATATTATGTCTCCTAAATTGAAAAATAATATCGCAAATATTGTTTAGCAGTTTTGGGCCACAATGAAGTGTGTCATAAACCAATAGTGTAGAGATAAACCAATAGAAGTTTTACCGCTTCCGTCGAATACAACTCTAAGTTTTATAGTGGAACTGCTTTCCTTAAAGACTGCATGGTGAGGGAAGTTGTAGTGCTTTGTCGATAGTATAGAATCTTTAGCCAAATGTATGTGGTAACTGCTCATAAAAATCAGCTGAGGCTTTACAGATTCGTGGATTAGCTACAGACGTAACTACGTATGCAGCTGTCAAGTTGGGCGCCATTGAATTGTAGCCCTCAGTCGCTCAGCGGGAAGGGCGGGGTCTGAACACTAAACAAATAGTTTGGAAATAAACTCCGCATGTATTTTATAAGTTCATGGCTGAATAGGAGAGATATATGTATATATTTGTGGGCACCACCTTGTTATTAACGTCCGTAAGAAGAAACAAAAACCCAAACTAGGAAACTGGTTTCAATTGGACGAGGGTGTCGCTATCAAATCAATCTGACGAGAAGATAACTCAGCCATTAGAGTCAAAACTTCAATATATTCACAACCATAGTGAAATAGTGTTCTATCAAATCAAAATCTAATTAAATTGATTTAACAAGTCTCTAAATCATAGTCTATCGATACATAACAAAGTCCAATTCGAGAGTTAAACCATGGCCATGGAGGGAATAAATTTTGTAAAGAGATAAGAATAGTTTTTCAAACACCAGATTACGATTTTCTACTGCATACAAAAAACTGCTAAAAGCAACTGTGTACGTCTTTGTTGACATTCAATGTAACGTAAGTTACAGACATCTAAACAGATATATGTACCAAACAAAAAATGACGCAGGTATAAAAAAATAACAAAAGATACCATTGTTAAAATGACAACAATATTAATGTTGACATTCAATGTAACGTAAGTTACAGACATCAAAACAGTTATATCTACCATACAAAAAATGACAGACAAAAAAATAGTAAAAGGTACCATTGCTAGAATGACATCAATTACTGTTGACATTCAATGTAACGTAAGTTACAGACATCAAACGGTTATATGTACCATACAAAAAATGACACAGGCATAAAAAAATAAGGTACCATTGTTAGAGTGACATCAATTACTGTTGATATGATAGTATACGTAGTAATGATAGTACGCTGTATAGGCAGATATAAGTGAAATTTATTTGCAGATAGGGATCCACCCGGAATATCACCAGTATCAAAGATTAATTTGGAGACATTCTACTGAAATCGATCTTTAAGTTTATGAATTGAACACAGTATTAATTGGAGTAACTAGTTCTCCTTATCTAGCACAGAGTAATTCGCCTTTTAGGTGACTTGGAAAAATCAACATTTCCAATGGCCGCAGATGTTGTTCAATGAGACATATATATGGATGACTTAGTCACTTCGACCACCAGCCCACAACGCGCCATTGAAATATATAATCAAGTTAAAGGTTTATTTGAAGCAGGAGGATCTACAATTAAAAAATTGTGCTCCAATTCATTGGAACTAATGGAATACATTCCAGAAAACCTTAAGTTACAAAATGAACTTCAATTTGACAAAGATATCACAGCCAAGGTGATTGGAGTTCAATGGTCACCACAGAATGATGTGTTGTCCTTTAAAATAGCTTTGCCAGATGATACTAGTACAAAGCGTTCTTTTTTGTCTATGGTTGCCCATAAGTTTGATCCTCTAGGATTTCTGACACCTGTCATAACTACTGCCAAAATTCTAATACAAGAACTTTGGAGTCTTCAAATAGATTTGAATAAGAAGCCCCCAGCGCACATCGTTAAGCGATGGAATGACTATTTGTAAAGGATTACCAATGTTAACAAAGTTAAGAGTTTCCCAGACACTTGTCTATCAAGCTTGGATCCTCAACAAGTTTAATTGGACTTGCTGATGCCAGTGAAAAGACTTACGGAGGTGCAGTGTACATTCTCAACCCAAGATAGGCAGGCTATTCGTCGAGTGGTACTACTATGTGCAAAATCAAAAGTTGCTCCTCTAAAGGTAAAGTCAATTCCACGTTTGGAGCTTTGTGCAGCTTTGATACTGTCAAAACTAATGAGACATATTATTGATTTATATAAGGTTAAACGTGTATTTAATCAAATCATAACTTTTTCAGACTCTACTGTAACACTTCATTGGATATTCCAATCTTGCGAGATGAAAAGTCTTTGTGGCGAATCGTGTATCACAAATTCAGGAAAATATAAAACCATGTCATTGAAAACAAGTGTCAGGAAAACAAAATGCAAGTGATTGCCTAAACAGAGGCTTGCCACCCGAGGCGATAAGCAATAACCCCATTGTGGTTTCTAGGACCATCAGGGCGGATCTTTGATGAACAAAACTGGCCAATAATAACACCAGAAGCCACGCCACTAGAACTTGTCAGCCAAGAAGGCAAAATTAAGAGAATTGTTGAAACCAAACATCATGAGCCTTTTGTTTTGGATTGTCTTTTAAAGAGTGTCAACATACAAAAAACTGCTAAAAGCAACTGTGTACGTCTTTGTTGACATTCAATGTAACGTAAGTTACAGACATCTAAACAGATATATGTACCATACAAAAAATGACGCAGGTATAAAAAAATAACAAAAGATACCATTGTTAGAATGACAACAATTAATGTTGACATTCAATGTAACGTAAGTTACAAACATCAAAACAGTTATATGTACCATACAAAAAATGACAGACAAAAAAATAGTAAAAGGTACCATTGCTAGAATGACATCAATTAATTACTGTTGACATTCAATGTAACGTAAGTTACAGACATCAAACAGTTATATGTACCATACAAAAAATGACACAGGCATAAAAAAATAAGGTACCATTGTTAGAGTGACATCAATTACTGTTGATATGATAGTATACGTAGTAATGATAGTATGCTGTATAGGCAGATATAAGTGAAATTTATTTGCAGATAGGGATCCACCCGGAATATCACCAGTATCAAAGATTAATTTGGAGACCTTCTACTGAAATCAGTCTTTAAGTTTATGAATTGCACACAGTATTAATTGGAGCCACTAGTTCTCCTTATCTAGCACAGAGTAATTCGCCTTTTAGCTGAATTGGAAAAGTCAACATTTCCAATGGCCGCAGATGTTGTTCAAAGAGACATTTATATGGATGACTTAGTCACTTCGACCACCAGCCCACAACGTGGCATAGAAATATGTAATCAAGTTAAAGGTTTATTTGAAGCAGGAGGATCTACAATTAAAAAATGGTGCTCCAATTCATTGGAACTGATGGAATACATTCCAGAAAACCTTAAGTTACAAAATGAACTTCAATTTGACAAAGATATCACAGCCAAGGTGCTTGGAGTTCAATGGTCACCACAGAATGATGTGTTGTCCTTTAAAATAGCTTTGCCAGATGATACTAGTACAAAGCGTTCTTTTTTGTCTATGGTTGCCCATAAGTTTGATCCTCTAGGATTTCTGACACCTGTCATAACTACTGCCAAAATTCTAATACAAGAACTTTGGAGTCTTCAAATAGATTTGGATAAGAAGCCCCCAGCGCACATCGTTAAGCGATGGAAATCTATTTGTAAAGGATTACCAATGTTAACAAAGTTAAGAGTTTCCCAGACACTCGTCTATCAAGCTTGAATCCTCAATAAGTTTAATTAGCCTTGCTGATGCCAGTGAAAAGGCTTACGGAGGTGCAGTGTACATTCTCAACCCAAGATAGGCAGGCTATTCGTCGAGTGGTACTACTATGTGCAAAATCAAAAGTTGCTCCTCTAAAGGTAGTCAATTCCACGTTTGGAGTTTTGTGCAGCTTTGATACTGTCAAAACTAATGAGACATATTATTGATTTATATAAGGAGAAATGTGTATTTAATCAAATCATAACTTTTTCAGACTCTACTGTAACACTTCATTGGATAAATTCCAATCTTGTTAGATTAAAAGTCTTTGTGGCGAATCGTGTATCACAAATTCAGGAAAATATAGAACCATGTCATTGAAAACAAGTGTCAGGAAAACAAAATGCAAGTGATTGCCTAAGCAGAGGCTTGCCACCCGATGCGATAAGCAATAACCCCATTGTGGTTTCTAGGACCATCAGGGCAGATCTTAGATGAACAAAACTGGCCAATAATAACACCAGAATCCACGCCACTAGAACTTGTCAGCCAAGAAGGCAAAATTAGGAGAATTGTTGAAACCTTTTGTTTTGGATTGTCTCTTAAAGAGTGTCAACATACAAAAAACTGCTAAAAGCAACTGTGTACGTCTTTGTTGACATTCAATGTAACGTAAGTTACAGACATCTAAACAGATATATGTACCAAACAAAAAATGACGCAGGTATAAAAAAATAACAAAAGATACCATTGTTAGAATGACAACAATTAATGTTGACATTCAATGTAACGTAAGTTACAGACATCAAAACAGTTATATGTACCATACAAAAAATGACAGACAAAAAAATAGTAAAAGGTACCATTGCTAGAATGACATCAATTACTGTTGACATTCAATGTAACGTAAGTTACAGACATCAAACAGTTATATGTACCATACAAAAAATGACACAGGCATAAAAAAATAAGGTACCATTGTTAGAGTGACATCAATTACTGTTGATATGATAGTATACGTAGTAATGATAGTATGCTGTATAGGCAGATATAAGTGAAATTTATTTGCAGATAGGGATCCACCCGGAATATCACCAGTATCAAAGATTAATTTGGAGACCTTCTACTGAAATCAGTCTTTAAGTTTATGAATTGCACACAGTATTAATTGGAGCCACTAGTTCTCCTTATCTAGCACAGAGTAATTCGCCTTTTAGCTGAATTGGAAAAGTCAACATTTCCAATGGCCGCAGATGTTGTTCAAAGAGACATTTATATGGATGACTTAGTCACTTCGACCACCAGCCCACAACGTGGCATAGAAATATGTAATCAAGTTAAAGGTTTATTTGAAGCAGGAGGATCTACAATTAAAAAATGGTGCTCCAATTCATTGGAACTGATGGAATACATTCCAGAAAACCTTAAGTTACAAAATGAACTTCAATTTGACAAAGATATCACAGCCAAGGTGCTTGGAGTTCAATGGTCACCACAGAATGATGTGTTGTCCTTTAAAATAGCTTTGCCAGATGATACTAGTACAAAGCGTTCTTTTTTGTCTATGGTTGCCCATAAGTTTGATCCTCTAGGATTTCTGACACCTGTCATAACTACTGCCAAAATTCTAATACAAGAACTTTGGAGTCTTCAAATAGATTTGGATAAGAAGCCCCCAGCGCACATCGTTAAGCGATGGAAAACTATTTGTAAAGGATTACCAATGTTAACAAAGTTAAGAGTTTCCCAGACACTCGTCTATCAAGCTTGAATCCTCAATAAGTTTAATTAGCCTTGCTGATGCCAGTGAAAAGGCTTACGGAGGTGCAGTGTACATTCTCAACCCAAGATAGGCAGGCTATTCGTCGAGTGGTACTACTATGTGCAAAATCAAAAGTTGCTCCTCTAAAGGTAAAGTCAATTCCACGTTTGGAGCTTTGTGCAGCTTTGATACTGTCAAAACTAATGAGACATAATATTGATTTATATAAGGAGAAACGTGTATTTAATCAAATCATAACTTTTTCAGACTCTACTGTAACACTTCATTGGATAAATTCTAATCTTGCGAGATGGAAAGTCTTTGTGGGGAATCGTGTATCACAAATTCAGGAAAATATAGAACCATGTCATTGAAAACAAGTGTCAGGAAAACAAAATGCAAGTGATTGCCTAAGCAGAGGCTTGCCACCCGAGGCGATAAGCAATAACCCCATTGTGGTTTCTAGGACCATCAGGGCGGATCTTAGATGAACAAAACTGGCCAATAATAACACCAGAAGCCACGAAACTAGAACTTGTCAGCCAAGAAGGCAAAATTAAGAGAATTGTTGAAACCAAACATCATGAGCCTTTTGTTTTGGATTGTCTCTTAAAGAGTGTCAACATACAAAAAACTGCTAAAAGCAACTGTGTACGTCTTTGTTGACATTCAATGTAACGTAAGTTACAGACATCTAAACAGATATATGTACCATACAAAAAATGACGCAGGCATAAAAAAATAACAAAAGGTACCATTGTTACAATGACATCAATTACTGTTGACATTCAATGTAACGTAAGTTACAGACATCAAAACAGTTATATGTACCATACAAAAAAAGACACAGGCATAAAAAAATAACAAAAGGTACCATTGTTACAATGACATCAATTACTGTTGACATTCAATGTAACGTAAGTTACAGACATCAAAACAGTTATATGTACCATTCAAAAAATGACACAGGCATAAAAAAATAACAAAAGGTACCATTGTTAGAATGACATCAATTACTGTTGACATTCAATGTAACGTAAGTTACAGACATCAAAACAATTATATGTACCATACAAAAAATGACAGACAAAAAAATAGTAAAAGGTACCATTGCTAGAATGGCATCAATTACTGTTGATATGATAGTACATACTTAGTAATGATAGTACGCTGTATAGGCAGATATAATTGAAATTTATTTGCAGATAGGGATCCACCCGGAATATCACCAGTATCAAAGATTAATTTGGAGACCTTCTACTGAAATCGATCTTTAAGTTTATGAATTGCACACAGTATTAATTGGAGCCACTAGTTCTCCTTATCTAGCACAGAGTAATTCGCCTTTTAGCTGACTTGGAAAAGTCAAAATTTTCCAATGGCCGCAGATGTTGTTCAAAGAGACATTTATATGGATGACTTAGTCACTTCAACCACCAGCCCACAACGTGCCATTGAAATATATAATCAAGTTAAAGGTTTACCGTAGGGTTGGGTTGCCTCTTCCGCCGTACCGAAGCACATCCTTTCCGCCGAGGAACGCCGTTGAGGTCTTCACCGTAACCCTGGCTAGGGACCCCCTTGCAAGGTACTATCAGCCGAGGCAAGCTGAACCAAGGTTTATTATAGAGGTATGCTCCTCTAGCTCAGGTACCCCGGGATTGCCAAGTCCCGTACTCACTACGTGAGCCCCTGGGGGAGGCAGATATAAGTGAAATTTATTTGCAGATAGGGATCCACCCGGAATATCACCAGTATCAAAGATTAATTTGGAGACCTTCTACTGAAATCAGTCTTTAAGTTTATGAATTGCACACAGTATTAATTGGAGCCACTAGTTCTCCTTATCTAGCACAGAGTAATTCGCCTTTTAGCTGAATTGGAAAAGTCAACATTTCCAATGGCCGCAGATGTTGTTCAAAGAGACATTTATATGGATGACTTAGTCACTTCGACCACCAGCCCACAACGTGGCATAGAAATATGTAATCAAGTTAAAGGTTTATTTGAAGCAGGAGGATCTACAATTAAAAAATGGTGCTCCAATTCATTGGAACTGATGGAATACATTCCAGAAAACCTTAAGTTACAAAATGAACTTCAATTTGACAAAGATATCACAGCCAAGGTGCTTGGAGTTCAATGGTCACCACAGAATGATGTGTTGTCCTTTAAAATAGCTTTGCCAGATGATACTAGTACAAAGCGTTCTTTTTTGTCTATGGTTGCCCATAAGTTTGATCCTCTAGGATTTCTGACACCTGTCATAACTACTGCCAAAATTCTAATACAAGAACTTTGGAGTCTTCAAATAGATTTGGATAAGAAGCCCCCAGCGCACATCGTTAAGCGATGGAAAACTATTTGTAAAGGATTACCAATGTTAACAAAGTTAAGAGTTTCCCAGACACTCGTCTATCAAGCTTGAATCCTCAATAAGTTTAATTAGCCTTGCTGATGCCAGTGAAAAGGCTTACGGAGGTGCAGTGTACATTCTCAACCCAAGATAGGCAGGCTATTCGTCGAGTGGTACTACTATGTGCAAAATCAAAAGTTGCTCCTCTAAAGGTAAAGTCAATTCCACGTTTGGAGCTTTGTGCAGCTTTGATACTGTCAAAACTAATGAGACATAATATTGATTTATATAAGGAGAAACGTGTATTTAATCAAATCATAACTTTTTCAGACTCTACTGTAACACTTCATTGGATAAATTCTAATCTTGCGAGATGGAAAGTCTTTGTGGCGAATCGTGTATCACAAATTCAGGAAAATATAGAACCATGTCATTGAAAACAAGTGTCAGGAAAACAAAATGCAAGTGATTGCCTAAGCAGAGGCTTGCCACCCGAGGCGATAAGCAATAACCCCATTGTGGTTTCTAGGACCATCAGGGCGGATCTTAGATGAACAAAACTGGCCAATAATAACACCAGAAGCCATGCCACTAGAACTTGTCAGCCAAGAAGGCAAAATTAAGAGAATTGTTGAAACCAAACATCATGAGCCTTTTGTTTTGGATTGTCTCTTAAAGAGTGTCAACATACAAAAAACTGCTAAAAGCAACTGTGTACGTCTTTGTTGACATTCAATGTAACGTAAGTTACAGACATCTAAACAGATATATGTACCATACAAAAAATGACGCAGGCATAAAAAAATAACAAAAGGTACCATTGTTACAATGACATCAATTACTGTTGACATTCAATGTAACGTAAGTTACAGACATCAAAACAGTTATATGTACCATACAAAAAAAGACACAGGCATAAAAAAATAACAAAAGGTACCATTGTTACAATGACATCAATTACTGTTGACATTCAATGTAACGTAAGTTACAGACATCAAAACAGTTATATGTACCATACAAAAAATGACACAGGCATAAAAAAATAACAAAAGGTACCATTGTTAGAATGACATCAATTACTGTTGACATTCAATGTAACGTAAGTTACAGACATCAAAACAATTATATGTACCATACAAAAAATGACAGACAAAAAAATAGTAAAAGGTACCATTGCTAGAATGGCATCAATTACTGTTGATATGATAGTACATACGTAGTAATGATAGTACGCTGTATAGGCAGATATAATTGAAATTTATTTGCAGATAGGGATCCACCCGGAATATCACCAGTATCAAAGATTAATTTGGAGACCTTCTACTGAAATCGATCTTTAAGTTTATGAATTGCACACAGTATTAATTGGAGCCACTAGTTCTCCTTATCTAGCACAGAGTAATTCGCCTTTTAGCTGACTTGGAAAAGTCAAAATTTTCCAATGGCCGCAGATGTTGTTCAAAGAGACATTTATATGGATGACTTAGTCACTTCAACCACCAGCCCACAACGTGCCATTGAAATATATAATCAAGTTAAAGGTTTACCGTAGGGTTGGGTTGCCTCTTCCGCCGTACCGAAGCACATCCTTTCCGCCGAGGAACGCCGTTGAGGTCTTCACCGTAACCCTGGCTAGGGACCCCCTTGCAAGGTACTATCAGCCGAGGCAAGCTGAACCAAGGTTTATTATAGAGGTATGCTCCTCTAGCTCAGGTACCCCGGGATTGCCAAGTCCCGTACTCACTACGTGAGCCCCTGGGGGAGGCAGATATAAGTGAAATTTATTTGCAGATAGGGATCCACCCGGAATATCACCAGTATCAAAGATTAATTTGGAGACCTTCTACTGAAATCAGTCTTTAAGTTTATGAATTGCACACAGTATTAATTGGAGCCACTAGTTCTCCTTATCTAGCACAGAGTAATTCGCCTTTTAGCTGAATTGGAAAAGTCAACATTTCCAATGGCCGCAGATGTTGTTCAAAGAGACATTTATATGGATGACTTAGTCACTTCGACCACCAGCCCACAACGTGGCATAGAAATATGTAATCAAGTTAAAGGTTTATTTGAAGCAGGAGGATCTACAATTAAAAAATGGTGCTCCAATTCATTGGAACTGATGGAATACATTCCAGAAAACCTTAAGTTACAAAATGAACTTCAATTTGACAAAGATATCACAGCCAAGGTGCTTGGAGTTCAATGGTCACCACAGAATGATGTGTTGTCCTTTAAAATAGCTTTGCCAGATGATACTAGTACAAAGCGTTCTTTTTTGTCTATGGTTGCCCATAAGTTTGATCCTCTAGGATTTCTGACACCTGTCATAACTACTACCAAAATTCTAATACAAGAACTTTGGAGTCTTCAAATAGATTTGGATAAGAAGCCCCCAGCGCACATCGTTAAGCGATGGAAAACTATTTGTAAAGGATTACCAATGTTAACAAAGTTAAGAGTTTCCCAGACACTCGTCTATCAAGCTTGAATCCTCAATAAGTTTAAAATTGGCCTTGCTGATGCCAGTGAAAAGGCTTACGGAGGTGCAGTGTACATTCTCAACCCAAGATAGGCAGGCTATTCGTCGAGTGGTACTACTATGTGCAAAATCAAAAGTTGCTCCTCTAAAGGTAAAGTCAATTCCACGTTTGGAGCTTTGTGCAGCTTTGATACTGTCAAAACTAATGAGACATAATATTGATTTATATAAGGAGAAACGTGTATTTAATCAAATCATAACTTTTTCAGACTCTACTGTAACACTTCATTGGATAAATTCTAATCTTGCGAGATGGAAAGTCTTTGTGGCGAATCGTGTATCACAAATTCAGGAAAATATAGAACCATGTCATTGAAAACAAGTGTCAGGAAAACAAAATGCAAGTGATTGCCTAAGCAGAGGCTTGCCACCCGAGGTGATAAGCAATAACCCCATTGTGGTTTCTAGGACCATCAGGGCGGATCTTAGATGAACAAAACTGGCCAATAATAACACCAGAAGCCATGCCACTAGAACTTGTCAGCCAAGAAGGCAAAATTAAGAGAATTGTTGAAACCAAACATCATGAGCCTTTTGTTTTGGATTGTCTCTTAAAGAGTGTCAACATACAAAAAACTGCTAAAAGCAACTGTGTACGTCTTTGTTGACATTCAATGTAACGTAAGTTACAGACATCTAAACAGATATATGTACCATACAAAAAATGACGCAGGCATAAAAAAATAACAAAAGGTACCATTGTTACAATGACATCAATTACTGTTGACATTCAATGTAACGTAAGTTACAGACATCAAAACAGTTATATGTACCATACAAAAAAAGACACAGGCATAAAAAAATAACAAAAGGTACCATTGTTACAATGACATCAATTACTGTTGACATTCAATGTAACGTAAGTTACAGACATCAAAACAGTTATATGTACCATACAAAAAATGACACAGGCATAAAAAAATAACAAAAGGTACCATTGTTAGAATGACATCAATTACTGTTGACATTCAATGTAACGTAAGTTACAGACATCAAAACAATTATATGTACCATACAAAAAATGACAGACAAAAAAATAGTAAAAGGTACCATTGCTAGAATGGCATCAATTACTGTTGATATGATAGTACATACGTAGTAATGATAGTACGCTGTATAGGCAGATATAATTGAAATTTATTTGCAGATAGGGATCCACCCGGAATATCACCAGTATCAAAGATTAATTTGGAGACCTTCTACTGAAATCGATCTTTAAGTTTATGAATTGCACACAGTATTAATTGGAGCCACTAGTTCTCCTTATCTAGCACAGAGTAATTCGCCTTTTAGCTGACTTGGAAAAGTCAAAATTTTCCAATGGCCGCAGATGTTGTTCAAAGAGACATTTATATGGATGACTTAGTCACTTCAACCACCAGCCCACAACGTGCCATTGAAATATATAATCAAGTTAAAGGTTTACCGTAGGGTTGGGTTGCCTCTTCCGCCGTCTTCGCCGTACCGAAGCACATCCTTTCCGCCGAGGAACGCCGTTGAGGTCTTCACCGTAACCCTGGCTAGGGACCCCCTTGCAAGGTACTATCAGCCGAGGCAAGCTGAACCAAGGTTTATTATAGAGGTATGCTCCTCTAGCTCAGGTACCCCGGGATTGCCAAGTCCCGTACTCACTACGTGAGCCCCTGGGGGAGGCAGATATAAGTGAAATTTATTTGCAGATAGGGATCCACCCGGAATATCACCAGTATCAAAGATTAATTTGGAGACCTTCTACTGAAATCAGTCTTTAAGTTTATGAATTGCACACAGTATTAATTGGAGCCACTAGTTCTCCTTATCTAGCACAGAGTAATTCGCCTTTTAGCTGAATTGGAAAAGTCAACATTTCCAATGGCCGCAGATGTTGTTCAAAGAGACATTTATATGGATGACTTAGTCACTTCGACCACCAGCCCACAACGTGGCATAGAAATATGTAATCAAGTTAAAGGTTTATTTGAAGCAGGAGGATCTACAATTAAAAAATGGTGCTCCAATTCATTGGAACTGATGGAATACATTCCAGAAAACCTTAAGTTACAAAATGAACTTCAATTTGACAAAGATATCACAGCCAAGGTGCTTGGAGTTCAATGGTCACCACAGAATGATGTGTTGTCCTTTAAAATAGCTTTGCCAGATGATACTAGTACAAAGCGTTCTTTTTTGTCTATGGTTGCCCATAAGTTTGATCCTCTAGGATTTCTGACACCTGTCATAACTACTGCCAAAATTCTAATACAAGAACTTTGGAGTCTTCAAATAGATTTGGATAAGAAGCCCCCAGCGCACATCGTTAAGCGATGGAAAACTATTTGTAAAGGATTACCAATGTTAACAAAGTTAAGAGTTTCCCAGACACTCGTCTATCAAGCTTGAATCCTCAATAAGTTTAATTAGCCTTGCTGATGCCAGTGAAAAGGCTTACGGAGGTGCAGTGTACATTCTCAACCCAAGATAGGCAGGCTATTCGTCGAGTGGTACTACTATGTGCAAAATCAAAAGTTGCTCCTCTAAAGGTAAAGTCAATTCCACGTTTGGAGCTTTGTGCAGCTTTGATACTGTCAAAACTAATGAGACATAATATTGATTTATATAAGGAGAAACGTGTATTTAATCAAATCATAACTTTTTCAGACTCTACTGTAACACTTCATTGGATAAATTCTAAACTTGCGAGATGGAAAGTCTTTGTGGCGAATCGTGTATCACAAATTCAGGAAAATATAGAACCATGTCATTGAAAACAAGTGTCAGGAAAACAAAATGCAAGTGATTGCCTAAGCAGAGGCTTGCCACCCGAGGCGATAAGCAATAACCCCATTGTGGTTTCTAGGACCATCAGGGCGGATCTTAGATGAACAAAACTGGCCAATAATAACACCAGAAGCCATGCCACTAGAACTTGTCAGCCAAGAAGGCAAAATTAAGAGAATTGTTGAAACCAAACATCATGAGCCTTTTGTTTTGGATTGTCTCTTAAAGAGTGTCAACATACAAAAAACTGCTAAAAGCAACTGTGTACGTCTTTGTTGACATTCAATGTAACGTAAGTTACAGACATCTAAACAGATATATGTACCATACAAAAAATGACGCAGGCATAAAAAAATAACAAAAGGTACCATTGTTACAATGACATCAATTACTGTTGACATTCAATGTAACGTAAGTTACAGACATCAAAACAGTTATATGTACCATACAAAAAAAGACACAGGCATAAAAAAATAACAAAAGGTACCATTGTTACAATGACATCAATTACTGTTGACATTCAATGTAACGTAAGTTACAGACATCAAAACAGTTATATGTACCATACAAAAAATGACACAGGCATAAAAAAATAACAAAAGGTACCATTGTTAGAATGACATCAATTACTGTTGACATTCAATGTAACGTAAGTTACAGACATCAAAACAATTATATGTACCATACAAAAAATGACAGACAAAAAAATAGTAAAAGGTACCATTGCTAGAATGGCATCAATTACTGTTGATATGATAGTACATACGTAGTAATGATAGTACGCTGTATAGGCAGATATAATTGAAATTTATTTGCAGATAGGGATCCACCCGGAATATCACCAGTATCAAAGATTAATTTGGAGACCTTCTACTGAAATCGATCTTTAAGTTTATGAATTGCACACAGTATTAATTGGAGCCACTAGTTCTCCTTATCTAGCACAGAGTAATTCGCCTTTTAGCTGACTTGGAAAAGTCAAAATTTTCCAATGGCCGCAGATGTTGTTCAAAGAGACATTTATATGGATGACTTAGTCACTTCAACCACCAGCCCACAACGTGCCATTGAAATATATAATCAAGTTAAAGGTTTACCGTAGGGTTGGGTTGCCTCTTCCGCCGTCTTCGCCGTACCGAAGCACATCCTTTCCGCCGAGGAACGCCGTTGAGGTCTTCACCGTAACCCTGGCTAGGGACCCCCTTGCAAGGTACTATCAGCCGAGGCAAGCTGAACCAAGGTTTATTATAGAGGTATGCTCCTCTAGCTCAGGTACCCCGGGATTGCCAAGTCCCGTACTCACTACGTGAGCCCCTGGGGGAGGCAGATATAAGTGAAATTTATTTGCAGATAGGGATCCACCCGGAATATCACCAGTATCAAAGATTAATTTGGAGACCTTCTACTGAAATCAGTCTTTAAGTTTATGAATTGCACACAGTATTAATTGGAGCCACTAGTTCTCCTTATCTAGCACAGAGTAATTCGCCTTTTAGCTGAATTGGAAAAGTCAACATTTCCAATGGCCGCAGATGTTGTTCAAAGAGACATTTATATGGATGACTTAGTCACTTCGACCACCAGCCCACAACGTGGCATAGAAATATGTAATCAAGTTAAAGGTTTATTTGAAGCAGGAGGATCTACAATTAAAAAATGGTGCTCCAATTCATTGGAACTGATGGAATACATTCCAGAAAACCTTAAGTTACAAAATGAACTTCAATTTGACAAAGATATCACAGCCAAGGTGCTTGGAGTTCAATGGTCACCACAGAATGATGTGTTGTCCTTTAAAATAGCTTTGCCAGATGATACTAGTACAAAGCGTTCTTTTTTGTCTATGGTTGCCCATAAGTTTGATCCTCTAGGATTTCTGACACCTGTCATAACTACTGCCAAAATTCTAATACAAGAACTTTGGAGTCTTCAAATAGATTTGGATAAGAAGCCCCCAGCGCACATCGTTAAGCGATGGAAAACTATTTGTAAAGGATTACCAATGTTAACAAAGTTAAGAGTTTCCCAGACACTCGTCTATCAAGCTTGAATCCTCAATAAGTTTAATTAGCCTTGCTGATGCCAGTGAAAAGGCTTACGGAGGTGCAGTGTACATTCTCAACCCAAGATAGGCAGGCTATTCGTCGAGTGGTACTACTATGTGCAAAATCAAAAGTTGCTCCTCTAAAGGTAAAGTCAATTCCACGTTTGGAGCTTTGTGCAGCTTTGATACTGTCAAAACTAATGAGACATAATATTGATTTATATAAGGAGAAACGTGTATTTAATCAAATCATAACTTTTTCAGACTCTACTGTAACACTTCATTGGATAAATTCTAAACTTGCGAGATGGAAAGTCTTTGTGGCGAATCGTGTATCACAAATTCAGGAAAATATAGAACCATGTCATTGAAAACAAGTGTCAGGAAAACAAAATGCAAGTGATTGCCTAAGCAGAGGCTTGCCACCCGAGGCGATAAGCAATAACCCCATTGTGGTTTCTAGGACCATCAGGGCGGATCTTAGATGAACAAAACTGGCCAATAATAACACCAGAAGCCATGCCACTAGAACTTGTCAGCCAAGAAGGCAAAATTAAGAGAATTGTTGAAACCAAACATCATGAGCCTTTTGTTTTGGATTGTCTCTTAAAGAGTGTCAACATACAAAAAACTGCTAAAAGCAACTGTGTACGTCTTTGTTGACATTCAATGTAACGTAAGTTACAGACATCTAAACAGATATATGTACCATACAAAAAATGACGCAGGCATAAAAAAATAACAAAAGGTACCATTGTTACAATGACATCAATTACTGTTGACATTCAATGTAACGTAAGTTACAGACATCAAAACAGTTATATGTACCATACAAAAAAAGACACAGGCATAAAAAAATAACAAAAGGTACCATTGTTACAATGACATCAATTACTGTTGACATTCAATGTAACGTAAGTTACAGACATCAAAACAGTTATATGTACCATACAAAAAATGACACAGGCATAAAAAAATAACAAAAGGTACCATTGTTAGAATGACATCAATTACTGTTGACATTCAATGTAACGTAAGTTACAGACATCAAAACAATTATATGTACCATACAAAAAATGACAGACAAAAAAATAGTAAAAGGTACCATTGCTAGAATGGCATCAATTACTGTTGATATGATAGTACATACGTAGTAATGATAGTACGCTGTATAGGCAGATATAATTGAAATTTATTTGCAGATAGGGATCCACCCGGAATATCACCAGTATCAAAGATTAATTTGGAGACCTTCTACTGAAATCGATCTTTAAGTTTATGAATTGCACACAGTATTAATTGGAGCCACTAGTTCTCCTTATCTAGCACAGAGTAATTCGCCTTTTAGCTGACTTGGAAAAGTCAAAATTTTCCAATGGCCGCAGATGTTGTTCAAAGAGACATTTATATGGATGACTTAGTCACTTCAACCACCAGCCCACAACGTGCCATTGAAATATATAATCAAGTTAAAGGTTTACCGTAGGGTTGGGTTGCCTCTTCCGCCGTCTTCGCCGTACCGAAGCACATCCTTTCCGCCGAGGAACGCCGTTGAGGTCTTCACCGTAACCCTGGCTAGGGACCCCCTTGCAAGGTACTATCAGCCGAGGCAAGCTGAACCAAGGTTTATTATAGAGGTATGCTCCTCTAGCTCAGGTAACCCGGGATTGCCAAGTCCCGTACTCACTACGTGAGCCCCTGGGGGAGGCAGATATAAGTGAAATTTATTTGCAGATAGGGATCCACCCGGAATATCACCAGTATCAAAGATTAATTTGGAGACCTTCTACTGAAATCAGTCTTTAAGTTTATGAATTGCACACAGTATTAATTGGAGCCACTAGTTCTCCTTATCTAGCACAGAGTAATTCGCCTTTTAGCTGAATTGGAAAAGTCAACATTTCCAATGGCCGCAGATGTTGTTCAAAGAGACATTTATATGGATGACTTAGTCACTTCGACCACCAGCCCACAACGTGGCATAGAAATATGTAATCAAGTTAAAGGTTTATTTGAAGCAGGAGGATCTACAATTAAAAAATGGTGCTCCAATTCATTGGAACTGATGGAATACATTCCAGAAAACCTTAAGTTACAAAATGAACTTCAATTTGACAAAGATATCACAGCCAAGGTGCTTGGAGTTCAATGGTCACCACAGAATGATGTGTTGTCCTTTAAAATAGCTTTGCCAGATGATACTAGTACAAAGCGTTCTTTTTTGTCTATGGTTGCCCATAAGTTTGATCCTCTAGGATTTCTGACACCTGTCATAACTACTGCCAAAATTCTAATACAAGAACTTTGGAGTCTTCAAATAGATTTGGATAAGAAGCCCCCAGCGCACATCGTTAAGCGATGGAAAACTATTTGTAAAGGATTACCAATGTTAACAAAGTTAAGAGTTTCCCAGACACTCGTCTATCAAGCTTGAATCCTCAATAAGTTTAATTAGCCTTGCTGATGCCAGTGAAAAGGCTTACGGAGGTGCAGTGTACATTCTCAACCCAAGATAGGCAGGCTATTCGTCGAGTGGTACTACTATGTGCAAAATCAAAAGTTGCTCCTCTAAAGGTAAAGTCAATTCCACGTTTGGAGCTTTGTGCAGCTTTGATACTGTCAAAACTAATGAGACATAATATTGATTTATATAAGGAGAAACGTGTATTTAATCAAATCATAACTTTTTCAGACTCTACTGTAACACTTCATTGGATAAATTCTAAACTTGCGAGATGGAAAGTCTTTGTGGCGAATCGTGTATCACAAATTCAGGAAAATATAGAACCATGTCATTGAAAACAAGTGTCAGGAAAACAAAATGCAAGTGATTGCCTAAGCAGAGGCTTGCCACCCGAGGCGATAAGCAATAACCCCATTGTGGTTTCTAGGACCATCAGGGCGGATCTTAGATGAACAAAACTGGCCAATAATAACACCAGAAGCCATGCCACTAGAACTTGTCAGCCAAGAAGGCAAAATTAAGAGAATTGTTGAAACCAAACATCATGAGCCTTTTGTTTTGGATTGTCTCTTAAAGAGTGTCAACATACAAAAAACTGCTAAAAGCAACTGTGTACGTCTTTGTTGACATTCAATGTAACGTAAGTTACAGACATCTAAACAGATATATGTACCATACAAAAAATGACGCAGGCATAAAAAAATAACAAAAGGTACCATTGTTACAATGACATCAATTACTGTTGACATTCAATGTAACGTAAGTTACAGACATCAAAACAGTTATATGTACCATACAAAAAAAGACACAGGCATAAAAAAATAACAAAAGGTACCATTGTTACAATGACATCAATTACTGTTGACATTCATCTGTAACGTAAGTTACAGACATCAAAACAATTATATGTACCATACAAAAAATGACAGACAAAAAAATAGTAAAAGGTACCATTGCTAGAATGGCATCAATTACTGTTGATATGATAGTACATACGTAGTAATGATAGTACGCTGTATAGGCAGATATAATTGAAATTTATTTGCAGATAGGGATCCACCCGGAATATCACCAGTATCAAAGATTAATTTGGAGACCTTCTACTGAAATCGATCTTTAAGTTTATGAATTGCACACAGTATTAATTGGAGCCACTAGTTCTCCTTATCTAGCACAGAGTAATTCGCCTTTTAGCTGACTTGGAAAAGTCAAAATTTTCCAATGGCCGCAGATGTTGTTCAAAGAGACATTTATATGGATGACTTAGTCACTTCAACCACCAGCCCACAACGTGCCATTGAAATATATAATAAAGTTAAAGGTTTACCGTAGGGTTGGGTTGCCTCTTCCGCCATCTTCGCCGTACCGAAGCACATCCTTTCCGCCGAGGAACGCCGTTGAGGTCTTCACCGTAACCCTGGCTAGGGACCCCCTTGCAAGGTACTATCAGCCGAGGCAAGCTGAACCAAGGTTTATTATAGAGGTATGCTCCTCTAGCTCAGGTACCCCGGGATTGCCAAATCCCGTACTCACTACGTGAGCCCCTGGGGGAGGCAGATATAAGTGAAATTTATTTGCAGATAGGGATCCACCCGGAATATCACCAGTATCAAAGATTAATTTGGAGACCTTCTACTGAAATCAGTCTTTAAGTTTATGAATTGCACACAGTATTAATTGGAGCCACTAGTTCTCCTTATCTAGCACAGAGTAATTCGCCTTTTAGCTGAATTGGAAAAGTCAACATTTCCAATGGCCGCAGATGTTGTTCAAAGAGACATTTATATTGATGACTTAGTCACTTCGACCACCAGCCCACAACGTGGCATAGAAATATGTAATCAAGTTAAAGGTTTATTTGAAGCAGGAGGATCTACAATTAAAAAATGGTGCTCCAATTCATTGGAACTGATGGAATACATTCCAGAAAACCTTAAGTTACAAAATGAACTTCAATTTGACAAAGATATCACAGCCAAGGTGCTTGGAGTTCAATGGTCACCACAGAATGATGTGTTGTCCTTTAAAATAGCTTTGCCAGATGATACTAGTACAAAGCGTTCTTTTTTGTCTATGGTTGCCCATAAGTTTGATCCTCTAGGATTTCTGACACCTGTCATAACTACTGCCAAAATTCTAATACAAGAACTTTGGAGTCTTCAAATAGATTTGGATAAGAAGCCCCCAGCGCACATCGTTAAGCGATGGAAAACTATTTGTAAAGGATTACCAATGTTAACAAAGTTAAGAGTTTCCCAGACACTCGTCTATCAAGCTTGAATCCTCAATAAGTTTAATTGGCCTTGCTGATGCCAGTGAAAAGGCTTACGGAGGTGCAGTGTACATTCTCAACCCAAGATAGGCAGGCTATTCGTCGAGTGGTACTACTATGTGCAAAATCAAAAGTTGCTCCTCTAAAGGTAAAGTCAATTCCACGTTTGGAGCTTTGTGCAGCTTTGATACTGTCAAAACTAATGAGACATATTATTGATTTATATAAGGAGAAACGTGTATTTAATCAAATCATAACTTTTTCAGACTCTACTGTAACACTTCATTGGATAAATTCTAATCTTGCGAGATGGAAAGTCTTTGTGGCGAATCGTGTATCACAAATTCAGGAAAATATAGAACCATGTCATTGAAAACAAGTGTCAGGAAAACAAAATGCAAGTGATTGCCTAAGCAGAGGCTTGCCACCCGAGGCGATAAGCAATAACCCCATTGTGGTTTCTAGGACCATCAGGGCGGATCTTAGATGAACAAAACTGGCCAATAATAACACCAGAAGCCATGCCACTAGAACTTGTCAGCCAAGAAGGCAAAATTAAGAGAATTGTTGAAACCAAACATCATGAGCCTTTTGTTTTGGATTGTCTCTTAAAGAGTGTCAACATACAAAAAACTGCTAAAAGCAACTGTGTACGTCTTTGTTGACATTCAATGTAACGTAAGTTACAGACATCTAAACAGATATATGTACCATACAAAAAATGACGCAGGCATAAAAAAATAACAAAAGGTACCATTGTTACAATGACATCAATTACTGTTGACATTCAATGTAACGTAAGTTACAGACATCAAAACAGTTATATGTACCATACAAAAAAAGACACAGGCATAAAAAAATAACAAAAGGTACCATTGTTACAATGACATCAATTACTGTTGACATTCAATGTAACGTAAGTTACAGACATCAAAACAGTTATATGTACCATACAAAAAATGACACAGGCATAAAAAAATAACAAAAGTTACCATGTTAGAATGACATCAATTACTGTTGACATTCAATGTAACGTAAGTTACAGACATCAAAACAATTATATGTACCATACAAAAAATGACAGACAAAAAAATAGTAAAAGGTACCATTGCTAGAATGGCATCAATTACTGTTGATATGATAGTACATACGTAGTAATGATATTACGCTGTATAGGCAGATATATTTGAAATTTATTTGCAGATAGGGATCCACCCGGAATATCACCAGTATCAAAGATTAATTTGGAGACCTTCTACTGAAATCGATCTTCAAGTTTATGAATTGCACACAGTATTAATTGGAAGTTCTCCTTATCTAGCACAGAGTAATTCGCCTTTTAGCTGACTTGGAAAAGTCAAAATTTTCCAATGGCCGCAGATGTTGTTCAAAGAGACATTTATATGGATGACTTAGTCACTTCAACCACCAGCCCACAACGTGCCATTGAAATATATAATCAAGTTAAAGGTTTACTGTAGGGTTGGGTTGCCTCTTCCGCCATCTTCGCCGTACCGAAGCACATCCTCTCCGCCGAGGAACGCCGTTGAGGTCTTCACCGTAACCCTGGCTAGGGACCCCCTTGCAAGGTACTATCAGCCGAGGCAAGCTGAACCAAGGTTTATTATAGAGGTATGCTCCTCTAGCTCAGGTACCCCGGGATTGCCAAGTCCCGTACTCACTACGTGAGCCCCTGAGGGAGGCAGATATAAGTGAAATTTATTTGCAGATAGGGATCCACCCGGAATATCACCAGTATCAAAGATTAATTTGGAGACCTTCTACTGAAATCAGTCTTTAAGTTTATGAATTGCACACAGTATTAATTGGAGCCACTAGTTCTCCTTATCTAGCACAGAGTAATTCGCCTTTTAGCTGAATTGGAAAAGTCAACATTTCCAATGGCCGCAGATGTTGTTCAAAGAGACATTTATATGGATGACTTAGTCACTTCGACCACCAGCCCATAACGTGGCATAGAAATATATCATCAAGTTAAAGGTTTATTTGAAGCAGGAGGATCTACAATTAAAAAATGGTGCTCCAATTCATTGGAACTGATGGAATACATTCCAGAAAACCTTAAGTTACAAAATGAACTTCAATTTGACAAAGATATCACAGCCAAGGTGCTTGGAGTTCAATGGTCACCACAGAATGATGTGTTGTCCTTTAAAATAGCTTTGCCAGATGATACTAGTACAAAGCGTTCTTTTTTGTCTATGGTTGCCCATAAGTTTGATCCTCTAGGATTTCTGACACCTGTCATAACTACTACCAAAATTCTAATACAAGAACTTTGGAGTCTTCAAATAGATTTGGATAAGAAGCCCCCAGCGCACATCGTTAAGCGATGGAAAACTATTTGTAAAGGATTACCAATGTTAACAAAGTTAAGAGTTTCCCAGACACTCGTCTATCAAGCTTGAATCCTCAATAAGTTTAAAATTGGCCTTGCTGATGCCAGTGAAAAGGCTTACGGAGGTGCAGTGTACATTCTCAACCCAAGATAGGCAGGCTATTCGTCGAGTGGTACTACTATGTGCAAAATCAAAAGTTGCTCCTCTAAAGGTAAAGTCAATTCCACGTTTGGAGCTTTGTGCAGCTTTGATACTGTCAAAACTAATGAGACATATTATTGATTTATATAAGGAGAAACGTGTGTTTAATCAAATCATAACTTTTTCAGACTCTACTATAACACTTCATTGGATAAATTCCAATCTTGTGAGATGGAAAGTCTTTGTGGCGAATCGTGTATCACAAATTCAGGAAAATATAGAACCATGTCATTGAAAACAAGTGTCAGGAAAACAAAATGCAAGTGATTGCCTAAGCAGAGGCTTGCCACCCGAGGCGATAAGCAATAACCCCATTGTGGTTTCTAGGACCATCAGGGCGGATCTTAGATGAACAATACTGGCCAATAATAACACCAGAAGCCACGCCACTAGAACTTGTCAGCCAAGAAGGCAAAATTAAGAGAATTGTTGAAACCAAACATCATGAGCCTTTTGTTTTGGATTGTCTCTTAAAGAGTGTCAACATACAAAAAACTGCTAAAAGCAACTGTGTACGTCTTTGTTGACATTCAATGTAACGTAAGTTACAGACATCAAAACAGTTATATGTACCATACAATAAATGACACAGACAAATAAATAGTAAAAGGTACCATTGCTAGAATGACATCAATTACTGTTGACATTCAATGTAACGTAAGTTACACACATCAAAACAGTTATATGTACCATACAAAAAATGACACAGGCATAAAAAAATTACAAAAGGTACCATTGTTACAATGACATCAGTTACTGTTGACATTCAATGTAACTTAAGTTACAGACATCAAAACAGATATACGTACCATACACAAAAAATTACGCAGGCATAAAAAAATAACAAAAGGTACTATTGTTAGAATGACATCAATTACTGTTGACATTCAATGTAACGTTAACAATCTAGTTAACAAAACTAGTTAACAATCGTAAACTATCAAAGTAACAATGCAAAAAATTATTACAGGCCAATAATTATTTATTATTATATTAATAATTATTAATTATTATTGGGGTTAATTATTTTTTGCAGGTCATTGCAAAAATTATATCAGTTATTGATGACATTCTATGTAACGTAAGTTACAGACATCAAAATAGCAATAATAGGTACCATACAAAAATTATATTAATTACTGCTGATACTCAATTTAACGCAAGTTCATCATTAACCATCAATTCGGAGTGATCCTTGGTATGTCCAATTACAGCTCTGCCCTTCAATTTTGTGATGTTCCTTTTTTTCATCTTACTTCCATTTTGGCCTCTCATGAGAAAATTCCTTCAACATCTATTAACATTTCCCAGTCACCAAAGTACAGTACAACCTCGGTAAGTCGGCCCCTTTTAAGTCGGATCTTCAGGTAACACGCAAACGAGTTTGTTTGCAGTGACTATAAATCTGATGCCTAACTGTAGCGCTGCATGCCTGCATGGAGAGTCATTGTCACCCAGGTGATTGGGTTCGCTTTGCCGGTTGCCCCACTTCTCAGTTCACTGTCAGACAGCTCAGTTACTGTAAGTGTCTTGTTGGTACTGTGTTGTTTAGTTGAGTATTCTGTACAGTTTTAGTTTGTTATTTTGTGATTGTTACTGTGTTGTTTTGTTTGTTCGAGTTTCTGTAGTTTGGACACAATGGCAACGAAACAAAAAAATGTGTTTGTAACAATGGACAAACGACTTGAAGCATTAGGCCGAATTGACAAAGGCAAGTCATTAAAATCAATTGCTGCTTTATATGGCATCGGAACTTCTACAATGTCAGACTGGAAAAAAACAACAGAAAAACTATTGAAGAATTATGTATTAAAATGATTTCAAAAGACAGTTTGGATGATCGATGCAAAGCAAAGAAAGCTAAAAATGAAACATTGGATGATGTGTTATTTGTTGGTTTTGTGCTAAAAGAGAACGAGGTTTACCAGTATCATGTCCCATTATCCAGCAAAAAGCCCTCAGCTTGAATAAAAAATTGCCAGACGA
The DNA here is from genome assembly GCA_963513935.1 of Aphrophora alni. Lineage (NCBI taxonomy): Eukaryota > Metazoa > Arthropoda > Insecta > Hemiptera > Aphrophoridae > Aphrophora > Aphrophora alni. The sequence goes on from OY740765.1 coordinate 153,090,565, forward strand.
AGACCCAAATTTCACTGCCAGTCAAGGATGGCTGGATAGATGGAAAAAGTTTATCTGGTGACATAAACGCAGCTGACAAATACAAAAAAGATATGGATAATAATTAGTTAAATATAGCATTTGAACCATCCTGGGAGGAATATAACATCAAGCATAATCAAATGTGGTAGGGGTTTCAGTGTTTTATATTGATTTTATCAATATTAAATAAAAATATTTCCGACTAGCCTGTCAATCAGGCGCCATTTTGGCTTTTTTGCAACTACTGGCCAAGTACTGGATCAATCAAGTCAGTAATGAAATAGGACCATCTCGGGAATGTTAGGAATTAAGATAGATTTAGTTAGAAGATAGATAAATAAAAATAATATTAAGTCAGGATGGACACCAACTGTTGTGAAAGACAAAAGTGGAACAATAATTATGATGAAATGCTTACCTTGCAAAGGCAGTCAACGATACAAACATGACGGAGCTATATAATCTCTTGGACAGAAGGAGACGGGGTCTTTGGATCACAGGAGGAATTGCTGCTCGAGGCATGTTCGGAAGATAGCCATATTTGGCGAGTAAGAGTAGAAGAGAGCCCGATAGTTCGAGAGAACATCATTAGAAAGGTGAACATCTTGCAAGAACTTTGCAAGAAAGGTGAGCAAATCATTGTGTGTTGGAAAACTTGTCATTGTTTATTACTTAAGTTAACAGTAGAGTCGTAACGGTTGGAATAATTCTGGATTAATAGTAGTAATAAGGATATTGTAGTATTATAATAAGATAGGAGATAGTCATTCTTAATAATAATTGTTAATAAAGATTAATTGAGTCCTGAAAAACTGATTTGAGTAGATTCAAAATAAAGAACCCAGGCAACAAAAGAAACTTCCTAACAAATCCAAATTTAACACATAAAACACAATTTTTCTTTTGTAAAATTCTATAATTTATTATGGTCTAGCCGACCATGGTTTCGCCAGTTACGGCATTGATGAGGCTCTTACAAGACTCAGTCTTGTAAGAGCCTCGTCAATGCCGTAACTGGCGAAACCATGGTCGGCTAGACCATAATAAATTATAGAATTTTACAAAAGAAAAATTGTGTTTTATTTGTTAAAATGGAATTCTATCAAGTACCGTCGGTCATCAGTGTAAACAATATAAATCCAAATTTGTTAGAGGAGCCAATCCCCTAATGAAATCGGTTAAGCCGTTCCGGATATATACACGGACTTACATTAAAAAAAATCAGGTTGAATACAGAACTTCCTCCTTTTTTAAAGTCGGTTAAAAAGAAGGCAAAATTAGGAATTTACATATTTTTATTTCGACCTTGTAATTGGAACTAGCAATAATAATTAATACTAAATAATTTATAACAAATGCCACTATTTCCATTTAAACTATGTCCCTATAAATTAAAAAATTGTGTCTACAATAAATTTCTTATAGTTAACATGTTGACTCCCACAATATGTAAGGTAAACAATATGTATTGCCATTAGATGCACTGTCACTTGTCAATCTAACATCACACAATTCAACTTAGTCATTCAATATATGCTATGAGAAGTGCCTATGCTTCTTGGATTAACCTTACCTATAGGGAGCACGAATTATAATAATTCTTCATTGACATTTGTTTAGAATGTACCATGTCTTCTTGTAGTTTCTTCATAATGCTCCAAAATCGTGGTGTGTCTAAGAGGGAGAAGTCTAAGTAATTTGAGCAATGCAGTGCTCTATCTATATGCAGTGTTCTAAAACAGTAAAACCACATACATACAAAGTTAATATCATTTTAAATTTGCTTTTTAAATTTTATTTATAATAATGTTATATTTCAGTGTTTTATATTTTCTTATTGTTTTTTAGTTTAAACATACTGTAATTAAATATATGTATTGTTATTTGTGTAGACTAATAGTGTATGAAATCAAATACAGTAATTTGGAACTTTGAGATTATACATATTCAATATTGGTTACAATACAGTATGCTTGAAATTAACTATAATTATGTAAATGTCGATAATAATTTGTCACATATGATGTCATGACTCCTCAACATCATAGTTGAAAGAGCTCAAGACTTCAAAATTCCCCCCTTTTCACTGCTGAATACAAGACAATGCATGAGGAAAACAGTTTGTTTTTTCAATAAAAAGTTTGTTTGGAAAGAAAAAGAGTAGATAGTGTAACATTCAGATGGATGTGCAACTTGCTGTCTATTAGAAAAGCTGAGACTAATGTGGGAGAAAGAACCATTTGAGTCAGTACAACTGAAAGATGTTCACAAGGAAGGGTTCTATCTCCTTTGATGCGGAACCTGGTCATAGACGAGTTACTCAGGAAATTGACCAAGAAGGGTCTAAAGTGCTTTGGATATGCCAATGACATCGCCATTATGGCCAGAATAAAAGTTGAAGCCAGTCTTTCACAGCCAGTTGGAATGACATTTACGAAAAATGGTGCACTTGGTGGATTGAGTATAAACCCAACAAAAACCACTCTCGTGCCATTTACCATAAGAGTGAAGCTCCCCAATGTAGGAAGCATCAGTTTGGATGAAGTTCAATTAGAATCACAAACAAAGGTAAAATATCTAAGGTTGATTCTAGATCGAAAAAGCATGTAGCGTCTAATGTAGATAAAGCCGTCTATGCCCTAATGGAGTGCAGGAGAATAGTAGAGAAATAAAGCTGATGACACCAAGTAGGTCAAGTGCAATGACTGGCATGCATTTACATAACAGGAGGAATAAGATCATGCCTTAGGCATCTATGGAAGTCATACTAGACCTCACAAACTTGCATCTAGTTGTGGAGACAGGTGTGTAGCAATACACTACCCCTTAGTATTGTTACACTAAAATGTAGTACATATATAAATATAATTGTATTCAATTGTAACATCTAATATTAATGACATCTAAAGCTTTGGACCTTGCAGTCTGCGACCACTTAAAAATAAAAAAATTTTAGCTAAAAATATTTGTTAGGGAGTCAAAAAGATTTTCAATCAAAAACAAATTGTTTCGCAAACCCCCCGCCACCCCAATCCTTTCTCGTGGGGTAGTAACGGAAATAAAAAAATAATAATAAAATCTTGTTTTTTATGTTATTTGAAGAAAAAAAGTCCTCGTATCTTTTTCTGAAAATGATTTTCCCTCGGAGCTATGTAAGGTCGAGAGATGAAAGCTGTAACAAATTTTCAGTCAGAAAAGCAAGCTGTGACAAATTTTCTGTTAGAGAAGAATTTGGTCATAAAGATTCAGTTGAAAAATATGATTTAAAAAATGAAACAGATGTTTCAGTCAGAAAAGAAAGGTATGATATATTTTCGCTCAGAGATGATTCGATTGAAGACGATTTAAAAAATCCAATTTCTGTTTTGGTCAGAGAAGACAAATGTGCACATGCCTTTAGGCCAGAGAAGAAATTAGTGATGAATTTTCGGTCAACAAGGAATTTGATCACAGAAGATTTGGTTGAAGGTAATTTTTTTTAAACAGCTGCTTCAGTCAGAGAAGAATTTGGTCACAACAGATTCGGTCAAAGAAGAAAATATAACCATTATTTTTGAGTCGATGATGTTTTGGTCAGAGAAAGATTCAGTCAGAGTAGACCACCCCTTACAATAAAGTTGTACATTTTGTGGCAGGCATCGTCAATTTCTGTAATTGCTCAAGTTTCATAGAGTTGCATCATTCAGATCTGACATATATATATACTGGGTGAATAAAAAGTCAAGACCCCCCCCCTCTAATATTTTTCTAAGTAAATATACAGAGATATCCTTTTGGTGGTCGAGCAATCTTAGCAGGAAGTTTCATTTTATGATTTTGAAAATTTTGAGTGCCCCCAAAAATGGGGGATTTTGGGGGCAACTCAAAAATTTTAAATGTAAACCCCCTTCAAGTGACACCTCATTTTGAAGTGTTTACAAAAACTTAAAGAATGGTGAAAACCAGAGTTCGCTATCTCTTCTCTATCAAAAATGGTAGCCCGTCAAATGTTATTGAAGTCTACACTTACATTAGTTTTCAAGGTAAAGTTACTCTCTCTGAAACAACTGGGTTATTTTTTTTCTGTGTTCTAAATCAGTTAGGGATGCAAAAGACAAAGATTCCAATGCATATGTACAAATTATGCTCACATATCAAATTTGATAAAAAAGTAGTAAGTTACATGGATTTGGACTGCATTGCACTGAACTGTCGACATACGTGACACCCGACGAAAGACAAAAATCATTCCCAAAAACACTATTTTGGGGATTAGAATGGGGACCAGAATCGCAAAAAAAAACACAACATTATTTGTTGACCCTACTTTTCCTCTATTATCTATTATATGTGTAAAAAGAAAAGAATAATTTTAATTAAGCGTGATCAGTCTCATGCACAAATACTACAGCCGAAACAAGTAAACCAATTTTTATCAAATTCGACATGTTGAAATAATTTGGCTGTACAGTAACTTTTTTGATAATTGTACATTTTAGTTACAGTTGAAAACACAGAATACCGCACAAATCGAAGCTTTTGTGAAATTCAAGTTTAAAATTTAGTTTGAGTGGGCTGCCCATTTTTTTAAGAACCACAAATTTAAACTTAAAAACGCGATGAGACCAAAACTTAATGTTCGTAGCAAAAAACTGTTACAAAACACTGGTGTAATTTAAATTGTAAAAATTCTAATAAAAGGGCTAACATATCTAAAACCCCATCCAATTTTTACAACCCCCCTCCAACCCTCCCCCCTTTTCAGCCTCGTACCAATATATATTTACCAATAACCCTACGAGTCGAGCAAAAAACTTTTAGTTTGAAGCACAAAGCTTTGGTGTATTTAAAATTTTCAAATCCGGTTAAGATTTCTAATATGTCTCCAGCATCCCTCCCCCACTCCTATCAATAACTCCAAAACGCGACAAGCACAAAACAGCAAGAAACTACTACAAAAGTAGGTGTAATTTAAGTTTTAAAATCTGATATAAATGGCTAGCATGTTTCCAGCCCCCTGGCCAACGATTTTCCTTATTAATCCAAGAATGGTGTTATTACTAATTCACTAATGTAGCTAGGATATTTTAAATATTGAAATTTTCTTATATCTGTTTATAGGGAGTGTAGGACATTTATTCTCTTTCAAATTAATATTACATTCATTTTACAAATAATACTAAAATATATAAACTAGAAGTCGCTAGGACCAATTTTGCAACGTTTTGTAAATAGTTATATACATAAATTAAATGTATTAAACGCAGTATTTAAAAACCGGTATCTGCCCAACATCTAACAAACATTAGTTTAAAAAAAAAAATTTTTATTTATTTAAAATTTAGTAATACTTCAATTTATTTTATTTGGATGAAGACAATCTCTTAGTAACAGGATTGTTTCATCTTTCTTACTTATATTCATTAGAAGTTTTCCAACATCATGAATTTTTCTCGAAACAACATGCTTATTACTTTTTTTAAAGTGGTTACTAGGAAAATCACAAGTAATACCCATAACTAAAGGGTACTGCAATGCCATAACAAATGGAGTATTTGCTCTTTCAATTTTGCACTGGTTACTTCAGCAGTGGGGCGATATGTTACACCATATCTCTTAACAAAATTAGGACATTTCCTATTTCTTGCATTCATTGTCCGCCAGTCTTCGTCACCATCTTCTTCATTAGTAGACAATACTTCCTCATTTCTTTTGAAGTTTTCTGCGCATTTAGCTACATGTTTCGAAACGATTTTTTTGAGTAAAGCCCTTGACAAAACATACATGTAACATAATTAGAAGCTACACATTTTGCATTCACTGGTACACGCCTTGCAGGCAAAAGTCGACAACTTTCTTTATCAATTGAGAAGTCAATAAATACTTTTCTATTGTAAATGTTATTGCCTTTGTTCCTTAAATCATCAAATATTTTATGTCTCTTATTACCTTGCTTCCCTCACTACACACTTCCATCAAGGCCATATAGTGGGCTACAGGTGCTACAGTTTTATGTTTTCCTAAAATATGACGCCTAAAATTTACAATATATTTATCGTAAAGTTACAAACAAGGATTAGACAGAATGCCCGATGTAGTTATACTATCTGAAATATGGATAGGAGATAACGAGTAGAGTCTATACAGGTTGCCGTCTATCAATCGGTTTGCTAAGTCCAATAATCTTTATCGGGCGGGAGCGATGCTTGTTTACGTTTCAAATGCTCTACCGTGATTACATATCCACATCACTGATATCATTGCAGCATGTATGATTCATTTGCAAATAAAAATACCTAGGAATATTGTTATTGGTTTAGTAGCTTTCTACAGACTTCAAGAGTTAGATTGTAATAGTTTTTTTTTGTGATTTTGGAACTTTTTAGTTTCTGTTGGAAATTCATACATTATAATTAGTGGTGATTTAAATATAAACCTTTTAGAAAATTCGAATGTAGTGAATATTTATAAAATAAAAATGGCCCGTCATGGATTGAGCTCGCTCATAAATAACCCAACTAGATTCTCGAGAGATTCGGCTACATGGCTACATGTATTGACCATATGTTTTTAGACGTAAAGTTGGACTTAATTTGTAATATGATAGTTGGGTGACTAATATAGATGTTACTGACCAAATGATAACTGTTGTATGTGTCAAGTGTGAATGTATGATTAAATACGCAAAACCAAAGCCTACCAAAGGTAAAATTGATTTTAAACGACTTGAGGAACTTATGCAGAGTGAAAATTAGGAATATATTTACTCAACAGACTCGGCTTCCTTCACTTTTTCATATTTTCTTAAAATATTTAACTTTTACCTTAATGAATCTTATACAAATAAATTTGGCCAATATTCGTCAAAAAAACAATTAAAACAATGGATCAGTTTTGTTCTTTTAAAAAGATAAATATAAAAAACTCTCTATATAAAAACTGTCTAAAACATACTAATAACTCAAAATGAAAAAGCAGGATTTATTATTAATTCATGAAAGAAAAATCTTAATAAAAAAATAAATAAAGACACTAAAAATCAGTGTTATAGATATTTTTTTATTGTCATGGGGGGGGGCCCAGAAAACAATGGAATACAATTAATACAAAAATTGGAGAGTAGCATTATGATGCTGTAAATATTACTCTTAGAAATAATAATGCTCAGGTAACAAGCGATCTCTTGAAAATGGCAAATATTTTGAATGAGTATTTTGTTAAAGAGTTTCTGATCTTAGAAATTCAGTAAATGATGAGATATGTCATTTGTTCTACAGTTCTAATGTTATTGATATTTTTCACACTGCAACCTCTAAAGGTTCATTATGTTTTTTATCCAGCTACAAAGATGGAGGTAGCTGAAATCATACAGTCCTTAAAAAACATAAAATCGTCCGGTTTTGACAATATTACAACGGTAGGAAATCTTCGAAAATATTTTGGATGTAATTATGTTTTTGATTAATCTTGTTATGACCGCAAGGGAGTTTTCTACCGTTCTGAAACAAGGAATAGTTAAACCATTGTTTAAAAAGGGAGACAAGCTCAACTCTAATAACTATCGTCCAATTGTACTCCTCTCGATATTCTCTAAAATTGTGGAAAAAGTTATTAGAACTAGACTGACAATTATTAGATTTTGTTAAATTTCTTGGACAAAAAATGTTTTTCAGTAAAAGACAGTTTGGTTATAGAAATAAATTGAATAATGAAGCAACATTATTACAATTCATGAGTCAGGTGTAGTCTGGAATAAATGAGCGTAAGTTTTGTGCAGGCTTATTTGTTGACATAATGAAGGCTTTTGACACGGTTGATCACGTAATATTGCTAGGAAGAATGCATGATGCTGGAGTTAGAGGTGTTGTTTTGCAATAGTTTCGATCATACTTGTTGTTTAAGTCCCAACAAACACGGGTAAATCACGGGAGCAGTCAGTGAATTGGAGTCGTAAAGTATGGTATCCCACTGGGTTCTGTTCTTGCTGGCCCATTATTTTTAATACATGTCAATGATTTGGGTGAGGGAATATTTAAGGGATATGTAAAAGTGATACTGCATTGTTCTATAGAGTTGATATAGTTCAACAACTAAATGGAGATAAACAAAGTGATTTAATTGCATTGCGGTATTGGTTTATTAGAAATTATAAATACGGATATGACCCCAAAGATTAAATATTTGATTTTTTATATTACTAGAAAACCTTCTTTTTTATCTTCATTGAAATATTATAAAATAAGTTGTAATAAAATTTGGTTTTAAAATGTAGTTTGTTATCATTTAGATGTCTTAAATTTATTAAACTTAAAAGCGATCGTCTTTCTCCCTTCCGGAGCTTCTACAAGGCTGTTAAAACACTTCTTGAAGGCTTCTTAATAATATTATAATTGAAACTAATATAGGGTCCTTTAAATAAAAAATGGCTAGCAAAAGATGTTGCTTGTCTAAAAGTTGGCTTTATGACTGTATCGCGGAATCAGAATTTTAGTTTTAATCTCAATTATTGTCGTACGCCATTTTGTTTTGGATGATCATATAATTTAAATAATTAAAGCCAGCCGTTTTAGAGTACGATAAATTTAGGTCACATCTCATAGGAACCCTAATTTACATTTACAAACCAAATTTTCCTTAAAATGGTTGGGATCACGAAAAATACTAAGAATAAAGAAGGATTAAGACTATTTGTGGTTTTTTCGAAAAAAAATTAATGCAGTTATTCCTATTTATAGGTAGGTGTTGACATTTAAAAAAAGATACCGGAAAATGGTGGCAGTTTTAAAGTGTTATATATTTTAATGGTGACCCACTTAAAATGAACAACTGTTATAGAAGGAATTTTTTTTAATTAGTTACACTTATTTGGATAAGCAATTTCGTCTCAAATCTATGGCGAACATTTCAAATTACGGCATATTTTTCTATAAATAACTGATGATCGAAATAATATTGTTACTAGAGCAAAATTGTTATCATTATAAAAAAATACCATAACTTCAATAATGGCAAAAATATATTAGAAAATTTTTAATTGAATTTTATTTGTTACAAATGTTATTATTTTTTTCGAAATTCAGTTGATACTTTTATATGTATGGAATTTGTGCTTTAAGTTTCTCTTAACCTGGGTGTAAAAACCTACATCTCTTTATTAAAAACATATGTTTTGGATATTCAAATTATGATTGCCACCATCTATGAAAGTATCTTAATACTTTTAAGTAATAATTAATTAAATTAAAAAAAGATTACAACTCTTATTAAACTCAATTCGAATCCCTGTTTACAGATTGAAAATTACTGGAATACAAGTTAATTTTATTATCCTCATTTCAAAACTTAAACTGACGCAATAAGAACGAAGTGTTGACCTAGTGTAATTTAAGTGGTAATTTAAGTGTTAACCTGTAGTGGGGAACTTCTCCTCAAACGAAAATTAGTTCTAAATACATCAGATAGATAGAGGTCGCTCCAAATCAAGGAAGTATACAGAAAGTCGTCAGTTTAAAGTCCGACGAAATATATAGTTTATACAGTAACACGGCAGTTGTAGGTCCTGGACCCACAACGGCCAAGACCGGACCAGCAACTGTGCAAGGATCGGAAAGTGACGCACAATAATACACTGTTTGACCAACAACTGCCGAGGTTACAAACATAAATATATATATATATATATATATATATACAAGTTACGTTGAGGAATATTGTTTAGTCAACGGTATGCATAGAAGTTTCTACAAGCTTCTAGAAGCTTTAGTGTTAAGTCAGCATAGTTTTCTTTAACCCTGCAACGGTTATTCGACCCCGAATCGACCCAGCGGTCGGTCCATAACTAGTCTGCATGTCTATAAAACACATATTTTGCCATTCAACGTTACGCCCACTTAAAATTGTCCGATCGCAATAAATAAAATACCGTTGGAAAGCTAATGTTCCGTAGATGCATAATCATGCAAAAAAAATACCACAAAATGTTATAAATAATATTCCAAAAATTGGTGAAGTTCGCATATTTTTGATGCGTAAAATCGTAGATTTGAACTCTGCGCCTTTTCGTTAGCACGACGCCATTTTTCCCGATATAATTACAACTCTTATTTTTCTGTCATTTATTTCAACTAAAACACTGTTCTATAGATCACATGTTTCTCTTTCCAACCGTAGATTACAAATTTTTCTGCGTCTCATAGATCCAGAGATATTCCTACTTGAACGTAGAACAAACTTGACGAGAAGAAATTTGGTTGGCATTAGGTTTGCATTTCTCTTTGGTTTCTAATATTATATTTCTTATATTTCTTTACACTAAGTTGTAGGGGAAATTCCATTCTATAAGTTGGTACCACTCGACATAGGGCAAAAACTTACTAAGAGGCTTGTTTTTTATCTCGAAATGTAGCAAATGTGTGACGTAAATACTATAATATTAGGCGTAGCACATATTGGTTTTGGGATTAGATTTTTGTTATTTTGAAGGTTTGTGTATACAAATTGTATATAAAACGTGTATACAAGTTACAATATATGTGTTTTTATATCTAAAGCTTATGTTTTTGAGTGATAGTTTGGTTTTTGAACGTTCTTATTTGCGATAACCTAGGCCGGTAAAGGTAAGTTTAGGCTATATGCAAATTGCCTTATATATAGTGTTTTATATGATTATAAAAGTGAATATGTGTGTTATTCTTTGTAAAGTATATATTTTCTTAGTTAAATCTAAAGGTTTTGTCTTTGATCTATCTTCAAATTGGTACTAGTGAGTCTAAATTGTGGAGGTTACAAACCTAACCTCACTTGTAAAAGTTACCTTTTTAGGGAAAATCGGTATTTTTATTTAGAAAATGTAACATATTATTATTTTTTTCCCCCTAAATATATTCACAAATATATGACAAATCTCAAGAAATTGTTGAAAAAAATCCTAAAAATCTATTGGTATGTTATTCATTACCATTTTTGTGAAATTTCTGCTCCATTACTCTTCGATTTTTTGGTATTTGACCAAAAAACACCAAATGTGATACATCTAACTTTTTTTTTCACTACACACCTACATTCTATGCACCTTTCTGCACATAATGAGATATAGAACTTTTGTATAAGATAAATATTACTATTTTTAGTGATTTTTTGAAAAAAAAATGATCATTTTACATATTTTCGTAAACTATTTTTTGTTTTTTTGATAATATAACAATTTTTTTCCCCCTAAATATATTCAAAAATATTACACAAAACTTTTGTATATCTTAGAAAAAGGTAGGCCTAGTAAGCTATTGATTTTGGAATATATAGGTTTTTCCTGAAAATTGGTAACTTCGTTTTTGACATGTAACATACTTACTCCAAAACCGTTTCAAAAATTTTTTTTTTATTGCATAGATGGATTCTATGCATCTTTCTGAGAAAAATGATATCTTATAAGTTAGGTTTTGTATAGAAATAATATATTTAATTAATTTTTTAACAAACGAAGAAATTTAACATGCGACCATTGGAGGGTTAATAGTAAAGTAAGAAAGGATAGTTAGTTCCAAACCAGACTCCGTGCTATTAAGTATCACTAGATCATAGTTTCACTGTATAACACGTTAAAGCATTTATTGTAATATATTTTAAGGGAATATTAAAATTGTTATAATAAATAAAGGTTGTTTAAAGAAATAAAACATTTTTTTAAAAACCTAATCGTTACGGCCCAACACGTAACTGGCGCAGTCAGTAGCACCTCTCGGAGATTTGAACGTACATCAAGTCGTCGATTTCAATTGTTAGTCGAGAAAAAGGATCCGAAACAAAATTTTGGAATTTCAACGAATATGAGTATTCCAAAATACTGCAACAACGAGAATTACTAGTACGAAAAAATCGGACTGGCAGTTCACAAAAATCACTAGTACCAACCCATCGGACTAGAGATTCAAAAGAAGAAAGAAAAAAGAAAAAAAAGAAGAAAGAAAAAAAGCTTAGACTCAAGTTTGTGTTTCGCGAAAAGCAGAGCAATTACCCAGACCCAGAAATGAACATAATTTTATGGATGCTGTGAGTAATTAGTAATTATATTAGTAAAAATATAATTAATGAAAAGTCAATTTAATCAAAATATAAAATTTAATATTTTATATTTAATTAAAATTTTGAAATTCAAAATAAATAATTTTTGAGAAAAATATAATAATGATTTCTTAGTTATTATTCAATAATTTCGATAAAACTGTATATATAGTAATTATTGTAAAAAGAATTAATTGAATAGTATTAAATATTAAATTTAGGACGTTGCTAGAGTTAAGGATTTGTTAATATTAGTCAATAATTAATCATAATGGCGACACCCACACTAAAAAGAGAATATTTAGACATGATCCCAGAATATGGCGGGGAACCAACTATGTTAAGTAGATTTGTATCAATTTGTGACAAAGTAGTAGCAAAATTTTATGTAGTGGAAAATCCTGATGATTTCCAAAATGAATATCTGTTCTCGTCAATATTAGGTAAATTAAAAGGGCAAGCTTTAGAAGTAGTAGTAAATTCTAATACTTACTCATGGACGGAAGTTAGAAGGATTTTGGTAACCACTTATCTAGACAGAAGACTTCGACTTGTTATTAGGATTAGATAACATGAAAGAGTTGAAATTAAGTTTGGATTTTATAAATAATAAATTGAAAACATTGGATAAAAACATAACAATCTATTATTTCAATACCGAAGAGAATAATTTAAAACAAAAAAGCGGAACTTAGTACTAATAATAACAATAGGATACCTATTGATAAAAAATTGACTAGCTATGTAATACAGGCACGCAGTAAACAATTTGTAAAAATTAACATAGACAACATAATGTAACGGTCAAGGAATAATGCCTTATATATACGATCTAAAGGTTTAGAAATTCCACAATGCCTAGTTACAGTCAAAAATGGAAAAGCTTTGTGTCCCATTATAAACACTAACATGGAGGATATGGAAATTACCCCAAAGGAGATAAACATTGAATCTTTAAGTGATTTCGAAATAATAAATGATAACTGTAAAGAAAATCTTAATGCAAACTTTAATTCGATAAATTATAAAAAAACCATATTGGATTTGAATAAAATTAGGACGAATCACATGAATTCCGAGGAGAAGCAAGAAATAATAAAATTGATAAAAGAATATTCGGACATATTTCATATTTAAGGGAATGATTTAACTTTCACTAATCAAATAAAACATACCATTAGGGCAAAAGATGAAATTCCAATTTATGCTAGAAATTATTGATATCCCGAAATTTATAGAAAGGAAGTAGACCACCAAATTAAGGATATGTTAAAACAAAAAATAATTCGAAATTCCAAATCATCATTGAACAGCCCAGTTTGGATTGTACCAAAAAAATTAGATGCTTCAGGAAAACGTAAATTTAGATTAGTAATAGATTTTAGAGGACTAAATTCTAAAACTATAGATGATAAATATCCGTTACCAAATATCACTGATATTTTGGACAAATTGGGAAGATCACAGTATTTTACGACATTAGATTTAGCTACTGGCTTTCATCAGGTAGAAATGGATCCAGATAGTGTAGAAAAAACAGCTTTTTCTACCGAAACAGGACACTACGAATTTTTAAGGATGCCAATGGGCCTAAAAAATTCACCACCCACGTTTCAACGGGTCATGAATAACATCCTAAGGGGATTACAGAATGAATTGTGTTTAGTATATTTAGATGACATTATAATTTATTCGACGAGTCTCCAAGAGCATGTAGCTAGATTAAAAGAAGTATTTGAAAGATTACGTAAAGCAAATTTTAAAGTACAATTGGATAAAACAGAATTTTTAAGAAAAGAAGTAGCTTATTTAGGACATATTGTAACACCAGACTGGGTAAAACCAAATCCGGATAAAATCAAAATAATTAAAAACCATTATATACCAAAGACAGTTAAGCAAATTAAGGGATTTTTAGGACTAGTAGGTTATTACCGAAAATTTATTAAAGACTTTGCAAAAATGACAAAACCTTTTACTAAATGTTTAAAGGATTCCAAAATAGACATAATCAATCACGACTACCTTACTTGTTTTGAACAATGCAAGACAGCATTATGCAATGAACCTGTATTGCAATACCCGGATATCGAAAAACAATTTATATTAACAACGGATGCGAGTAATTATGCTATTAACGCTATACTAAGCCAGGACCATAAAGGAGCGGATTTACCAATTGCCTATGCGAGTAGAACATTAAATAAAAGTGAGGAAAACCTTTCAGCAATCGAAAAAGAGTTACTTGCCATTATTTGGGCAACACGTTATTATCAACCTTATCTCTATGGAAGGAAATTTATAATATACACGGACCACAAGCCTTTGCAATGGTTATTTTCAGTGAAAGAGCCAAATTCCAAATTGTTAAGATGGCGATTAAAATTAGAAGAATTTGATTAAGAGATAAGACATAAACGTGGTAAACTAAACCAGAATGCGGATGCATTATCACGAATTCAATTAAATGTAACCGAGAAAAGATCTGATCAAGAAATAATCGATGAGGATTTAAAGAAAACAATTGAACAATCAACACAATTGTATTTCCCAGAATTAAGTAATGATGAAGAACCACTAACCTTTTTTTTTCCATCAATGGATTGTAATGAATCAATTATGGTTAACGTGGACGAAGATGAGGATATAGATCAAACAGTACATTCGAATTACGAAGGTAATATACAAGTAAAAGTTCCGATTTCAGAGGAACCTGTAAATTTTGGAAGAAACCAAATAATACTTTCATTAGTTAAACACCAACCAAAAGGAGTAATAATTAAAAAATTATTTGGAACAACAAAAATGAGATTGATTGTAGAAATATCTGAAAATAATTTTGACCAAAATGTAGTTGATTTCATCAAAGAATATTTAGTACCTTGTGTTATATATTCTCTACTTTGAAGATGATTTTTATGAAAGATTTGCAGTTTGTGTATCACGAAATTTTAGAAATTTGCAATTGTATTTAGTTAAGAATAAAGTGAAATTATTGGATGTATTTGATCCAGAGGAAATTCAGGAAATTATAAGTAATTATCATGTAAGCAAGACAAACCACAGAGGTATCACGGAAACCTATAATCAAATAAAACGTAAATATTATTGGCCTAATAGTAAAAATAGTATACAAGAGTTTATTAATAATTGCGATGTATGTTTGAAGACCCAGTATGAAAGGGTTCCATTGAAGACAGAACTATCACTTACGCCTACAGCATCAAAGCCGATGGAAATGTTATCTATTGACACTGTAACCTTTGATAAGACCAAGTTCTTAACAGTCATTGATTCGTTTTCTAGACACTTACAGATGTATAAAATTGCAACTCAACAAGCAACTGAGATAAGCGACCGTCTAATCGATCACTTTACTAGCTATGGAGTTCCAGAAGTTATTATATCAGATAATGGTCGGTACAGAGTTTAATAATCGAGTAATTAAGGAATTGATGGATTTACATAAGATACAGATTCATTATGCAAGCACTCAACACCCACAATCTAACGGATTATGTGAGCGAGTTCATTCCACCTTAATTGAACACATCAGACTTTTAAATAACCAACTGGAGTTTAAAAATGAGACTATTTCAAGAAAAATAAAATACGCTGTTATTGCATACAATAATACCATCCATTCAGTTACGAAATTAACGCCTATTGAAATATTATATGGACATATAAATGCTAACTAATGTTTTCAATATAGACTTGGAAAACAAAATTATCAATGATTATATTATTTCACATAAAGAAAAAACGAAAAAGTTGTATGATCAGGTAAAAGAGGTGAATTGTAAAAAAAAGGAAGACATTCAAAAGAAGAGGAATTTGAGTAGAGAACCACTTCCAGAAATTCCATCAGAAGTATACGTTAAAACGGTACAAAAACAGAGTAAGACAAAAAATAAATATAATCGAGAAGAAATTACTTCGATTAATCCCGATCGGAAAACAGCACAAATCAAGACCCGACACCATAACACTAAGGATAAAATTCATTTATCTAACATCAAGAGACCATGAAAGAAAAAGAATAATTCTAATAAAAAACCTTCACATGTTCCAGGTACATCACAATGTACAGACTAATTACTGTAGATGGATTTGAAATCAAAAATGTCACAAAGAATATAGGAGTGATTCCGATAGAACTTGGACCAGCAAAATTGAAAACATCATACCATACATTTGCTCATAGTTATAAATCTTATTAATCAGATAAATAATGTTGAAATTTATTATAATAATGTGTTAGGCTACTTTAGTGAAAGATGTCAAGGTTGTAATATTAAAATGTAAAACTGATATAGAATTAGTTACAGACACGGGTAGTAAATTAAGGGATATGATGAACTACTTTAAGTATATTAATCACACTAAGGACGTTTTGAGAGAAAAATTGGAAACAATTGTATTTAAAGGAACCAGATCAAAAAGAGGTTTAATTAATGGTTTAGGATCTCTTGTAAAAGTTATTACAGATAATTTAGATTCATAGGATGGAGAGAAATATGAAAAAATAATGGATAATTTAAAGTCTAATCAAAATGTAATGTTATAACAATTTGAAACCCAATATTCTATCAATGTAAATATTATAGAGGAATTTAATAGAACCGTGTCAATTATTGAAAATAATTTTGAAGAATTAGAAAGTAAATTGTTAGTTGTAAAAAATCAAGTTGATGATCAAATTAAAATCGAACGGTTCAGAAATATGTTAAATCAATTAAATATTATTTATAACATCATGTTACAATTAGTACAAGATATAGAAAATTCATTAACTTTCTGTAAATTAGGAATATTACATCCCAGTGTGATATCAGTACAAGAATTGTTTGTAGAAATAAATAAAATTAAATCCTATTATGAGGATAGGTTGCCTATGGATATAAACTTAGAAAATATGTGGGAACTAGAGAGTCTGTTAGAAATAAATTGTAAAATTAACTCTAAGGAAATAATTTACTTTATTAATTTGCCAATTGTTGAACCTATAGATTATATTCTATATAAATTACACCCTGTGCCTACTTTATATGATTCAATCTATAGGACTATGATTCCTGATGTAAAATATGTATTAGTTCATAAGGAAATAATGTTAGGCTTAAGAGATAAGTGTAATGACAAAATCCATAAAAACCAAATATGCTCATCTACCCAACTCGTGTATCAAGATTTGACATGTGAAAGTGAAGTGATTAAATTTGGTACCTCCAAAATATGCAAGTACATTGAATTAGAAATTAGAGACAATGTTGTTAATTATATACCGGAGATTGAGAATTATTTACTAGTATTTAATAATAGGGAAACTTTAAGAATAATTAATGATAAGGAAACTGATGAAATATCATTAGTAGGTATATATTTAATTAATGTAAAAGATAATGACATTGTTATGTATAATAATAAGAGACTAATGCATTCTACTGAAACTAGTATAGGACATCCCAAAATTTTGGATGCCACTAATTTAAAATTAGAAGATTATCAGCAGCCAGATTTTTCAATTAAATTACAAAAAATAGATTTAGAAAACATTAATGTAAACAAAATATCCGAATTAAATAGGAACATTAAAATAACCACTGATTTGAATATTTGGACTATAATGCTTGGTAGCATACTGCTGTTAGTACTGTTACAAATAATGTTTGTATATTTTAAGAAAATGATATCGACTTCAAGGGAGTCGATACACCCTTCTAATGTACAGGTGTCTCAACCTACCCCCGAAGTTCTCTTTAGGGATGGAGGAGTTACGTTGAGGAATATTGTTTAGTCAACGGTATGCATAGAAGTTTCTACAAGCTTCTAGAAGCTTTAGTGCTAAGTCAGCATAGTTTTCTAAGCAACTACTTTTCTAATCGCCCTAACTCAGTCAAGGAAGGAATAGTTCATTTCTTATTCGAAAGAGACAATAATATTTTTTTTCTGATAGTTGATCTATCCAAGAACTAAATCGCATAAAAAAGATTTGGTTACTAAAAATGGATATCCTCAGTCTATAATTAAAAAATGCGTTAAAGTTAGGGATAATACTAAGAAAGAGTCCAAAGAAAACAAAAAACCTTCTGCGTATATAACAATCCCTTTGTGCCAGGATTAATCGGAAAAAATTAAATCTTTTTAGCCTATCAAATATTTTATCTAGATGAATTAAATGTTCTTTAAAGGATTTTGATGCTATACAAATGTTATCTACATATACTACCGCAAATTCTGTCACTTCAGGACCTAAAACTTGTGTTAGGCCTTTTTTGAATATGATGTGCTTACATTTAGACCAAAAGGTAGTCTTTTGAATTGTAGGTTTCTACCATTAAAATTAAAAGCAACATATTTCCTAGATGTTTTGTCCAAAGATATTTGCCAAAACCCAGATACCAAATCTATGGTAGGCCTACTAATATATTTTACCCCCTCAAAACGGTTATAATCACTTTATTTACTTGCCTAGCATCTAGACATAAACGCACTAAGCCATCCTTTTTTATAACACACACTAAAGGATTAGAATATGGACTGTCTATGAGTTTTCTATAATATCTAAGGCTATTAATTTCTCAATTTCATTATTTACCAATTCCTTTTTTGAATGTGGTATAATAGCATATGATCAATTTATAAACTTTTCTTTATTAGTTATGTTCAATTTTGCATTAAAATTTCTAATTTTTCCTGGTTTGTCCGAAAATATTGCTCAATATTTATCTAACAGAGTTTTTAATTGTTAATAGTAAGATTAGTATTTATTAAGACATCATATTTATTATCACACCATTCTTGATCTTTATCAATAAAATTATTATCATTTTCACAAAAGACTTTACCTACTATAATGCATGAATAATATTTCCTGTATTGGAATAACATCATCACTTAAGTTTTCTAAATCATTAAAAATTGAATCTGAATCATATAATTTCAATGCACCTAACCTGTTATTGTTGAATTTATTGTAAAATTTTGGTATTATTTTATTATTTATTTCAAAACAAATAATTTCTCCTTTAAAATCTATTTTCACCTCATGTTTTCTTAAAAAATCACAACCTAAAATTATTTTTAAATTTAGTCCATTTACCACCAAAAAGTATCTCTACCACCAAATTTTGTTTCTATACAGATTTGTTTAGTAATGGATTTGCTTCTAGTACCAGTGCAAAAATATTCCCTTATAGGGTAAACTATTTTATTTCAAAGCTATCAATTAATTATGAAGCTAAGAGTAGGCTACAACCAGACACATTCACCATCCTGGGTTATTTAGAGACTAGAACCAATTTGTAAGTTTATATGTGTTATTTTATTAGTTGTCGTCGTTAATTGTGATTACAGATATTAATAATCAAATATATAAAAGAATATCAAGACTATCTTTCTAATTTTAGGCGATTTACACCAAATATAATATAAAAGAATAATATCAAGGACTATCTTTCTAAATTTAGGCGTCCATTTTGTGTATGGACGCCATCTTGCAACACCTAATTATGCAAGCTTTACTAATTTTGTTTGAGTTAATGTGTAGATTATTTTCTTAATACAATTTCTTTACTTAATATAATATATATTTATGAAAAAACAAGGTTCTGGATCTAGTCGGTACTTACCAGGTCGGCTATATACATGTGAAACATGAATGAATGGGTGTAGCCTACTCAATGAATGTTTAGTTTGAAACGAAATCTTTTTTTACTGCAAATTTAGTTAATTTTTACAAAAATCATCATTATCTTATAGACTACTTATATCCTATACATACATGTGAAATATGTACAGTCCTATAAACGTTATGTAAATTTGTTTCAACATTAAGTGTTCAGATGAAAAGAAAATGTCTGAAGTCAAATAGTTCATATTTCTGTTAACTTTAAAAAATACAACTTGTTACCTTATTAGATTTTGCACTCATCATGATTGCCATGAGTTTCGATGTATAACACAACCTTTTTATGACCAAGAAATTCACTTTACTAAATACTTTTCTTCCTAAAACGCACCATTTTTCTTCTGAACAAAAACACGTCCAGTCGGTACTGAACGCCGAGTTGGAATGTAAAATGACTAAAATGTAGTGTTGGAACCGGAAGTTGGAATGTTCTTCGCCACGTTACATGGCAGTAATTTCAGCCTAGAGGGTATTACATTAATTCATGGTAGGCGCTTAATTTAAATTGATTGATTATCGTTTATTAATTTTAATGTTTTTGTTCAAAGTTTTTGTAATTTATCATTTGAATAATTTTAATTTCTATGTGTTATACAAACTTCTTAATTAATTATATGATCGAACATTCTTAATAACTTTATTTATTTATTTTTTATTGGTTGGAGAATGTCCCATGCTTATGGAAGCAACTTTCATCACCATATCAAATAATGGGCACAAATAATGAGTTTATTGCAATATCGAGTAAAAATGACAATTTTCCAGAATGTACCTCTTTTTATTTACTGCACTATCCATCCAAAATGCACTGTGTATTCAAATTTTAAATGTGAAAGACATTATGAACAAAATAACTGTTAAAATAGTTAATTCTATTCAAGCACAAAGTTTAGATGGGAGGTTTTTCAAATGTCAATTAGATGCAAATGAAGCTGAATACAAAAACATGCTGCTTTTCACTAATGTTATATGGCCTAGTAAAGGAAAATTTCTTGAAAGATGTTTGAATTTCTTGCCAAAAGTAATAGAATTCCTAAACTAAAAGTGTGAAAATTATGGTCAGCTAAAAGATGCTATTTGGCTACAAAATTTAGTTTTTACAACTAATTTCACAGATCACTACCATATTCTTAAACTTGAGCTGCAAGGAAAAAAGATAAAAACAGTCTAGATATAGTGAGCTCATTAAATCCATTTCAATAAAAACTACATCCACTAATATCTCAACTTAAAGGCAATCTGAAAAACTTTCCAAATTTGGAAAAACATGCAATTTGAACGGATTGCAATTTTGAAAAGTATGTACATAAGACAAACACCCTGAAAACAGAATTTGACAGACTGTTCGCAGTTTTGAAAAACTTTCAGCTCATGTCTAACCCTTTTGGAGAATGTGATATTGAGGAAATTTCATCACATAATTCTTGATTCTTCTAGATTAGAGTCACAAATTGTTAAATTTCAATCGGAAATAGCAATGAAACCAAGAGCATCTAATAATACATTTTGAACAATATTGTCAGTAGAAAATATGTCAGCTTAATATCTGTTGATTTGTGGTTGACTGCGATAATTTGTAATAATCTGTAAATGTTTCATCAAAAAGTAATGTTTTAAAAATTACTAAACAAATGTTTTTGTTTTACAAAACAAAACACATTAACACAACTGTAATGATTTAGAGACTTGGTGCCTACTCCAATTATCAGTATGAAGAAACATAGTAGATCACAAGTAGATGATGGCAACTTAAAAATACATCTTGGTTCATGAAAGTTAGGCCATTCCTGATGTATACAATGCTACGAAAACATTACTAAAACCAAAGGTTGAACAATAACCCAGTAATTTGTGAAATTGGTATCAACAACAAAATGTAAGTAACTATGAAAAATTCATGTGTCCTCCGTTTTAAAATATGAATGAATAGATTATTCAAAATTTTATAACACTATTTCAGATTGATTGGGGGGGGGGTTAAGGTGAAAAACCATTGTGATCATAATTACCTTCACAAAATTGACAAACACTTTTTAAAAAAAAACTCAAACACTACTAGAGTATTCAGGGCTAGGTGTCCTTTATTTTATACTCCCTTCTTATTTTTCTTTATAAAAGAGGGTTTTCGCCTTTAAATAAAGCATTTCATTTTAAATATTACAATGTATATTATAATATATTGCATAGTATTAGTTGCATAGTATTAGTTGTGTATCACTTCATTATGTCATTGTTTTTGTTTTGTTTTTTTAAGTTCTACAATCAAGCTTGTTTTACATTTTCCTCCTAAGGCTCTGCTCCACCTCCGCCATATTGGATTCATGTCCCATAAGAATAATGCTACACTTGACCAGTTGTACTAATGTCAATTTTCATCTAAAAATTATCCTTAAAAGATCATTTTAAAGATCACGTGAATGTGGATGTTTCCCTAATTTAAAATTGGGATATAACCATTAGTGGTTGAACAAATGGATGGGACATTTGTAAATCGATTTTCTATTTCGCTATTTTTTTGTGAGAATGAATATTTTCAAAAAATTTAAAAAAGAAAAACACTCAGGGTTTTATTATCTATTACAATAAATAATTCCAAAGTGTCTAACTTAAAAAGTAGAGCAGATACAATGGGTTAAATGAAAAAGGATATCCATGCTTACAAGGCTGCCCTAGCGTGGTTTGAAAGAGAGCTACTCAGACGGGGAGGAATATAGCTTTTAGAACTGATGAGCATGTTTTTTTGTAAAATGTTTCATAATATTACTAAAACTAACAACATGTTAATTTTTTAATAATTTGTTGTATTTTACACAATGCCAAATATAACCATTAATGTAAACTATTTTTGCTGAACATTTGTATAAATAAATATTGAACTTGACTTGTGAGATAAATATTATGTAGAACAAAAACTCGAACACAAGATCTCACAAAAACTACGTCAAACACGTTTCAACGACAAAGTCGCCATCCTCAGTGATATATGAGCTACAACAACTAAACCAGCACTGCACCAACCCCCGTATTTATACAAAACTAAAGGGGGCATGTCTTAAACCTACTTTCTAATATTAAGGCGTTAACAATAGCCTAGCGTCAATCTAAATAGCTTAAATCTTATAGGCAGTATACCTCGACAACGGTGGGTAAAAACTGCATTTGCTCCTCCGTTGTCAAATATAGTAAAAAAATCACTAGGAAATATGCAAATCTGAATGTAGCAATGTCAGCCGAGAATAATCTTTGTAAAATTTTGGGAAATCCAAAAGATAAAATTAAAGAACAAGTTAAATCAGGAATTTATTGTATAAATTGTGAAATATGTTCGAAAAAATATATAGGCCAAACTAAACGAAATGTCAGGATAAGAGCAAAAGAACATTTTGCCCACTTCAAATATAATATGCCTGATAAATCAGCCATGACTAAACATTGTTTAGAGGAAAAACATGGCTTCAAAGTAGAAAACTCTGTGTTGTTGAAAAATGTTACTAAATTAAACACAATAGATATAAGGGAAACTTTTTATACTAACAAGTATCATAATATAACTGTTAATAATGAAATAAGCCCGATACAAAATTCTATATTAAAGTAATATATAAAATGTAGTGTTAGATATAAGATTAGATAAGAAAATTGTATTAGTTAGATGTTAACTTTAAGCTATTTAATTTAGATTGACGCCAGGCACTTGTTTACACAACAAAACTTAAAGTCACGTAACTACAGAGTATTTTCACGCGAAGCTTGACTGTCATCTCTTCCTTTGTTGTATTTAGGTTGGGATCGGTTGGAGAACGTTTAGTCTAGTCAAGTCTAGCGAGGAAGTTGTATTAGTGCCATATTGCAGAAATTGTAGGCTTATTGCGATAAAAGGGATAGTATCTACACAATTCTATACTAGCAGTCATTTAGTGTTTATTATGTGTAGAAACTAAGTATTGTATTTTTCAATAATTATAATTACATTTTCTTTATTGTTGCTTGTTTCGAAAACAATAGGGAGTAAGACTCAAAATGCACAAAATAAACGAAGTAAAGTCATGAGACTTTGAATCTTTTAGAGTGGAGGGTTTTAAAATCTTTTGGTTTGATAACACGAAATAATGTTAAAAGGGGGGGGGGAAATCAGTCATCAGTTCCAATACTTCCAATAATAATGTGTGTATTGACAATAAAACTAAGTAATTTTTCTATTGATAATGGCATGGCAGCAACTTCTGACGGTCTGATTGTTATTGTTGATGTTGGGATAGTGAAAGTTAAATGTTCCTATTCTGGCAGAGATTTGACTCCCGAAGAAATAATAAGTCATAAGAAAGGAATTGTTGGTAGTTTGTGGCAGCAAATGAGTGATGCCTTTTTAATTATTAAAAAGAAACTTAACTCTACTATCAAGTTCAATGGCAACTCCATACTGCACAGAGAAACTGTTGCCAATTTGTATTGTGAATTTTAAGCACGGAATGAAGATAGAGAAATTTTTTTTAAATGACGAGTATTGGAAAACAGAAATGGTTGAAAAGTTAAAAAAATTCTACACAACCTGTTTATTGCCTGAAATTATTGACCCCAGACTCAGGAGAAGCATGTCCATCAGAGAACCACATTATATTGATTAGATTGTAGAAGAACAGGAGAGAATAAAAAATGAGAGACAAATAAAATATTGTTTATATAATTTACGAAGCCCACTTGGGCGTTGCACCAATGATTTAATTTGGTTTTTAAGAAACTGGTATTATTCCAATTTCAAATATATTAATAAATTATTTCCAGTCATAAATTAAGTATTCAAAATTACTGTAATAAAATAGCTTTAGACCCAAAAAGATTGAAATTTTAGAGGCTAATTTGGTTTTTAGAGGCAGGTATTATTGGAGATGGATATACGTAGAATATGTTCATCCCAGTGGTTAAAAATTGCAATATTATTGGAAAATTCTAAAACAGCGTAGCAAAAACATATAGAAAATAATATTCTTAAAATGAGTTGTAAAATAAAAATGTTGAAATTGTCGCCGTCTTATGTTCGTGGGTCAGTATTAATCCTAAATAAAAGTGGTTAGTAAATTAGAAATTAGGATGTTAGAAATATGTTTAATTAAAAATCGGTTGAGTAAAAATATAGTAATGTTGCTCCGTTATCTTACTTACGCATAGTAGAGTGATTTGGATTCATTTAGCTAAATGGGTAATAAAACGCTACACTCTCTCCCACGATAAGCAGAAAACAGCTTATTTGATAAAATTAACAAAACGAACAAACAAATGATAAAAACAGCGGCCATATCTCAAAATGACTGTTCATAGTTTTGAAAAATACGAAAATTACCCCTGTCGTTATTAGGAACTTGTTGCTATACGACTACTTTTCACATGTACGTAGTATATATATATAGTGTTATGCGATGGGTCAAAAAATCGAAGTCTATTTTTTTTTTTCTAATCCCTTTTGAAGTCCCTTGAGTGCAAAAAGATGGCTTTTAGAATATTGTCTGTTTGTCGTAAGTTCCACAAATCAAACGTGTGGACCGAATTTAATTAAATCTGTTAAGTGGTCATATTATGGCATTAACTGAGAATTTTTATTATTACTTTTTATTTGTTTGATAACTCAAACTTAAAGGGTAGCTGGCATAAGAAAAACACAAAATCACGATTTTCTCATAATTGGATCGGAGATTTTCTTCTAAAATTTTTGCTAATGTATAGCCTCTAAGAGATCAAACAAACCATAGGGGGTTGCCATCTTTCCAAAAATATAGTTTCATGAATTATCAAAAAATAAATAATCAGTCATGGATCCAAAGACTTGGATCAGATTTTATTGGAATGTGAAAATTAATAACCCAAAACTGTGTGGTAAATCGCAAGTAAAAATAAGTATTACATTTCAAGAATATTGGACAAAAAACAAAATTAACCTTGGTCACCGTCATTAAAACCTCGATGTTTACCAATTGTTTACGAATGTGTCTATGATACAAGCGAAGCAAGATTTGACCTGTATTGAAGTATATAACTATTTTTTCATAGCCATCATTTATGGTTCTTATTCATTATTTTCATTGATTACTTACCTGTAATTGTTGTGAGGATTTCTTTTTATTGGTTTTTATTTGGTTTTTACTGATGGGAGAAGACAAAGTTTGTCTAATGATTTTTATACAATATTTATTATTATTATTTAATGTCAATAACAATATTTGCACCTTCTTATTCTTTTACACTCGTTCGTATATTTAATAATTAGCAATACCGTAAAATATATGTATCACTATTTAAATATTTCTCTCTCAAAAGCTCAATTAATTTAGAGCCATAAAATTAATATTTAACAAGATGCTGATAGTATAGAAAGGGGAAATAGGATAAAACAAAAGTCAAAAGGGGAAATGAAGAAGAATTTGGTACCAGCAGATTCGGTCAGAAAAGATAGTTTTATTAATTTTCAGTCAAAGAAGAATTCGGTCACAGATGATTCGGTTAGAGAAGAAAACAAGTAAAAACTTTCGGTCAGAGAAGAAACCTGAACAATACGTTTGGTCAGAAGACAATTTATTATAAAGCGTGATGGTGATACTTGGATTTGAAGGGGCATATTATTTATATGAGTATGTTTATTAAATGCCAGAATCGCATGGTCTCGCTTGAGAAAACTTTTGTTCAACAGATATACAATTGATAAAACATTTTGATAATAACTAACCTAACCAAAATGTCAAATAAATGTTAAATTAATTGTGTTTCCATTAACTCATTCGCCTACTTCAACGAAACATTCTTGCCACGGCCGCCGAGCATAGCGTAATACTTTGACGAAACCAGCTCGCCTTTATTTAGTTCGCCATTTTCTCAACAGTAATCACCACTATACAGATTAAACTTTGTTACCGGCTTGTTGAGTAGTTCAGTAAGTCAATGATTTAACTTTTCGGGTTGGCAACACTGTTGTTTGGAATTAAATAAATGTGAAACAGCTGGTTTTCGTCCTCGGTGTTGACAATGTTGTTGTTCTAACCTACGTGCGAAATAGCCGGCCGTAATTGTTTGCGGAATAGTGAAATAGATTGTATTATTGATGACAACGGTTATTTAGTTAGTGATGATAGTGTCGATTATAACCAATATGAAGAAGAGATGATGTTTGAAGAAGTTTTCGAAGAACAGGAGATGGAAAATGATGCGTTTGATGACGAACCTCCATACGTAGGTCCAGCTTGGTTTGGCGAACAGAACGAACTTATAAATGAACAGGTAGACAAAACAGAACATAATGTAGATAATAATAACACAGAAGGTATAGGCTTAGGCATTATGTCAATACTTGAAAATGATAATGTGAATGAAATAATTGATATGGTGGCTAGAGGATATGATATGGGCTTAGGGCCTCAGCCACAAATTGATCATAGTGATGCTATTATAGATGCAGTTGCTAAAGGAGATATAAGTATTTGGAATTACCCTCTTTGGTATGACCAAGGAAATGAACCAAAGAACATACCATTTTTTGGAGAGAAGGTAGATGTAAATATTCCAAATATTGATGAAATAATTACCTACAGTTTCAGGAGACTTTTAATTGTTGCCAAAACTTTCAATCAAAAAATTTTGCAAAGCAACAAAAATACTAAATTTGAAATTTTATTTTTAATTTGTATTTCTAAAAAATGTTATATTTATATATTTTAAAGAACATAATGGATTTACACATAAATATGAGTTATAAAGCAACAAAAACATTAATAAGAGAAAAAAAGTTAAAATTTTTTAATGTTTTTTTAAAAACCAAGGGATGGATAGACAGACAGACAGACATTTTATTTAATTTTTTTAACTCTAAATGTTGCTTAGATACCTATAAAAAAATGTTTAAAATTTTATTAAAATCTGACCACTAGATCTTACTTTATAATAATTTATGTAACATTCTGCTAAAAGGGCAAAAACAATAGGAATGTCCAGGAGCTGCAGGGCTTAGATAAATAGGTAGGCGAATGGGTTAATTTATCAAAAGTTGTCCAAAAAGAAAACATGGGATAATGTCAATTAAAAATATGTTTAAATTTGAATGTAAATTAAATAACATGCATCTTCATTCCCATATGCTGAGTTTACGCAGAGTAATTCTTTCGGTTAGAGATGAAAGCTGTAACAAATTATTGGTCAGAAAAGCAAGCAGATACTGTTAAATAATTGGTTCTATTCCTGAAATAGCTAATCTCAGAGTGGACGATTCTATCAAACGGCTGTGCATCTGTTAGATTGTAACAGTAAATGGGCTGTTAAAATTCATATATAATTATGTTGAAATGTTTAATAGCTTTATTTCTTTAACCCTCTCTCGACCATATTAAAAACCCATGAATGGTGTCCAATCGCACCTTGTTTATCGCAACATTGGAACTTGTTCGGTACTTGTGGTACACTTTCTGCTGTGTAGAACTACCTACATATTGTGTGTATATGTAAAGAGGATGTCTTGTGCTATAAACGGATGTAAAACTTATTTTATTTTGATAACAACACAATAAAAACATATTTTGTTTTATAGTTTATTTATTTATTTATAGCTGTTTATAGATTCCAACAGTTTAAATGTCTGGTTTATTTTACAACAATAATTCAAATTTTGAATTTTACATTATTTATATCGTTAAAATAATCTGAAAATGTTAAAAAAAAAATTAATGATTAGTCCAAAATTTCCAACAGCGGGCTTGTTATCTACAGTTTTATGTCAATTTATTAGTTTATCTGTTAATAAATCAAAAAATTCTTTGCCTTTTAATAGTAAATAAAAATAATCTATTTCTGGTGAATAGCCTACTCGGTTCCCAAGTCATATTTGATGAACACAAATATACACGTAATTATTACACTTTACTAGTTATTAAAATTCATAACATTAAGTTTAGGGCTATCTAATTTTGTGTTTATTTTGTTTAGTTTCAGGATCAAATGATTTATGAAACAAAGACTAACAAAGAGAGAATATTACACTCCCACATTATCGGAGTGTTCACACACATAAGACCACATTATACTCCGAGTTCTTTGCATCAGTTGATAGCTGTAAGTAGAAATTATCATTGTATAATATACCTTTAGTCATATACTTGTGTCAGAGTCTTAACATAGCTTCCCCTACATCTCACTTTTATGTGAAAAACCTCCCGCTCATCATGGCCTTAGCCCTAGAATAAACAGGTGAACAACACTTAGGGAATTTCATAATATAATGATTTTTTAACCACTATTTCTCATTTGATTGTACTGAGATTGGTGTCAGTTTAAGTTGATAATCTGTGCACAATTTTAGACTTCTATGTTTGATGAATTGTTGAGTTCTCAAATATTAAAACCAGAAATAAACCACAAGCTGATTTCTCAAATAGGCCATGATTTTTTTTTTTTTTAGACAAAATATTATTGTTTAGGCTCATTGAATTATAACCATTGTTTATAAACATACTATTTTATCTAAAGATTACAAGTCTTGTCTCGGGATGGGTTGGTGCCTGCTGTTCCCAAGTGGGTATTAACAAAGAACATCTGTAATTACTTAATTGTCTGTACTAAGTCCCGTCCAAAAAAATCAACAAAGGAAAACAAAATCAAAATATTACTTAAAATGTAATGATATGAATGTTTGTAAGAATTAATATGATTAAGATGGTTCACAGGTCAATTAAAGCAGTTTATAAGTCTTTAAAACACTTAAAATGCCTATGGATCTCACCTTTAATGCAGTAATTAACTTTTCTGTTTTCTTCCAATTCAAGGTAGATCAACTCTATATTATTATTCTTAAATAAACAGCAACTTTTGCACAATCTTGAGATATATTTACTCTCACTAAATTTTTGGATTAGACGATTATTTCAGATTGACATCTTGATCTTGGGAAGCGTCCTTTCCCTGTAGAAGCTACCAACAATCTTCCTTTCTTGTCCCCAAAACGGCCTCTAGGAAATTCAAATCACAAATTAAATATTGGGTAATCAAATAAAAAGTATTAATTTACATGATAACTTTAACTACCGACTGTAGGTACTTTGTGGAATTCCATTATTAATAATTAAATATAAGGCAATTTGTAATTCCACAATATATTTTAATGAGCCGTGTTGACCAAGGTTTTGCCAACTACGGCATTGTCAAAAGCAGTTTAAAGATTAAGGTACAAGAATTTTACAACAACACAATAGGCCAAGAGAAAGTTGATTACTGTTAGGTTAAGGAGGAGAGAGAGAGGGAAGATACCTAGGCCCAAATAGGGGTTGCAAGAGTTGTGAATTACTAAGATCTAATTGTTCATTAATAACTAAGCTAGAGTCATTATTGATTATTCTCTTAATTTCTAACATTTCTAGTGCGTTTAACTTTTTCCCTTACCATTAACATGTAGAATATTAAATTCTGTATTAGAATGAAAATCTAAAATTTGATGAGTTTTTAGATGGTTAGAAAAACTAGAATCTGCATAGTCCAACCGCCAACTTCCGTTATGTTCGCTTAACCTAGTTTTGAAACTACGACTTGTTTGTCCAACATAAACAGAATTACAAATTTTACCCATTTTTCAACAAATCAAGCAGCTTATCTTTAGAATTATTTAAAATATTTCCCAACCTTTTTTCAATGTAATATGCTGGCTTACAAAGGTTTTTCTTTTCTAATAATTTACCCACAATAACACTAACCTTACCAATGTAACTTATTCTACGCCATTTTTCAGTGTAGGCCTAAACATCAATATAACTATTTGGAAAAAT
Organism: Aphrophora alni; assembly: GCA_963513935.1. Taxonomy (NCBI): domain Eukaryota; kingdom Metazoa; phylum Arthropoda; class Insecta; order Hemiptera; family Aphrophoridae; genus Aphrophora; species Aphrophora alni. The sequence continues at coordinate 153,121,105 of OY740765.1, forward strand.
ATATTTAGTAACATTCTTTTTCAATTTATGTTTTAACATTTTCTCAATAAAATTATTATCGTAACCATTATTAGTGGCGATCAATTTTATACAATTAAATTCTTCATAAAAATCATTGGTGTTCATCGGAATGTATCATGCCTTAGTTTCCTTTCATGGGCGTGTACTTTTATATCCAGACGTAAAGACAGTTTACGAAATTGGCCATTTTGGGGGCTCACACAGCACTATACGAAGCTCGCTAAGGCCTAAGAGACATCAAGAAAGTACATGTAGTAATATACACAATTACAAGGTTCAGAAAACATGTGTGAAAAGAATTTTAAACAAAGTTACCCTACTGGATAAAGCCTGATCTATCAATACAATTTAACATTTCCTACAAGACCCAAGAAACCAACTTTTGCTTATCACATTTAGAGGATCTGTTTATATTAAATTGTATGACGGAGCTGGGTAAGTACTATGATGAAACTTATTAACTTCTTACTATCATTTTAATAAGTCAGGCTTCAAAGTTGTCCAAAGATCATATTACTACCCCCACTCCTCCTTGTGCCAGACAGAAACAGAATTTACTTTCCGAACAACCCTCATATTTACTACCACTGTGAATGGTATAACACAGTTCCAATAACTCACAACAAAGCATGTTCATTATTCTCCCTGAGAGTGGTGTCCCTGTGTAAAGTAGTTGTAGTATTATTTACTGTTACTTTTTAGTTTATGAATATTGTTGACACGTTGCTCGCTAGATAGTAGCTACATTAGGTTTACAAGAACAATGTATTAAACCTTCCGAAAAGTGAGATTTACTCGCCACAAAACCATTAGTTATGTTTATTACATGTTATTACTGTAGTTGTATAGTTTAATAAATCTGTTATTTCACTACGTTGCTTGAGTTACAGCTTTAACATTTCTACGTCTATTGTTTCAGATAACAGAATCTACAAGAACCAGTGAACAATTTTTTGATGAAACATTAATATAAAATGAAGAATTGACCATGAAGAGTCAATAAAATATGTATGCTTACATTTGTGATTCATCAGTTGTCTCCACTTAATGAGAATTCTATTAATTACAGACATTTAATATTATCAATATAAAGTGTCATTCAGGACTCATAAAGACAGCCATTCTGAGGTACGTTTCTGTGGTTTCCTATCTCCAAGGGTGAAACTAGGCCACAGCCGACTATTAAAATTAATAGATTTGTGTACCCAAGTATATTTATATTTTATATCACAATACACAATGGTACAGCATAGTAATCTTTTGATTAAATAATATTGAATTAAGAAAACTGTTATTAATTCCATTTATGGTATGTAATATCCATCCCTTTGCCTCAATTTAAATAGAATGTAAAACCAAGTATGTACAGTACTTTCTCACACGTATACCAAGTACTAAGGGTCACTATAGTTATTATGGGGGTGTGGCAATCCCGAAGTACCTAGCTGGATCTACACCTTTTTTCATGTATAGAGTTAATTCCTATCTTTTATGTTTCCTGATGATAACCTTGCCATCTTCTGACCTTGACACTATTAGAGTGTTCGAGGTCTTTATTTTATGTTGTTTTTTTTCCCTTTTTTTTAATGAGCTAATAATTTTAAACAAAACTAAAATTTATAATTTGTACAATACAGAACATCATTACAATGCTTGAGTGTTACCTACTTCAGTTTAAAATAGTGTTTTCCCTCCTGTTCATATATAAATACCAGGTAATATTGACAATTAAAATTTGTGCTTTGTACAATCGACAGTTTAGATGTTTATGAACATATTCCTGCCTCATCAGTTTATCTTTATGTTGTGATAAGAAAGTGATTACAATCGTTGTACATGCTCATATCACACAAATTGTGTCCTTTTCCCCTACTATCGTTTTCTTCGCCATCATTTAAAGTTAATCCTAAGTTAGTCGTGGGAATATATATGTTTTGTGATCTGCCTTCCTAAAACCGTTGGATGTAGTCTCATAGCATGCGATGAAGTGAGAATTCATATGTGGGTTTGAACAGTTGCAGTTTTTTTGGGTACAGTTTAGAATGTGCTAGTGTGGGAGGGGTTTGGCGTACTGTCTTTGAAGTTAACATAAGTAGGCCCTTAGATGGAACCACTTGAACTTCAAATTTCTGAGCTTTAAACTATACCATGGAGATGAGTTAAACTATAAGTGTGTAAAATCAATGCAATAAAGTGATTTTTAGAACGAAATCTGCCAGTCTTGTCTTCAAAACCAATGGATCAATTTTGGTATGTAAGAATATTTTGGTCATATTTTAAGGTTTTTAAAAAATTTTATTTTATGATAACTAAAAACTTTGATTTTCTCAAAATTGGTTCTAATGATTTTGATTAAATTTAGGCAGTAATGGCAAAAACAAATTATATAAGTTTCAATCTTTTAAAAAAATAGTGTTACAAGGGTTATCAGGTTAAAAGTGGAATTTACAAATATCTCAAGCTTAACATCACAAGTTTACATATCTAAAAATCAACTCTAGCAAGATTTTACTTAATTTTTGATAAAATTTATAATCTAACCTGTCAAAATGAAGTAAAAGAAACTTTTGGTAAAGTGAACCCTGTCCATTAATATATATATATATATATATATATATATATATATATATATATATTTTTTTTTCTTTTTTTTTTCTACTTTCCATAAGTGTATAACAGAGTACTACTCAAAGTTTACATATGTAGTGAATTATAAATTGTGTACAAGGCTATAAATGGACTTTAAAAATATTATAATATTTAAATTTGAATAAAGAAAAAGAAAGTTTCCGACATGCACACATTTTAGAGCTAATCATGATAAATGTTATCAAAAAAGGATTTGTTTTGTATTATAAATTGTAAAAACTGTAATCAAATTACATGTTCATTACTACCATTTAATTTTTCCTTTTCGACTGTGCCATCGTATCGAACTTTTTAAATTTTATTCTTTTTTCTGATTATTCCATTTAATCTAAATAGTTTTTGTCAAGATATTATATAGTTTTTTTAACTGGGTTAGAAATATTTATCTATTTTTTCCTAACTAATAATGTCGGTTAAAATTTTTTATTTCACATTATCCTATCTAATTTACATGCTCATATTTAAAGTAAATATTCCGTTAGCTCAGGTTAGTTTTGTAAATACAAAGTTAGTTTAAATTTTTGAGTACAAATTCACTTAAAAAACTTGACCATGGGTGTTAAAATTCAATTTAAAATGTATACCACATCTGGGAGTAAACAATTATTTAGATAAGTCAATCAGTAAGTCAGTCATCAGCGATTAAGTTTCATCAGCAATCAAACATTTAATTGCTTAATTGGTTAACATTTAATTTAACATTTAATTGGTTGAGTTTGTTTAATTTAGCTTTACTATTTACATTAAATTATTTTAAAAAAAAAAATTTAATGATAGTTTTTCATTTAAAAAAAATTATTACTGAATTTGTAAAAGCACAAAAAATTTATTTATTTAATACTCTCTAAAATTCCATCCATAGCTTAGAAGCATAGAGAATGTGTATTATTAGTATCACAGTCTTACTTTTTATATAATATTCTAAAATAAAATAAATTAGTTTAATTAGTTCTTTGTTTGAATTTGTTATCAAATGTAACAACTCACTGAATATAGAAATCAACTTTAAACCCACCTAATTTTTTAAAAAATTGTACTAATTAACAATTTTTTTTTAAAGTATTTTTTTGTAGGAGGTATAAAAAACGGAGATATTTTTTAGAAACCAAAAGCTATACTTTTGCAACCCAAATTATTAACCCTTGGGGGCTTACTAAAGTGAGTTAGTTAGAGCCTGATAATCCCAAGGGAAACTGTCGGGATCTACATTTTTTGTATGTAATCTTGGGTTAGATCCGTCTCTTTCTTTTTTTCTTTCCTCTCAGGTATCTCTCAATTAACTGTTGTTCTTTTCCGACCCTGATACTATTAGAGTATTCGACGATTAGCGGGTTTTTTCGCGTTTAAATAAGAAAAAAAACTGATGATATTGTTTTAGAAATGTACAACTTGGATTTTTAATGCTCACGTCCAAATAAGGACATTATTTGTGTAAATTACAGTATTCCTAAGAACTGAATAACACGATTATACTGCCCCCCCCCCAACCTAACCAAAAGTGTTAGTGTTATTTTCTCTACTATACGAATATTATTTCTGTTTATGTGGACATGAGAAAGTTAATGCAATATTTTTAAAATAAAACGTTCTTCAAACACACTAGGTATTTGTAGTAAAAGGAAGTATAAAGATTAGAGATTGTGAACAGGTCTCATCGTCCAGCAAACTTGCTACAATCTAGAGAGTAACAACCAGTCCAGGTTACCTTCACATAACACGTTCGTCTATCAATCTGTCTACATCGCTGGAATCATGAAGAGGTCAGTACACTCGTGGTCATAGTATTATATAGTTTCTGAAATATTAGTTAAATTGCGATTTATAATGTTTTAACTTGTTGAAATTTTTACAAAAAAAAATAATAACATTTCACAATATTTAGTTATTTACAGGGTGTTTAAGAAGGAAGTTCAATAAAACAGAAGATGGGAGTAAAAAGTTGTATGGACACTATTTAAAAGTTTTGTTTTACGTCTGTCCGTCCATAAGTGTTTTTCACACAAGTTTAATACTATTAAACAAGCAATTATTTGTATGTTTGTAAATATTATCTTGAAATTTTTTTATTTAATTTTTTTTAATTAATGATTCTACCGTTTTCGAGTGCGTGAAAGCAATTTTAGCTCTAGCACTCGACATTGGGGAAAACACTCATAGAGTGTAAATAACCACATCTTTAAATTAAAAGTCGGCCTTTCTAAGGATCAACAAAACTTTTCATATTAAATTATTTGAATCTTTAATTTGAAGCAGTGAAGTCAGAACTGCATTTAAAGCAAATTATCTGATCTTTCGAATGATGTATGTATTAAGAAAAAAGTTGTGAAAACATTACAAAAACGACTGTATTGTACAAAAACGTTAATATTTTCACTAATTTCAAAGTCATGTAATTTCAGCTTGTTCATTGTCTCAAAATAGCAAACTAAAAATTAATTTATTAGCATTCAAAAAGATATCGATATTGAAGTGTTATTTAACAAAAACTTGAAAAATGCCATGTTGTCCAAGAACGGCTATATTTTTTTAAAGATTCCCCTGTACAACTTTAAAAATATTTCATATGATATTAGTGTACCCATGAACAAATGTCCGAAACCGCTTTTGAGGTAGATAAGATATTGAGTTCAGGTTTGGCATACACATTTTTTATGTGATGTTTTACAAGTGTGTAAAAATAAAGACTGTACTTGTATTATTTTTAAAATAGCAGCCCTATAAAATTTTTAATGTTGAATATCTCGAAAACCACTAATTTTACAAAAACATTTCCTCTTTGAACTATAAATAATATGAATTTTTTTTTCTTTCTGTAAGTCAAAGGGTAATCAAGTTATTGACAAAAACTAAAAACAACTTCTACAACACCTAATGTTATGTTAGAAGCAACTTTTTGTATTATTATTTTTTAAGTTCTGATTATTATTATAAAAAAATAAAATAAAATAAAAAAAAATCTTAGGTGTTATAGACAACTACCAAGAAATTATGTTTTTAGTTTTTTGTCAATAACTTGATTATCCTTGACTAACAAAAAAAATTATTATTTTTTTTTTTTTTAATTAATGGTTTTCGAAATATTCAACATTAGAAATTTTAAACGGTTGCCATTTTAAAAATAATACAAGTAGTCTACAGTCTTAATTTTTTGCATACTTGTAAAACATCACATAAAAAATGAGTATGCCAAACCTGAATTCTAGATCTATTTCAAAAGCTATGTTCTTTGTAAAAATACAAAATGGAGGATTGTCTGAAAACGAAGCAGTTTCAAACACATGTTTATTTGAATTTTTTTTTAAATTTTATGAAAGGAATCTGCTCCAGAAGATTGTCAAAGTATTTTAGAAACACTTTTTTTTATGGTGCACGTTAAAATTGTTTATAAAAGTCTTGTTTTTTTAATATATGTCTAAACATATAGAAAGTGGCACTGACGAAAATTCTAATCTTTAAATAAAACATACTTCACGAAATTTTTAAGATAAATAATCACATTGTTAATAGTGAAACAAGTATTTATTATATATATATTTTTTTAATATGGAATTTTAATACCCATTTTTGTGAACAAAAATCTGTGTTATATTTACAAATATAACAAGTACAAAAAAAAAAGAAAAAAGAAAAGAAAAAAAGAAAGAAACAAGAAACACCCTAATTGAATGCAAATTAAAAAATAATGTCTAATTGTTATTTGGGGCAACTTATGACTTGGCTGATATTAATTTTTGGTTGTACGCGCATATTTTTTTACTTCAATCATCAATTTTCAATTTTCATCTTAGAGAACAAATTAAAGACTCAAAATAAAGGTGATTAAATGGATACGACGTATATTTCTCATGAGGTCGAGTCGAGAACATGTAATTCTTAAAAGATCTAATTTCTCCAGCTATTTCAGTGAAATTTAAAGATTAACGAAACTATACAGCATAAACGATTAGGCTCATTTTTATTAAAATAGGTATGTAGGGATATTTGAGCATATCTCTTAGCTTTCTTTTACTTTTTTGATAACTCAAAATTTGCCAATATCTGCAATAAAACCAAAACATAAAATGGGAATTTTTCTCAAAATTTGTTTTAAAGTTTGATGTATCAAAAAATCGACGTCGAGTTTTTTCTCAAAAATAAGGGTTTGAGCTCCCCTAATACCCTAAAAAGTGGATGTCTGTCGTCTCAGTAGTGTGATTTTGAGCAATTCTGCGTTTGAGTATATTTTAGTTTATTTCTCAAAACGTTGGAGTAACCAAAACCAAAACTTAAAAATCCAGTTATCTCGAAATTGTCTCTGACGATTTTAATCAAATTTTGGTGAAGTGTAGTCTCTAAGAATCTAAACAAAACATGACGGTCAACATTTCCCCAAAAATTCTATTTCGGAATTTATAGGTAAAAAAAACCCCACTTTCGTCCTACTATAAAACTCGTAAATTCTAAAAAATCGTCTCTACCAATTTTATTGAAAAGTGAAGTTTTAATAATTATTGAAGTAATTGTTAAAAATCTCGTGACAAAATAAAAAAGATAACGAAACCGCCGTTATCAAATATTAGTTTTCAATCGCTTAAATAGAATTTATGTTACAAGCACAGCAGATTTCACGTTTTTAACGAAATATGTATACATACACGTTTAAGGTGGCGTCTGAAATTGTTTTTCACTTTTAGTTCGGTAAGTACCGAAATAAAATGATGAATACTTTTCCCTTGGTTTTACTTTGGTTTGAGCGTGTTGAGAAAGTTAACGCATAGTTTTAGCGTTTCTCCAGTTCAAGACGATCGGAGCCTCTAATTTCACACAATTGTGTAGGCGGTCTCACGGTCACGGATGTGCTCTAATTAAAGTTTTATCTATTTCCGGTTGAAGGTGGTGTTACCAAATTGCTGTCCGCCCAAAGTTTGGTAGTTCTATTATGCATTTCGTGTCTTTGTTTTAATTGATAATGTTATTAGACTACTGACAGAAGAAGTCGTCGAAGCAACCCTTTACTTGCATTACATGCACACTTTTATAGTGTTCAAACATAAAATTATTTAAAAAAATAAACCTAACTTCAACATTTTTTCAACTTGATAATGATGGATTGTTCAAATTATTGATGTAGTAATCATCAATTTGTAATTAGGGTATGTATCGAATGTACGAATCTACTCTATTAATCAAGTGACAAACCTAGTAGATGATAAATGTGAACGAAAAACCCAACAAAGTTTAGAAACCAAACAAAAACTACTACAGTAATATAAAAAAGGAACCCAGGCCTTATTATCTGTATACCGTAACTTGGCGTCTGGACCCGGACCGTCCCCCCTCGCTCCCTTCCTCACCCAGCTGTTTCCGTGATGAGTCACCTACTAGCGTTAACACTGCTCTGTTTAACTTTTTTATGGGAGACACAATTTTAAATTTTTTTCAGCATTGTTAAAATGTTTAGGAAAATATAAGTTAAGCAAATTGATACCAAATACGACACAAATGTATGTAAATAGTACGTAAACATGTAAATAATAAGTATGTGATTATGCAAAAAGTAGCTGTGTAAAGAGCTTTCTACTGGCAGCTTTTATAAACGGAATAGTGTTGTGTTTGGTATCAATTTGCTTATATTTTCCAAAACATTTTAACTATGATGAAAAAAATTTTAAATTGTGTCTCCCATAAAAAAGTTAAACAGTGCAGTGTTAACGCTAGTAGGTGACTCATCACTGACACAGCTGGGTGAGGAAGGAAGCGACGGGGGGGTCGGTTCGGGCCGCTCACAGGTAGCCAAGGGTTCAGACGTCAAGTTACGGTATACAGACTATAGCGGTCAAAATAACTATAAGACTATATAGAAATCAGGGGGAAAACCCACAAGTCACAGAATTACACAACAAATACAAAGTTCGGAGCTCATACTCTGGTCAACTAAGAAAAAAGATTGTCTGCCAACGGGTTTTATTGGGGTGAACGTCTTTTATCCCTTCTCTCAAGAGAAGGCCTTGTGATCACCCTTATGGTGAAATAACCAAAATATTTCAACCCCATTAAAGTACTAGTTTGACGATTTGTCCGTTCTGCTTAAAATTATTTTTCGTTTATACAAGTTTTATCTTTTCCGCTTCCAAATTTAATTTATGATTTCCAGACCAAATAAGTTCGGCTATTTTATTTTCCACTAATTGTTTTATTTAGAGGTCTTTTTGTGTCGTCAATATGCTGCCCGTCACATTCACAGTTGTTTGTGTCTTGAGTGCCATTTTCTTTCTTAGATTATGTTTTTAGTTTTAGCACAGACATGAGAGTATACTCGCTTGTGGTTTTAGTTTACAACACAGCCCTATGATATTATCCTAGGTTAGCTCTTTATGTTATAGGTATAATATTTGATAACGAGCGTTGACTAATACTCTGGAAACGTCGTGTAATTTTATATACACAAGTGTTACGTCAACAATATGAACAATCCATTAATTTTAAAACAAGAATAATGAAACAGTGTCTGATTAAAATACAAAACGTTAAATAGTATAAATTTGGACATTGTTAAAACGTCCTTGAGGTAGTCCAGTGACATAGCCTAGTGGCAGGATTGATTGGTTGTGGTTTTGCAACTCTTACGTAAAGCTGAATGATTGCAGGAAACCGAATGTAATAATTAAACACTTTGCAGGAGATGTGGTCAGCTGATCAAACATTTGTTACAATTTAGGTTATGTTTGTCTTTGTGAAATCCCAAATGTCCTCCGTGAAGAGACAATTATTTTTATAATCACGTAGTATGTACCGGGATATTTAATTTAAAAATATAAAATTTATGTTTTAATTAAAATGGGTAAAAATAATTTTTACTTTCTAAATACTGTACAGAGAAATTTATGTGATGAGTTATGTTTTTGTCGACATATCCGTTTTGAGGACCTCCGAGCCCAAAAAAAGCAGATGTGGTCTGTCTGTCGTATCTGCAGTGCTTCACGGTTCAAACGCGTAAACCGATTTTAATAAAATTTGGTATCTGGACATATTTTGGCTATATCTCAGGATGTTTTTTCACAACAAAAAAACTACTAAATTCCCATTTCCTCAAAGTCGGTAATGTCTATTTTGATAAAGTTTTCCTCAACAATAACCTCTATGGACCCAAACAAAACTTATTCGTAGACTACCGTTCCAAAAATAACGGTTTTTGAGTTTTCGTTAAAAACGACAAACAAACTACTGTAACTAGTATAAAAAAGACGTACTTTTTCAAAATTGGCTAAACCGGTTTTGTTTAAATGTAGATGAAATTTGAAGAATAATTACCCAAATTAATGTGAGTAATTAGATGTAACAGAAAATTAATGTTACGTAATAAATTGTTTTTACCCAAATTAATGTGAGTAATTAGATGTAACAGAAAATTAATGTTACGTAATAAATGGTTTTTAAACTGCTTTAATTGCCGTCATTTAAACTTTCATCTTATATTTATACTAAATTAAGTTTAGACCATATTTAAATTAAAATAAACTATGAAATCCAAGACAGCGTGCAAAGGTTGATTTTGACTTTTTTTACTGAAAACTATGGAACTGACATTCACAAAGACCGCTAATTTACTTTAGTTAATATTTCGATTGCGAATGAGTGTGCGAAAAAGATTGAACAATGTTAACTAAAAGTAAAAGTGAGAAGATTTCCTCATCAGTGGGAGTAGTCTAATAAATAATCCTAAACTAAAGTGAGGAAATGAGATGATACGCTCTCTTACTGTTACGTAATGGACTGTGCCAGTAAAACGGTTCAACCACTTTCTTTCATATTATTGGAAAAGAGATTTAATGTCGGATTTTTTATTTGATGCGTTGTTACAATCGAAGGAAAAATAATCTTATAAATGTAATTACACGCTTACATTAGTTGTTTTGTACTGCACAATTACTTGTACTCTTTTTTAAAAAAGAATTATATAGGCCTACTGTACATCTTTTTTAGTGTAATGTGATAAAATAACACAGTTTTTCTGAGTATTTTTGCTGTTGTTGAACTTTAAAATTTTACCAGCTCATGGAGTTGGAGATACAAATAATTATTTTTTGAGAGAGAGAGAGAGAGAGAGAGAGAGAGAGAGAGAGAGAGAGAGAGAGAGAGAGAGAGAGAGAGAGAGAGAGAGAGAGAGAGAGAGAATCAGGTTACAATAAATAATAAAGAGGCATTAATTGTATTTATTTAGTTTAAAGTGGAGGAACCCAAACAGAAATGATCTTAACAGTAGTTATATTAGTAAAAAAGAGTAAATCAACGAAGGGATCTGTATTAGGTTTTGTATATTATTTTAAACGATATTTACATAAGATTTAAACTTGCTACTATTATTCAGGGGATTGGCAATCTCGAAAGAACCTACCTGGATCTACACTTTTTTCATGTAGTCATGGGCTAGATCTATCTCTTTTACAAAATAATTCTATTAATGGTAAATTTCTGTTATTTGTAATTTTTCACAATTATTTGGCTCAATAATATTCACATTTCACCAAAATTTGAATGACATCTATAGAGCCGATTTTGAGAAATTGTGTATTTTATAATCCCTTGGCCGATTGTTTGAGTTTTATAAAGATAGTTCATGAATCGGCATTTTTGAAACCAATACATTGTGTTTGGATACTTCAGTTATATTTTAACAAAATTTGATTAAAATCGTTATAGACAATTTAGAGAATAAATCAAAATTTGGGGTTTTATCTTATGACAGATATCTTCAAATTTGAAACACAGTAGATTCATTACATCTAATGGATAGATTAGGTTATAGTTACAAATTTTAAATTTATGGTACAAACTTAACTGTTTATGAAGACATTTTAGAGATATGTCATTATTTATAACCGGGAAAAAACAGTAAGTAAAAAATACGGTCCGTGAACAATTTGAGGAAAAAACAAAACGAACCGGTCATAGTTTTAATTGACGTAATTATTGTCGCGCAACTAGCGTGAAACATCGTTATTACTTCAAGTGAGAAAATACAGAATTGAGACTTGCGCATGCGTATTGTGACATTGTTGACTTTTAGAGCGTCCAAGGTCACGCTATTATAAACGAGTTTGTAGGTTTGTACTACTTGAACTCACACACTCTGATTAGATATCGTAATAAAGGTTACTATAAGACTTTAGACATTAATAGTGGAATTTTCTTGTCATGTAAATTAAGTGGGGATTTTTAGAACTTTTGAAAGATACAAAATTATATTTTTCCTCCAATAAGTATATAAAAATAAATCGGTTTTTTCCACCAAATTGAGTATACATTTTTCAAATGATGGGTCGAATCTTTAGATCAATTTGTAATCCCCAAAAGTGTTTTTTAAATAACATCGGATTTAAAATTTTTTTAAATGTTTTACAAAATTAATTAGTCCAATAAAGTACACAATACCTGATGTGCTGCTTTAAAATTTGCATCCAATTATATTCAAACAGTTTTTATATGACGGGGTAAAAATAGCGACCATATTTACTTTTTTGTGGTTGAAACGCAAAAACCTCTCTGTTACCATAGTTTTAAACAAAAAAGAGCCTATAGTAACGAGAGTTGAAATAGAACAAGAGGTGGTCAAGAAAATATGGAAAAGAGGGATGTAACCTAAGACTACATTAAGAAAGATATAGTTCCAGATAAGGAGGGCTTCTCAGGTTTGCCACAGCCATATGATTGAGCCCTGAGCCCCTAAAATGTAAACGAAAATATTTGCTATTAATATATATATATATATCTTGATGAAGAACCCTGACCGCCGTCATTTAAAAATTTGATTTTAATCAAATAAGATTTACAAGTTTGAGGCCTATTTAAAGTTTACTTTTGATTCACTTTTATTTGGTTTTGGGGATGGAAAGAGTGAGAAAGTTTGCGCAATGTCTTTGCACCATTTATTTTAATCCATTGTCACCACAGGAGTTTTTAATTAACATCGTCCCCGGGCAGAAATAAACTCTTGTTTTTATGCTACGATAATAAGTTTCCATTCAAGAACTATTCTATCAATCCCTTTGTTTGAGAAAAGATTGCAACGTCTTTATAACAATACAGAGTCTTTGTTTTGTAGAAGAAGAAGAAGGGTGAGGCATGTCAGAACAATTCACTCCAGCATGACCAATAGCATGCAATGACCCCTAGGTTTACAACAATGTCAAGCCCCTGAGGTTAAACGGCAACACTGCAGAGAAGCTAATGAACTGAACATGAACTTTTTATATATCTGATATGAGAATGTTTTATTTTATCAAATAAAACGTCGTCTGATATGTCAAATAAACTGTGTACTAACTTACGCACACACCCATATCAAAAAATCATTATCTTCTCCCCCCCCCCCCAAATGTCTATATACACGACAAAGAAAAACAAGTTGATGTGTTTATCCAGCCCTAATACAAGCAGATCCTCTAAATATAATGCCCAGAAGTTTCATGGGATTTGTAGGAAATATTAAACTGTAATGGTAGATCGCTTCAATGGGCCTCGAAGCTATACATGTGTGAAGAAATTAAATCTTGATAAGCTCGTGTCGGTGACTCGCCCATGGATCTCCTAACTATGCAAATATTACATATTCTTCATTCTTGAGACGTCATCCGTCAGGACGAAATTACATTTTTGACAATAACTTCGTTGTTTGTCGTCGTAGAGACTGTTCCTAATTTAGAGATCTGGATATTTTTTTTCTAATTTAGTGTGCAAGTTGAATAATACACGAAATATGTACAAAACTATTTAAAATGGTCGCCATTTTGACATTTTCAATTAGGTTTTTCTGAACTTCAATAGGGTTCTATATGAACACATTATAGTCCTCTATAAAATATTTTATGTTCCTATATTTTGTGTCTGCTATCAGATGACAATGACAAGGAACGGTTAGCTACTTGTCCTAATTGTAAAAAAAAAGTGATATTACATACGGTATGAATAAAGCGTACAAAATTCTTGGTTTGGTTTTATTTTTATATATCCAAAACTATAACAGTTAGAATAATTTGGAAAGCTCAGATAGAAAGAGAAAGAAAAAAACTATGTATAGGTGTTACTTTAGATTTGTTAGACAAATATATGGGCTTGTGGAAATTAGATGAATGGATGACATAATTTGTCATTTAGTTTGCCGCGAAATTTGTTCACACGAAATACACTAATTTTATCAATTTATTAAATAGGCTATAATTGTTAACGCTTTATCATCTATTGGTAGTATTTATATGAATATATGGAACATTAGCTCTAAAACAGTATAAAAAGTATTGCGATCCGTATTATTTTTACTAGGGTAAATGTTGAGTTGAAAAAAAGTGATTTTGCAAGACTTCATTTGCTCATTTAACCAGGTTGCCACATAGAGGAAGACCTGATAAGAAAGATGAAAGACTGGGACCTAACCTAAGAATACATGAAAAAAGCTGTAGATCGAGCTACATACTCTAGGGATTGCCAAGCCTGTACACACTAAAATGAGCCTCTGAGGGTAAATTACATTGAAATTATCATAATTAAATATTTTGACAATTTGTACTAACCAGATGCTAAAATGGAACTTATAATTTTTCTGGCTTTGTTTAGGTGACTTGATACATACCCAACCCCATCGTACAATGTAATACCTAACTAGCATCGTAGATGTATCTATATTACAGTATCAACTCGTTTTATAGCGGGCATCAATGCAATACATGGGTGATGGAGGTTATGCAACCTATACAAATACCGGTATCACATTTTCAAGGAAGTTCAGGTTTCGAAATTACATTTTTGTCAATAACTTCACTATTTGTCATTGTATAGAGGTGTTCCATTACATAAAAATTTATAACTTATTTAATGTATTACAACTTGAATAATGCACAAGGTGTGAACAAAAAAAAACCCTTTAAATTGGCCGTCATTTAGATTTTTTCTTAATTTCAATATGGTTCTGTAAGTCACACAACAGCAACCAGGGGACTAGTTGAGGTTGCGCATTATCATGGTAAACTTTTTCAAAAGTTTAGTTTGTGGTCTAGTCGTGACTACTACTGGTGTTTTAATTGAAATATTGCATCAATAATTTTAATAATACATTGTTTTCAAATAACTTTAAAACCATAATAGTAGATCAGTGTATCATCATCCACCACTAATTATAAGTAACTTTTCTTTTTCAGATTTATTGGCTTGGTGTTACTTCTATCAAGTTGGAGTGTTGTCGATTCAAATATACTAGTGACTCAATGGCCACCCTTCCAAATAACAAGGTTTGCCAGATCACCACCAGTCAGCGACTCACCACGATTTCTTGACAAGAGTGTTTTAGAAATCCCAGTAAACGATGTTCAAACATCAACAGATAATGAACACGATAGAATACAAGTGGTCAGTTCAGCAATTCGAGTTCTTCCACGAGAAAAGAAACGTTTCAAAAGATCAGAATTGCTATGGAGAACACCAAAAATGCATAAATTTGTCACAGCAAAAGTTGAAAAAGTAGATCCACCAAGTGTTATCCGAGTTTATCCGCTAGATCGAACACAAAGATACCTAAACACTAATGATTACTACAATTATCGTAGAAACCCTCCACGACGTAGAATAATCTATTATGCAACACTACCGGAAATAATTCATCCACCACAACCATGGCAAAACTCTCAAACAGACAGAATGTACCTTCCACCTAACGAAATTACCAGACTTCCACCAAGGACTAACGAAAATACCAGACTTCCACAGAGAGTTAATGAAATTCCGCGAATTCCGCTGAGAATTAACGAAGTCCCACGACTTCCACTGAGAGGTACCGAAATCACACGAGTACAGTCAAACTTAATCGATGTCCTTAATACACGAAATACACCAAAGTACACTATAGTAGATGTCGAACCTCCTTATAATTACGCCACGAATTCGGACCATGACAGGTACTACAATGATATTAGGACACCGCCTTACAGACATCACTACATGAATCCTGTGAGACCGAGTTACATACCAGAAGAAAATCTAAAACCTGTTAAATTACAGATTCCGAATTCAGCAAATGGAACAGATTCTGCAAATAACAGTACGAGGTTACTGCCCAATGATTTGGCACGGTTTGTTTGATATTTTATTGGATAACTCAAAAAATTCAAAAATTACAATTCTAATTTTCTTTAGAATAAAACAAAAGAAAATAGCAATAAATTTGGCTAACAGTTATTAATTAAAGGTGCAAAAAAATTGCACAAACTTTCTCACAAATTTATATATAAAACCAAAGTGTAGCTCGCAGTTTGGACTAGTTTAAGGTTACAAAAGTTCAAGCTTGTTCCATAACTTTAAACGTTTTTTGTGTGTTACCTACTCCTATATTTTCATTCGTCTATCGAGTAAAAAGTAATAGAAAGTAAAGGTTAAAAATACGACAACAATCACAAATTAATTGAAATATAGGCTAAAAGAGCCAGAAATAAACTTATTATTAACTCTAAAATATCGGATAAAAGATAAATGAATTGTAGTAAAAAGTGGTCATAAATGTTGGAAAAAAAAAATATATATATATATATATGATTAATTTTATCTTTTTTAAGTGATAAATCTGAAACTGATTTTTTTTTTTATAGATACCAATAGCCTACGTCTTATTAGCGGATATTTTAGAAAAATTTTATCAAAATAGCTAAAAGCCAATTTTAAGAAAATTTTAAGTTGTATTTTTGAGTTTTGGTTTTATGACAGTATAAATACTAAATTCAAAGCATGATTATTTTAGTATTGTGTGAGAAATTTAGTGCAATTCTTTTGGAAATTTCTAACATACTCATAAATCACAGAATTGTACAAAAATATTTGGCCAAATTCGTTACAGTATATGATTATGTAGATCTAGGCTACATAGTTAATAAAAATCTGATAAGAAAATTTCCAAATGGCACGTGTTTAACCCTTTGAGTGCCAGATTAATTTTAACATAGTCACGAATAATGCTACATGTATTTTGGCTAGGGTTGTGCTAAAAATACCAAGGTCTAAAGACTGCAAATGTAACGTTTTAGTAAAAAATTCATAACTTCTCTTCTATATAAAATATTCTTATGAATGAGGTCTAAAAATGTTGCTAATAAATTGTCTACGATTCTAATGATGATTTAATATGGAGGGGGGGGGGAGAAATTGTTACAGCAAAAAATATTTTTCTTGAAAATTAAAAAAAATAGGCCTATATATTACTTTTAATTTATAAGTTTAAACATTTAGCCAAAAACCTAGAAACAATTTATGTGTGGGAAACCTTTAATTTTAAATTCCTATAATGTTTTGTATGCATAAAAAAAAATCATATCATTTAATAAGAAATTTTTAAAAAAATAAAAATATTTGTCATAACGAACCAAAAATTGCAAATTGCATGACATAGAACTAATAAATACAAAAAAAGTTTACTTACCATAGGATCTGTATTTCATAGCTTTGTCAGTTTTTAGTTTATAAAATTACACTATTTACAAGTTTATATAAACACACACACACACACACACACACATTTTTTTGTTTTTATAGAATGTAAAAATTTTTGCACTTGTGATTAGCAAAACACACACTATGGCATCTTTGCACTGCATACATAGGGTTCTGGATCGTTTTCTTCCATGTTTGTATGTGGTACCTTTGACAGAACATACCCAGCATGTTTTTTCTTGTCTCCCAGATAGTTTTTCAATACCAATAGTCCTACCAATATTACGGTTGTCGCCACCAGCCGTAACATCAGTGTTTTGCTGCTCAGCCATCCATTCTTCAGTTATTTGATCAATTATACTGACAATACCTGGACAAGTGTTTCTGTTGGTGTTGTACACGATTTTCTTTGTAAATAACATAAGAGTTGAGCACCATTCTGAAAATAAATTAAAAGCCACTTTTTTCCAATATTTGACAGTACGGCATTCATCTAGGTAGTTAGTTGTATAACATCATGTCAAAAGTATCAATGCCTCCCATGTGTTTATTACAGTCTAAAACTATAGCAGGTTTTTTTTTTTTCATTTGTAGTTCAACCATGCCTTTTTTTGTACACTCCAAATCTTTCACTTTGAGGCTTTGACGATAGAAGAAGAACCGGTTTGTTTTAAGACTTATTTTGTCTACATTCTAAAGCTACAACATTGCCTTTCTTGCAGTATACTTTTTGTCCTACCTCCAATTTACCCTTTATTTCATTAGAGAGTCCTTTTATGTTCTTTCTTACTGTATCAGTACAAAAAGTTTCTTTTTCATATAGCATTTCAACAAGAGGCAAACTTTGTAAATTATCAGTAAAAACATGATACCCTTTTTTCAAGTAATTGCAGATGGAAAGAAGTTTATTTACAACAGTGTATGCAAGACCATATATTTTTATTTCATCTTTATTTTCTTCGGAAGATTTAACTTTATAACATATTAGGCTCAGACAGTAATTTGAAACCGAGTCGCAAAGTACCCATATTTTCATGCCGCATTGGTGGTGGTGTTTGATGGGTAAATATTGAGTTAGTGCTGTGTGACTCTTGGTTACAATAAGTGATTCATCAACAGAGAATTGCTGATGTGGTATGTAGAAAAATATTGAAATAATCTATTGCAGTGGTTTAGCAGCAGCTGAAATTTTTGTGTTGCATCATATCTGGGTTATTTTACAGTTGGGAGTTTGGAATTATCAACAATATGGAAACCTAGTATTGCCTGAAATCTATTTCTATTGAACATTTGTCGGAACCAAAGAGTGGATTGTGAGCCATTAGTTGACCAATATGAAGCAATGGTTGGTTTTTGATTAAGCCCCATATTCAGGACTACAACAATGAACGCTTTCATCTCACATATAGTGACTGGGAGCCATTTCTGAGTTCTAGAATGGGGAGAAATTGTTGGTTTTGCTGAAATTATTTGACATGCATATCTGTTGGTTTCAGTTACAAAAATATTTAGCAGTGATTCAGTAAACAAAATTTGAAATAATCTATTGGTTAAGATGTGACAGGAGGACAGTGTTTGGGGCCAGGTGTTTCAATAAAAGTAAAATCATCAATAAAATTTTCAGATTCTAATTCATTTATACTTTGCCATATTTCATTGTTGATATTTGTTCATCACATTCATCATCTGAATCTGAAGAGCTATCACTAAGAACATCTATTTATAGGTGAAGGTTTAGGCCTGGTTGAAGTGGATGGAAGGTTATGTGATAAGGTTATGTAAGCAAGGGTCTAAGTCTCGTTGTGTAAAAAAAGGCCTATTACGTTTGATGAAATCATTTTCTGGATAATAAGAAGGATCACTATCTTCACTAAATAAATCAGATCGTGCGGATGCAAGTGGAACATTATCGTCAGATAGATCAACTTCAAGCTGTCTGTCAATTTCACTTGAAGCTATGTTTTCTCTATCCATTATCACAAAGATTTTATATTGTTACATACACAAAACTAGAACGCACTACACAATTTGTCAATAAGAACACTAAAAATAACTATTTAACACAGTAAATTACCCCAAAAAGCACAATAACTAAACACACAACACACATGACATTAGAACAACTTGCGATAATTTTAAACAACTACGCATAGTGTCGCATAGGCATAGGCGGCATAGGCCACTTGATTCCGTCGTTTCTTGTAGTCTACAAACTCTAAATTAAATGAAATAACATAAATATAATATCACAATGTCTTAACAGCCAACTTCTGTTATAGACTCATTGGATGTGTTATATAGTAAGCAGTAACATAAATATAATGCCTATTAAAGTTATATAATGTGTTTTACTGTTTTATAACGCGAAAACCCACGGCGACGAAACATCGTCGCATGGCATTTTTCACATAATATACAGGCAATGATATATCGTCGCTTGGCACTTTTCGCATGTGTACAGGCGACGATATATTTTCGTTTGGCACTCAAAAGGTTAAAACTATTTTTATATTGTCCATTCAAAAGGATATAATATATTTTGTGCAAATGGTGATCTGTTCAGGGTGTGTGCAAAGCACAGACGAACTTCAAAAGACGACTTCAATTAAGCTACATTTTTGTAGAAACTTCAATCCAATCACAAATAAAAACGTAATGATGAAAATATAAATTTTCCACAAAAACCATATTATTTGTAAAATACAAATACAAGACGAAGTTTCATGACTAAGTTATCATCTTCAGTTGAGTCACAGTCCACTGTCAGTAGGATTTGTGTTCATGTAGAAACTGAGTCTGATGGCTTAGTCGCTGAAATTTGTATTGTACAGTATATGTATTGTACAAATAAAGTAATTTTAGTTGAAAGCTGTATTTTTATTTATTTGAGTTTGTTTTTAGTTTAGTCAGTTTATTTAGGATTTTTTAAAGATCGAAATGAGATACCGTATTGAGTTTTAAACTTATCTTTTATGTACTAACCTTTTACCACTATAGCTTACCAAAAACCACAACTTTATTTTAT
Organism: Aphrophora alni; assembly: GCA_963513935.1. Lineage (NCBI taxonomy): Eukaryota > Metazoa > Arthropoda > Insecta > Hemiptera > Aphrophoridae > Aphrophora > Aphrophora alni. The sequence goes on from OY740765.1 coordinate 153,141,245, forward strand.
ACATTTTTGAAACGGTAACTGTTTAAAATTTCCATTAATCAAACACATACAAAGAGACACAATATTTTGCTCTTTTAGAAATAAATATAATGGTATATTTTCTTGTTTTGTCTAAATATTCAACAACTGAGTTATAGATAAAACATAATTTCTTGATAATTGACTATGATACCCAAAACTTCAATGCCAGTTATTCCTTATTATTATTAGATGTATTATATGTTACGTCTTAGGCCAGCTGCAAACTAGAGCTATTCGATGCATATCTTAAGGTCGTAAGCATACGCAATAATTATCTTATAAAATAGGTACCCCTAGTGCTTATTCAAATCATTTTGTAATGGTTAAACAGGAATACACCAGTATCATAACGAGCTGAATTAAAAAACATAAATACAAAATAATATTTTTATTTTTGGCAAACTGGTAAACTGTTACATAAAAAAATTTTTTTTGTGTTTACAAAATCTAGACTTAATATTTTATCCTCATACCGTAGTTATAAATTTCTTTATCAAAAACACACACAGACAAACAGAAAAACTTAGTGTTTTGGACATATCTTTATAGGCACTTTATTCTGTATTTCAACAACAAAACTGCTCAAAAATAATGAAGTTTATCCATGCTATTCAGACATACCCAATCAATGCTCAAGTTAAGATCAGCAATCGAGTGAACATGGAAAAGTCTTATCATTCTTAGGTTAAATATTATAGTAATAGAATAGGTCTAAATGTATTATTTAAATCCAACATTTTTTCATATGCATACCTTAAATTATTTATTTATTATAATTATTACATCATGTATGAATTGTAGCTTTTATACTCAATTATTAAATAAAATTTCAAAAAGATTCTTGTTTTTCAAATATCCCAATATTGTACTGTGATATGATTAAAATGTAATTAAGATTTATAGCGTTTTTGATAATGATGGATTGTTCATATTACATATAAAGTTCATTTGGATTTTTTTTCTCTTTCCTTGTTATATGTTTTTTAAAGCCAAAAAACCTCTCGGATATCATCACCTTATAAATAAAAAAAAGAAAAGAGTATAAAATAAAAACCCCTAGCCCTCGAATACTCTAATAGCATCAAGGTTGAAAAAGAACAAAAGTTGGTCAAAAGAGATTTGATAGGAAAGATTAAAGAGAGGGATCTCACCCAAGACTGTAGGTCCAAGCTAGCTTCCCTCGGTGTTGCTAAGCCCATGCTCATTAAAGTGAGCACCTGAGAATTAGGTGATCATAAGATGACAAGAGATTAGGCCTAATAGATAAATCGTATACAGCCAAACATATTAGGTCTGATAATCATAAATTTAATTAGGAAAGAGCAAAGATCTAGGGGGGACTTACATAAATGAAAAATGTATTCTGCTTTTAAATTTATTGGATAAATGATAATGATGGATTGTTGATATTATTGATATCATTTATATAGTTTTAACTCTGGGTTCCATTCTTAGATTACTAGTTTAATTTTTAGTTTCCAACATAATCTAGATTATGTTCCCTCTGGATCCAGGTTTATCACTTTATAACATAAGTTGATTCATACTCACAAAATGTTACATATTAGTTTTTATATACACAAATTATGGAAAATGTCCGAATCAATAATATCTTAAAATAAGTGTTGTTAGGAATTTCATTTTATTAGATCTGGGTTATTGACTAATATAATTAAATAATCATCAGTGGTTCAGTCTTGTACTCAAATATTTATTATATTATTTATCTACTCCAAATATTTTTATCATTAAATTGACTCTCTTATTATGCTAATATCAAATATTTATCTTAAATACATTAAAATTAAATTACATCAATTTTTACATATGACCCCTGAATGATTACAACTGTTGTTCTTTCATGAATCTACTTTACTTTTGAGATGACTACCAGATCACTCTATACACAAATGTTTGCTCACTCCTTTTTCCTGTGGAGACTCTTGGATGTTCGACGGGCTGTCACTCTCTCTCTCTCTCTCTCTCTCTCTCTCTCTCTCGCTACACAGTGATTCTGTCTTGCTCCCTCAGCAATACATTTCACAAAGACTGACCGCATCTCTACTTCGTTAAGGGCTTATATGCATTTGTGTAATGTGTGTCGCAAGGCAAGCATTTCAACACTTTCTGAATTATTTCATAACAGCTAGCTCTCATTCTAATTTTCTTATGTTTCTCCTTATTCTAATACATTTATTATACTTATTCTATTCTTTATTTGATTACAATACATTTAATATACTCAATACATACATACATAACATTTTACAATAAAAATACATACAATCACAATATTTATATAATACTGAATATACACACACTTAATCCTAACAGTGTATTTTTTAAATATTATTTATTAATTTTTTTGCGGAGGAGTTGGCGAATGCATTATGCAACATCAGGAACCCGTACGTGATTCCTGGTATGTGGAACTCTCCAGTTCATCAGGAATACACGGTAAACTCCCACCTCCTTTCTCTAGAGCCTTAATAATGCCCACAGAACTACCTGTCTGTTTTAACCATCATGGGGATTAAGTCCACATTTGTTGGCCCGTTTCAGCCTTTCCTCTCCTAGTTTAATCCCTCAGCTCAATGTTTTTTTCTTAACCTATCTGCATCCTTAGTCTTTATTAGTGTAGTAATAAAGTGTTCAATGGCTTTCCATTTTCCCTCTAAGTCCAGCATTTGTATTACCATGCTCTAGAGCAGCTTTATACAGCTTCTATATACATTTTCTCCTTATCGTTCCAATTTTTGCTCTCAAAAAGAAGATCTCTTGCATTGTTGCATTTTTCCTTGCAATAATCCATGCAGCATTTTCTCTGATTTTGAAGCGCTTCTAATAACTATTGAAGTACTTGTGCCCTGATAGCTCTCGAGCGAGGTAAAAGACCACATCCCCATGTTTTCTGTCCCAACTATTCAGCAATATTAGGAATTAACATCTGCGTCCACCTTCCAGTTGTTTTCTTCTCCTATTACTCTTGCCACCTTTCAATAAGGACCTTCCTTGTTTTATTTATGATGACTTCCATTTTATTTTGTTCAAAGTCCTTTGTCCTTGTAATATTCTTTTTTCCTTGGCCATCAGATCCAATGGTGGTTATCTAGCAATAACCAGCAGTGCACTTGTTGAGACCATTTTGTAATTGGAAGCAATCCTCATGGCATAAGGCCTCTGTTCCAACAATAGACTTATAGCTGCTGTCTGCTTATCCAATGCATAAACGGAGCTGCGTGTAATGACTTCGTGTACACAACGCTCGCTAAGAGCTTCTTCCTACATTCCTTGATCCATTGATGTTTGGCAACCAAACCGTGAAAAACTAGCTTCTGCCTCTATACCGTTTTTCACCGCCTTACATATAGGCTATGTTGTAAAAATTTAATCTCCTATCCATTACACTCCAAGATAGGTAAGCTGGTTTCTCCATTTAATCCTCCGTCTTGTCAATTTGGATCTTTGGTTTATTGAATTTTCTCCCGTCAGTAACCAGTATTACTTTGGTCTTTCCGACTGCCTATGGCCTCGGTTTTCTATCCCTCCTTTGGCTCTCCTCAGGGCCTTGTTGTTTCTTACCTCTAGAATATTTCCCCCCAACAGCCAACAAGAACATCATTTGCAAATCCTATAATAACCATGTTTCGTGTAAGTTCCATTTTCAGGAAATCATCATACATCATGTTCCATATAAAAAGACTGACTTAGAGCCCTGGGGGACAGCACATGTCATTTGTTCTCGAAACAACCAGTCGTCACTCTCATAGAAGATCCATATATTACTTAGTTAATGGTCTATTATTCTCAATAACTATTAAGGTACTTTATTCTTTTTAAGTGATTCCATAATAACATCCCATTTTGCTGAATAAAGGCATTCTGCAAGTCTAAAGCTACCAGAGTGCAAAAGCCTTTTCTCTTACTATTTCCCTCCTTGCCCCTATTGGCTATGTTCACTACTTCATGAATCACATCTCCCATCGATCAACCTTTCTGAAAACCATACTGTCTGTCTGAAAATACTGATTCTCTGTTCATGGGTCTTCCAGTCTTTCCATGATGAGTCTTTCCAAAAGCATTCCCATGGAATTAAGCATGCATATAGGTCTGTAAGATGAAGTTTCTTTCAATGGTTTTCCTCCTTTTTGTAGCAGGACAACCTTTTGTCTCTTCCATTTGTGGTAGAATTTGCCTTCCACCAGACATAAGTTTACCGCCTTTAGTATGCCCTTGGTGTACATTTCAAAGACCCTCTTTCTTATTTCATTCCGAATTCCATCCATCTCCAGTGCTTTATGTGTCGTCCGTGCTTTAGACAATTCCTCAACTGTGAAGAGGTCTTCTTCTCTCACGGAGAGGGGCCATGGTGTACTTCTTTCCTTTATTTCATCTAGTGAGAAAAGAGTTACTAATATTTCCTTATATTTCCTTAACCCATTTCTAGTCATCGAGTCCTGTTATTCTTTGCGTTTTGCCTAATCTTTTTATGACGATTTTATATGCCAAACCCCAAGGATAATATTCCATCTCGTTTATAAGATCTCTCCTAAATTTTCTTGATTCTTCTTAATTTGTTTCTTTAGTCTTCTTCCGTCATCACAACACTCTTCCTGGAGCTGAGAATTTCTCCTGGATAAGGTGTATCTCTACTGGCCCTCACGCTTATTTCTCTAAGGCTGCTCAATTCTTCAGTCCATAAGTAACTCGGGTTTCTTTTACTTTCCTTTGGTCTGCGTCGAAGGATACTCTTTTGCATGCCTTAATTAGCTTCTTTCTATTCTTTTTAACTGCTTCATCTGCAGTTCCTGGATGTCTAATACAAGGCATTTTGTTTTCCAGTCTATTTTCTTCTAGAAAGCTTTTCAGTTTCTCCACAACAAGCTTTCTGATATTCCAAGTAGTATATATGTTTCTACTTCTTGTTGCCTATTGTTCGTATCTGTTCATGATCCATTCTGACTTTAAGCTCAATATACTGATGATCACTAAGTGTCGCTTCCAGCAATACTTTCCAATATATAACTTGATATACAGCATTTACCAAGCATATCGTTGGTAGAAGTAGACTAGTACCAAGCATATCGTTGGCATCGATTATAGAAGTAGACTCCCCTTGTGGAAATATGGGTTCGTATCCAGAATTGATGACTAATAGGTTACATTTTGCTACCATTTCACATATGACTATGCCTCTCTTGTCCAATCACCGATCTCCCCATTCCAGTGATTTGCTGTTAAAATCTCCCGTTATCAGAACTCTTCTCCCAGACGCTCTTACGTTATCTTCCAGTTCTTGAATTTCTTTCTCATACTTCAACAGAGGGTCGCTTGGTAAATAGTAACAGCTCTATATCCATAGTCCTGATACCTCCACCCAAACATAGCCTTAATCAGATTCTTGGAAGTCATCAATCGAGTACTATTGTCATACAAAGTTGCTGTTTGCGGTTTTCTGGGTTGTTCACTAAATACCAGCACATCAATGGATCGTGCTGCTTGCAGTGTTGCTCAGGCGACCACTGCTCCATGACTACTGACAATGGCGTCGTGTAGGCTTTCCAACAAGCCTACCCCCACCACCGTCAGACGTCCTGTCGCTGAACGGTGCGCCGCAGAAAATAGATTGTTTTTTGCCGCACCTTGCATTTTTGCTTTATAAGCTTTTTCTCCTGTTTATTTCAATTTTTTCTAAAACTCAAAATATTGGAGTATCATAAAAAAAATCACAATATTACAATTTCTTAAATGTAGCCTCTAAAGACATGGAAATAAAAAGTATTAATTACCGTTTCTCCAAAAAAGTCAGTTCTTAAGTTATTGGTAAACCAACAAACCATGCTGTTATTAAACACTTAATTTGAGTCTACAAATTTCTTTAAAATTTTGGTGAAATATTAGGATTAGTGACCCAACCCTGTGTCCAAAATCGCAATTAGTCTTCACATTTCACAAAAATTTTAATGAAATAAAAAAGAGCCAATTTGGATAAAGTATGTATTTTATGAAACTACCATGACTATTTTTTTGTTTTTAGTTATAGATAACTTCAAAATTCTATTTTTGGAGAAATGATGACTGTTACATTTTGTTTGGATCTTTAGAGTCTACATTTGGGCAAAATTGAATTAAAATCAGAGCCAATTTTGATATGATAATTTTGTGTTATTTTACAGTAAATGTCAATAACACTGAAACAAAGCGTTCCAAGATATGACCTAAATATGTCCACATACCAAATTTGACTAAAATTGGTCCTCGCACAGTACCACTGACATCATTTTTAAAACTAATTTTTTTGGACTCTGAGGACCTCAAATCAACTGCATGAAACTTGACATTGATGAAATATTTTATTTTACACAATTTTTACCTGTGGTAAATTTTTTAATTTCATTATTACCGGTATCAGTCACTTTTTTTAAGAGTAATTAGAAAATAAAAGATTTTCACACTTATCTAAGTGGAGGTTTCACATGGTCCAAATATTTCAAAATATGTATAATGCAAGAACTAGAAGAATTTGTGCACCAAAGATATTGAATAGCTTAGCCCCTGGGTTTTGATACAATTGTGTCCTATAAGTGTTTAAAGAACAAAATTAGAAAATTTATCTGGTTGATGAAAATATTAAAAAAAAAAAAGATATATGGTGAGTGTATAAAGTGTGTTTTCCTATCTGTTTGGTTTATGGTTCATTCATATATTTATTTTCGATATTTTTGAATCTGTAATAGTTTCAATTAAATGTATTTCATTTTATTTATTTAGATTACAGTTTAATAGAGCACCATAGCCTAATATGTTTAGATTTTGTATGGATAGAAAACTCAGACTTACCTTGGAAAGTGGTCCTTAGTATTTATTTATTGTTTAATAGTAAGTGTTAATGAATTGATAATATTTAGTATTGTTAAATTTAATAGTGTGTTTAACTATAATTTAATATCTATTACAAGTTATGTTTAATACTATTCCTATTATTATATTATAAGTAATATTATGTTTAGTACTGATGTTCAATACTATTATATCATGGTGAATATATTTGTCTGTAACTTAAAAAATAACTAGCAAGATATTTTTCCATCTTTCTACTGTGCTTGCCACTGAATTTATTGTTAGGTACCGTAATTATTTATATTTTTTTCAGTTGGCTTATGAGCTGCAAACAAACCCAGTGGTTTTTTGCAGTTAAATTATTATGTATGAGTACTAGTTTTTGTAAAATTTGTTTAAATTAATAAATATAATATGTTTAATGACTACGATAAATGTCCTCCATAGTTACTATCATTGCCATTACTATCTGGTAAGTGTTATATTAATATATTTATTTTAATAGATAATCCAATAGTATATGACATCGAGAAACCATTACTATACAATATCATTTAAAAAGAAATATTATTATTATTCGAATTTTTCAACAGATGTTTTTAATTTGTTAGATAAGATTTTCAATTGAAACATTCAATTTCATAACTGAAATATTTGATATTCCAACCGAAACCTTCATTCCAGTCAAGGAACTTGGACGAGGAAGGTAATACTGTAGTTCCTAACTCTGTCTTTTTTAGATTATTGTGTCAGTAAATAGTAATTAGATTTGGAAGTATTACTTGTGCTCGCAGAACCTAAAACATAATCAATTGTTTTTGTAACAGAACTAATTAGCAAAGTCATACAGGCATCAGTGAGATTAATGATATTATAGAATTAGCTACAAAAGTTGAGTCTGGTATTTATTCTGTATCATATTCCGGTCTTCTCGATAGACCGACTTTTTCACTTTCATTTACTAAACTGTTGTTGAAAGTTGTCTTTTTTTCAAATTAATGTTGTGAGTTGGTGTTTCACTTTTTGTTCAACTGTTTCTCCCCATGTCTAAATCGAAATAATGAATGTACAAAACTTTAACTTTAGTGGAAAAAGTTACCGCTTTCCGTGAAATAGAAAAGGCATTACAAATAATACAGATAGTGAAAGATTTTGGAATACCACTGAATATATTATCTACATATTTAAAAAAATAGTGTGTCAAACAAACTTTTAATTCTGTGCACCTAAGTCAACATTTTCGGTACCCAGCGTCAGCATAACTTTCAATAATTTAAATTTCTATCACAATTTCATAAAGCACACTTCTTGATGACACTTGAGGAAACTCACAAGATAACGAAAATGTAAAGTGCCTGTTCTCTCTCAATTTTCCATCATCTTTCTGCACAATATGGTCAGTAATGACTGAAGGTCATCCATTTTGATTCTCATATGACCATCTTTAAAAGCTCACCCATTTCAACACCATCCCATCGTTCATAATGTTTTTTCCATATACTTCACTGATCTGACGAGATATATCAGCCACTTTCACACTTTTAGGACTAAGCAAAGGAATCACAGCAGTTATTTCATAATCAGCAGGATTTTCAATAGAGGAGGAATTTCCAATACTCACAAACGTAAACAAGGTCAAATGATTCTGTAATTGCGTGTGTGGCTTGCCAACAGATAGCGGTACACTGCGCTGATGTGCCAAACACTGACTGCTGTGCTGCAGCGGTGGAATTTCAAAATGGTAATTACTTAAAAAACACTCCTCTTATATCTAAATACACAGGTTATAAAGATATATTAAATTATAAATTACAATATCATAAATCTATTAAAAAAATAAATAAATATTAGGTAATACCTAGACTTTAACTTCAAAATGCTTTATCTGTTAAGAATGCTTTTTTGGAAATGTAAAAAGATAATTCAAATCGCCACAACACATTAGTGTTAATTATATTTCCTAAAAAGAACTAAAACACAAACACATTTTTATTTAAAAACCAAATTTATAGCGTATACTGTAAAGAGTTTTTAACATTCCACACAAAACACACAATAAAGTTAAACTGTGCTGCGCTCTGCAGGGGGGGGGGTGCAGACTAGCTGCACCTAATAAGAGGGGGTTGGTGTCCCTCGTGGTCTCCAGTCAAACACTCACTTAACACTTGCAGCTCTTACACATACACATAGCCATATATACACTCAGGTCACCTATATTACTCAGTTATACTTTTACCTTAACTTAGGGTTTTCATCGCAGAGCTGTGCAGACTAACTGCACCTATTGAAAGGGGTTTAGCATCCCTCACGGAACTGGGGGTATAAGATTTAACATACCTTCTCTGAATATACACACACTTACAACACTCATATATTTTTTACATTTGGTAGAATCTGATACTTTTCACATATCACAAGGAAACATATTCACTGTACATTAATATATAGGGAGTTTTTGACCACACAGAGCCATAGCCCGTCTGAGATTGCTTATCAGACCAAAGCGTGACAACCTTTGAATCTGGTAAGCTGATGTGAGCCTGCTATGCGGGCAGGGTTTCTGTTCAGTAGCCAGCAACTTTGATCCTTGGTCAGGAGGTGTTCATGATCGGGGAGGTGTCAGACCATCCCTCTTTAGTTACAGGTCTGGACTGATCCCCATTATGTCTAGTTAAAGAAGATACTCTGGGCCAGAAAGTTCTGGGGTTTGGAAATGATTGAAAGCGATCCATGGATGTACCCGTTCCCAGAGTCTCATCTGTAACTGCCAAACATAATGCGCTGATTAACTCTTTTGTGGCCTCTACTATTACTAACATCAACTCGGGAAGTGAAAAGAGATAACTTTTGATATCATCCAAACTTTTGAAACCAAAAAACAAAGTTTGGACAAAAGAATCACAGGACCTGTTCCCAGATTCCTTATTGCCCATAAAAGTACTTAGGGGTCAGAGCTGTCAAAATTCTCTCCCTTTGTGATTAATAAAGCCATAACTGGTGTTGTAGGAGTAGTTTTTTGCATTTGGAAACTGCTATATGGGACTTTTTACATACAGACTGACTGTGATATACATTTTAAAATGAAGACCTTCTTCACCCTTGTAACCGTGTATGTTGAACCTCACATGGATTTGAATTCTTCTAGAATTATTACCTACCGTGACCTATTGAACGATAACACGGAGAAAATGAAAAAAAACTTCGTCGAACAGCAAATGTTCAATGATATTTTTGTACGGAAAATGCCAAAAAAAAAAACCAATGGGTAATTTGATATTAATACTTGCTGTACCAAATCTTCCTGCATTATACAGTCTAACTGTTAGACTGTACATTCCACATCCAAGGTGTTGTTTCCAATGACAAGGATTTGGACATGTTAGCACTAACATGAAGTTAGTTACACACAGTGTGGCGTAAAGGCCCACAAAAGTGAAGGGTGTAATATTGAAGCAAAATGCCCAAAATATCAAGTCAAGAAGGAAATTTTAGAAATTCTCCTTTCCAGAAGTTAGGAAAGTTACAGACAAAGAACTGCTTTACCTCCTACCATAGCAAAATCGTATGCAAATGCATCATCAGCCTTAGTCCCGGATACATGTTCATTGCGTAAGGAACTGGGTGAAATTATTTGTATGCTTGCAGAACATATTAAACAACTAATATCAATCCAAAGCTGTACATCTGTTAACATGCCATCTTGTTCTAATGTTGATATTCTTGGCAAATCTACAAAACCTATTGCATTCAAAGGTAAATCTGCGCCCTAACCACTAAAAAAAACAAATTACCACCAATAATGGGACAGCTAATTAAACAAAAATCACAATTAGTTTCTGTTCCAGAATAAAAATTCTCGAGGCAAGCCCAGCACACCACTGGATGTTACTAAGTCTATACAAAATAAAAATAAGGTTGGGGTGGATTCTTCGAAACCCCTCACAAAATCACCTCAGGCATATTTCAAGTCTTCAACACTTGACATTTCATTTGAAGGTTGCTATGGAGCTTAACCCTGAAACATCTAAAATTAAAATTAAACCTAAACCACATGCTGGTTAGTCAAGCCAGGCAGATGGAAAGAATAATACAGGTCCAAACCCTTTTTAATTGTTAACTGTTAACAAATCTATATTATTCTTATTATAAACATAAAGTATGTCCAGAAATTGAAACTTGAATGGCATGATACAGTGGAACATTAACAGCGTGAGAAGTGATATTGAAGATCTTAAGCTCCTTTATAGTAAGGGGTTTTCATTTTTTCGAAATGACTATATCACTGCAGACGGAGGTACGGGTGGAGTAGCAATACTTGACCACAACTCTACCTGTGGTATATGTGTGAACCTTAGGACGTCATTGCAACTGTAGCAATAACATTCACTACACCATACAAAATGACAATTTGCTATGAGTGTACCTGCAACCTAATTTTAGGTTTGAAGAAGTGGAATTGGTTGACTTGATCAGACGGTTGCCTGACCCACTTCTTAATGCTCACCACTATACTTGGGTATCAAACACCTGCAGCCCTTGAGGGAACTCCATTGACAGGATTTAGATTCAATTTAGATTTGGTTCTGCTCAATAATGTTTCATAAACTCATCTAGCGGCTTTTACAGGTGGTTGAACAACTGTAAACTTGTCATTTTGTAGCTCTAGTCTTGCCACTAAATTTGAGTGCTCCATTCTAATTCACATCAACAGTGGTGATCACGAAACTGTGAAGCTAACCTTCAAAAATATTATTTTTGCTTTTGGCAAAATATTATGTGATTTAGAGTAAACTGATTAGAAGTTTTAACTTTTTAATAAACATTTTATAAATATGAAGCTCCTCCAAATCTTCTTTCTTAAGTTTATCAAAGAGATTTTGATGAAATTTGAAAAGAGTCATCTTGAAATGTCTATCTATGGAATGGTGTAAAAAGAATATGAGGTATATTCGATGAAAATAAAAATTTATTGATGTGTAAAATTTGCGCTCTTATAAACGCTTCTTATAAGAAAATTACATTAATTTATTGAAGTACTTAATTGTTTTTAACTTAGTTATAATCAAATGTTTTTTACAATAGTAGTTTTTTAGAATAATAGTTTTTTGATAAACTAATACGATATTAAGAAATGAAATGTTTATAATATTTATTATATGTTGCATCTTAATAAATAATGAATTTTTATAGAAAAAAATATTGATTACAGATCACCAAAATAAGTGGAAATTTTAAATTTTCAGATTTTCTGTTATGAAATTTTTTCTTGCTTTCATCTAAACTTTGTGTGTTTTTTCTAAATTCTGGCGCCCTTTTCAAAGTTTTTTGGGGGTGCCACAGTACCTGCTATGGCTACGGGATGTCAGGTTATATTTTTGCTGAGTACATGGGCATTGCAGAGTTTCAGAAAACACAAAAGCTGGCAAAGCTGTAAAGGAAGCTTACACAGTCACACAGTGTGTTATGGAATCTGACTTTGTATCGACTCTTAAATTAAGTTTGAATAGGAAATATACAGTCCAATAAGCTGAGGGAAATAAAAGACACTGTCCATCTGTAGAATACATTTGTATGTGCCAGTCGTCAAGAGGAAGTGATGATTACCTGTGTTTGTATCTGTCATTCCATGATTATTCATGGATTTCTGATGGAACCTGCCACAGTGCCCACATTTAGTCAATGTATGGTGTCAATCAAACACATACTCATTGACTGTGTTGCTTTGAGATGTGTGCATAGAACATTTGGCTTACCCAATTCCATTCAAGCGATGTTGGGGGATAATGTTCAGATCCTTGATCAGGTATAGTCCTTTTTTGCAACGTTTGTAAATTCTTGATAACATAAAAAATTTCTAGTAAATTATTTCAAACATTTTACAACTCTGTAATATAATGTTTAGTTTTCCCTATAAATTTGATTCTTGGTAACTTACTTCTTGCAGGTTCCTTTTACTGCCCTGTTTTATTTATGTTTAATTCTTGTTAATTGTATTTACTATAGTTTATAATTGTTAACTTGTTACAGGGCCATTTTGCAGCCTTGTAACATGTTATGTTGTTGTTTATTTTCATTTGTTAACTAGTTTTAGTCTTGTTATTGGTCTTAAAAATTTTACGTTTGTTTTAGTGTCATTTGTAAGTATAAAGATGGAGCATCTTAACGCTCAATTTTGTGAAGGCAATAATGACCGTAATGGTTTTCGCCTTAAAACCCCAACCAAAAATTTTAATTAAAACTGTGCTGCACCTGTGCCTTAATTTCTAGTTCTGCTACCTCTCACCCATCTACAATATTGTGTTCTAAGTAAATAACTACAGAGTTAAATTGACAAGATGTTTTTGCTGGGTGGTGGTGGAGGAATGGTAGTTTTGTTCATAACTGCTACAGATGTCTTGTTCTCACCTTACTTTACTCAACTTATAATGTATTACCACAGACAAGACTGATAAATATGTAATGACTCTGATCAGAGTTTTAAAGTTAATAATGTCTGATTTAATTTTCTCACAAATAAGTAGAATAGAAAGATGACACAAAAAGTTGTTTACAAGCAAATATTCGTTTTTAAAGTAAAAAATAAACTGTGCAAAAAGTACTGACATAAAATGTCTCACTCATTAATCATAAAATACAAACAAAATTATTCAACAAAAATAGTTTGATATTTTGTCAGTAAAGAAGTAAAAATGAACCATGGACCCTGTCTTTGAATATATATTTAAAATATTTTTCTCATTCCCAACATAAAATTGTATTTCATTAAAACCTCGGCAGTTATGGTTCATTGTTGTATTTTCCAACTGTAGTCATTTAAGTAAAATTTTAAAATTCTCACTGAAATGACTAAAAGTGAGAACTTTTGAATTTAAACTATTTAAATCTTTTTAGACTATTTTAATAACAGTGACCATACCATTTTTATTATAGAGACATTTTATTACTATAAAACTACACAGTATGGATGGATTAATGACTGTGTGATTTTAAAAATTATTACTTCATGTAAAGTCTGGGTCTTTTTTTTAAATATTCATAGTTTGTATGCAAGTAAGAAATATATAACTTTTACAGTTTTTGACTTTTTATATTTTTTATTAGAAACAAATCTTTTCACTTCATTAACTCTTAAACTTATCTTCTAAGTGATATTTATATATTACAATTATATATTAAGATCTTTTAGTTATGTTTTGCGGTTTTTTAAAAGTGGGTTCAAAAAAGCTTGAATAGAAAGCAACTTGTCGCATGTTTTAGGAAATTTTAAACAACCAATAACCTGTAGTGGAAACAAGTTGGTCCACCCTCTACAAAAACTATTTTTTATTTTCGATGTTGAAAAACTATTTTTTAAGTTTCGATGATTAAAAAACTCAATCTCCAGTTTTTGCAGACATGTTCATTTTAAGGTCTCCTGAATCCAAAACAGAGTTTTTTGTAATAATGTCTCTCTGTCTATCGTTAGTGCAGTGCTCTACTACCCAAACATGTGGGCCAATTTTAATCAAATTATGTGGATATTTGTGCCATATCAGAATATGTTTCCCATTTTTTAAGTCAAAATTTATGGATATCTATTATAATAACTAAACATAAAATTAAAATTTTATCAATATTGTATCTAATGATTCAGATAAAATTTTGCTCACGTGAAGCCTCTAAGAACCAAAACAATGCGTACTAGACGACATATCTCCAACAATCCTGTTCTTGACTTAGCGCTAAAAATATTAAAAAATCGGCTATAGGGCTTAAATTCGGATATAGACATGGCGAAATGGATAAATTGCTTAAATTCACAAAATTCACTCTTTAGTTCAAATTTCAGTGGAAAGTAAAGAATTATGATATAAATCTGTGTAAAAAATTATAAGTAAAAAGATTTTAGAATAATAAAATAATAATAATAATAATAATAAGGGTTCTTGAATAATAAAATAATAATAAGGTTAAAAATGCAAAAATGAACTTTGACCGACATTAGTGAAACCTTGAAACCAAGAAAACTGCAATTAGAGCACATTTTTGAAAAATGCAACTATTTTGTCAAATCCAACTGGATTAGTTACTCAATAATTTTAAAACAAAACAAACAGAAAATTAAATGCATAAAATGTGTTTATTATTTTGATTATAATACAGATATTTTATATTTCTGTTTATGTTTCCGTTTCTGTTTCTGTTTTTAAATATGTCTATTCATCTTCAGTTTTTTCTTCTGGTGAAACGTCACTCTTAGGAGACTCGACTTCTAGATCATCTTCTTTAGGCTTTTCTTCACTGATTTGTTTTTGTATGTCTGATATTGGTTGTGGTTTTTCTTCTTCCACTGATGAATCTTTCGTCAAATCAACCTTTGGTGGATCAGAGGGCGGTGGAGGAGGTGTTGAAGATGTTTTTATTGGTGTCGATTCTTCTTTCTGTTTAGGTTCTTTTTTACCATTTTCTCTATCTTTTGTCTCTTTTTCTTTAGTTGGTTCTTTCTTATCCTTCTTTTTATCTTTTTTTTCTGAAGGAGGTTTTTCATTCTTCTTATTCTCCTCAACACTTTTAGTCGCCTTCTTATCTTTTTTTTCGTCAATTTTTTCACTAATCAATTTGGTCATTTTATACAACAAACAAATTGTTTTCAAATTGTTCAAAACGCTTGACGATTTTTTTACTTTAGTGCATTTACATTTTTTAGGCATTGGTCGCTCTTTTTTATGTTCACACTCGTAAATTACTTTGTACTGTACTTTTCTTTTTTTTGGAGGTTGACCTAATGTCTCAAAATCCCTGAAAGAATAATTAAAATTAAATTAAACTACATATATGGTTTTTTGAAAGTTACATGGCTAATATAATCTTGTACATTTTTGTATAGTTGACGATTTTCCAAAGTTAACATAATTTTGGATTTTTTATATAGCCTAATAGTAAAAAGTCTTATATAACAAAATGACTATTTTAAATCTGAACTCAACATCTATTCCAATGCCAAAAATATAATTATGTTTTTAAAAAACACAAGCAGGCAGGACAATATAGATTTTTGTAAACTTTATTTATACTTAGAAAATCTTTTATCTTAATGCCTTCAACGCAATCTTGAAATATTGCTCATCGATACTGATTCACTCTGAATGCAGAATATGCTAAACTTTTGATTATTCTGATATTTTAAAAAAACTAAAAAGTTAGTATAAGCATTTGATGCTTCTTTTTTCGCCCATTTGTGTATTTTCAATAACAAAACAAATTCCATATCAGATAAATTTGGAGAATGGAATTAATTTTTAGTATACAAATCGTCAAAGAATTTTTTATGTAATCATTTCAAAATGCTGTTTATATAAAATTGTTTAAGCTAAATATGGCAAACCATTGATTTTTCAAAATATATACAAGATAAAATATTGAACTCTTTTAATCTTGATTGTTAATAATAGTCTTCTTCGATGTTGGAGAATAGTGAACCATTCGTAAAAAACTATTTAAAAAAATTATTCTTAGTGATTTAGTAGAGCAAACATGAGCATTTTTCCTCTTTCAGAAATGCATAAAAATTAACTCATTAAGCAATTAGTTGACTGCTGCGTTCTAGATGAACAAGAAGAGATTTTGTATATTCTAGTAGTTACCAATCAACTTTTAAAATAGTTAAGTTGACTGCTGAATACTAGATGAACAAGAAGAGATATTGTATGTTCTACTAGTTATCAATAAACTTATTATATAGTTAAGTACTGTATAACCAAGAAAAGCATTTTTAAATTCTATTACTTATATTTATGTTTTTAAAATAAATACTTATTATTAGGCGAATGAAATATTAGTATTTACTAAGCTTAAAGTGTTTAATTTTCTTATAAGTAATTATTTACAATTGCACACAGTAAGTTCTTATGAATTGGTGTGAATAACAGATTTTATTTATACTTATAAGTCAATATTACTCCATTTTTAGGTACTTAGTGACTAACCTTAAAGTAGATTTTTAACATTTAAGAGTTGCAAAAAAGAAAATTTATGGACAAAGGCTATTCATAAGTATTGGTAGGTATAAAGAACTACTTTGATTTGAGAATGATTCAGTTGATTATATAGCTTTTTGACTAACTAATTTTTATTTGAATCAGATGTAATTGATTGAAGAAGAAACGGTTTATCGTCACGGCATAAAGTGGAATTTTTTTTTGGTACTTATCTGACCCTGGTTTTCAAAGTGGTGTTTCTTTTGATTTCGCTGTGTACCAAACTACTGTAAGACTTTTCATTTTGTATTGAATATAATAAATGAGAAAGCACATGCATGCATGGATTCATTTGCCACAGACTACTAATGAAATTGAAGCAAAAAAACTATAATGTAATTCAATTAATGAAAAATGATCTTCAATTGGCGAAATTTATTGTACCCATTTAGAAATCAAAAAGTAAAATACTTTGGTCACTGTTATTAGTATAGAGAAAAATATCCTAACATTAATGTTCAAATAACTTGTAATTCAGAAGAGAAAATAACTAATGTAGATGCGTCTTGGCCTGGAAACACGCATTACAGTAGAATTCGGCGAAGAAATACCATAAAAAGTTGACTATGATACAAAATGGTGCCGCTAGCTTATTGAGAGACAGTGAATATGCTATAGTCCATGGTTACTCTCACCATTTTTGCCAACTTTAAATGGGATTGAAAGTACATTTAACACTTATCACACAAAGGTAAGGATTGTTATCGAAAGAGTGTTTGGCTACGAAAAGTGAAACAACAGTTCCCTATACTAGGCAACCTTATTAGAATTAAGTTCAAAAAATTTCAAAAATTGCTTGCACAATTTTATAAAACATCTAAATGATGTAGTTAATGATGGAGAAGTCAATAAAATAATTTAAATGAAGATGAAAATTAAATAGCAATACACCATCGAAGACAACAAAAGAGAAACAAAGCTAAGAAAATTCTTTTGGAAATATTGTAAGACTTAACAGAGTTACATAAAAATTATTTTATTTATATTTTAATTACTGTGTAACTTTAATATGTAATAATAATTGTTTGAGAAATATGAAATTCATGTTTTTTTTTAAAATTCAAAGTTAATACTTTACATAATTATTTATTACAATGTAAATAAATGGAAACAATGTTATAACTTTATAGAATAGTGTTCATCTTTTATATATGAATGTTTATTTAAATACAATTAAATTTGTTATATAAAATTCAGTAACATCCTCATCATCATCATTAGCATTATCACACATCTTTCCAGGCCTCTTCTTTCTACTTCTAAATATTTTGCTTCCAATTCCTCATGCTTTAACTTGATTAGCTTTCTTTTCAATTTAACCTCTTCTATTTTCTTCTTCAAACGTATAGGAAGCAATTACTCGTTAAGAACAAGTCTTTGTAATTCCCCTGATGATAACTTACTAAATTCGTCAGTGTCTTTAGATCTCCTTTTCAATAACTGATGTAATTCAGAAGCTGTAGGAGACTTTTGTATAATTACTATATTTTCTAATTCTTCATATTATTGTTCATTATGGTTTATTCTTACCACAGCACTACTAGGCTTATCATGTGACTTACTTGGGATTCCTACACTTGCTGCCACTGGTATTTTCATTATTAGTGGTTTCTTACATTATTCAATAATGGAGAAGAAATTTTTTTCCAGTTTTGCAATTTTATTTTTCTGTTAACAGTTTGTCTTATGGCATTTAAAAAAAAATTCAATTTTCATGTTATTCAACATTTTTCTACAATTGTTCCAAAGCCATTTTTTTACCCACCCTCTTTTTATATTTCACACAGATATCAGCCCACACTTTAGAGTTTTAGCAAATAAATTTAAAACTACTAAATTACCTTTCAAGGCATTAACAAAACTGAATCTTTTGTCAGTTTTAGGTACATCTTCTTCACCATATAATTGGGTTTTACCTTCACTTTATGACATTTTAAGTCTTAAAATAGTTAATAATAAAAATAAACCTAATTATAACAACATAAAACTTTGAGGTGACTATTGTATTGTTGGTGTTTCCTAGCATAAAAGAAAAACAGCTGACGCAACAAACCAGTATTTATGGTTAAGTCAAAGACTTACCTACATTGAAAGTTAACCACACACACATTTCCTGGTACCTAACAGTAAATACCATATCAGTAAAAGGAAAAGATTATTCACCTACAAATAAGTTATTTTAAACTTATTCAGTATTTACTAATAAGTAATAAGTACAGTTTATTCATACGACTGATAATCAAAAGACTGTTTGAAATGACTGCTATTTTAACATTTTCAATTCAAGTTTTCTGAATTTCAATAGGGTTTTATATGAGCATACTATAGTCCCTAATATCATGTATTATGTTCCTATCTTTATTTTTGTGGCCATTATCATGCTTACCTATAAACAACGATGATGGACGGGCAGCATGGGGAAAATCACTTTTTCGGGAAGACCCATTTAATTCCAAGTTATTTCTTTTTTTTTTTTAATCCCTATTCCCATGGCGAATGACACTCCCGTCAATTATTTTGCACCAATTTTCTTAAAATGTAGTCTCTAATGGCTTAAAAAATATAGATTTCTATTATCTATAAATCTATGTAACTGAATTCAATCAAACTTTCATGACACATGAGGGTTTTATAAGCCGTTTCAAAAAGCAGCTAAGAAAAGTCAAAGAAAATTAGTCCAAAATTAATTTGGATAGTAAAAATGACAGTCACGATTAATCCATGTAGGATGTAAGGAATCATCTTATACTTTCAAAATAAACTAATTATTTTTACAAAGAAAATAGTAGTTAAAGAGTATTAGTTGTTATTTATTGTTTTAGATTCCCTCGTATTATCGTGTAGGTCATCAAAAGCCCTATATAACAAGCTGTGCTCGATTTTCTTATAGAGTGATAATATATATGATATTGAGGATCTACTAAATGAAATAAAATATTTATTAGCAACAAGACGATGTTTCAATGACTGAGTCATCTTCTTCAGCTGTCAATTTTGAGAATGTTTTAATTTTTTGAAAGAACAACTAACTTAAATATTTAAAATTTTAATAATTTAGATATGGCCGAAATATAGCCACGTAGCAGATTTAAAATAAATCTGTCGGATTGTAAACAAAAACTAAACTAAACCAATAACAAAAAATGGATATTTTGACACACCACCATACTTACTTGCAACCTTCCTTCAGCCTGCTCAGAACACAATAGTCATGTAATGTACACACTGGCTCCTGCTGTTGTATCTTCTTGGGTTTACGTTTTGGTTTTGGTATTGATTTTTCACATAAACAATGGCGGACAGTTTGCTCTGGACACTCCTGTTTCAAAGCTCCATCATGGATGCAAATATTGATCCCATCACGCTACAGAAAAAAAAAATCATTAAAACAGAACTGGAGTAATACAAAATGGATGATAGCAAAATACATTATTTTAAACATTTTATATCTATTTAAATTACAATTATTTTATTTTCTCAGATTTATTGTAACAATATAACAAAAACAGGACAATTTTGATAGTGTCTTAATTCTATTACTAAAGAATATTATTACTTAGGCCGGCAGCACACGATATCGCCTCAGAGTGATAAGGGTACATATCTTAAGATCATAAGCGATACATGATAACTATCTTATATGATTTGATTGTTTTAGTATATATTTTATTAAGTAATTTAACTGTATTCTAATTAGAAATATGGAATAAATTTTTGTTGAATAACATAAGAATTATTTTTAGTTTAAGGATTGTTTTGTTATCAGCTGTTTTTGTGAAAGTTTGTGCAATGTTTTAGCACCATTTATTTTTCTATTAATTTGTTAACACTGTTAAAGTACACTTTGGACTTTAATTCAAAATACATTTAGGAATTTTAAAAAATATTTTAAATATAGAAAATATTTGTTTTTTAATTGTCTTTTAAAATGAGGTACATTTCCACTTGATATTTCTTTGATAAGGGTATTTCAATTATCACATAAGGGTATAGTATTAATTATCACATTTTAACATAATAGTTGATATCTAGAGATTACGACTTTTATAACAGTTTAACAGTCAATTTTTTACCAAACCGGATATTTCGAAGAAATTTTGAACAATACCTTTTGCTTGGAGAGGCACAGATTAGATGAATTTGATCAAATTAATCAGAGGTGACAGACTTGTGTGTTTTTCTATGGCAGTTACTCCCAGAATTTGAGTTATCAAACTAAAAATAAAAGTTTCTATATATGGCCAAAATTAAAGCAAATTTTATGAATATCAGTCTAATTGTTTGGCCTACAGAGAACAACAAAGAAGACAAACAAGACATCTTCCAACAGTCATTCGTTTGGACTGCATAAATTACACAGAAGACAGACAACAGACATCTTTCCAAAAGCCACTCATTTGGACTGTAGAAAATTACACAGAAGACAAACAACAGACATATTTCCAAAAGCTACTCGTTTGGACTGTAGAAAACTACACAGAAGACAGACAACAGACATCTTTCCAAAACCATTCTGGGAACTCCAGAATGACTCTTCATAAAAGTCCACATTAGTTTTTAAATTCAACATATAAATTTTTTACACTAGTTTCTCACAAAAAAAAGAAAAATAATACATTACCTTAGAAGTTTGTGTTTTTTCTGAGTCTTTCTTTTGCCTTTTCTTACTATCTCTACCATATTGTGAATAATGTCTCGGGAATTCTGGTCTTTGTAGATTATAACCCATTTGTTGAAAGTATGTTGATACTCCTGCATTCAAAGCTGGATAAGGTCCAGGAACACCTGGAATAGTCGGTAATGCCTGAGGATAACCAGGACCTCCTCCGCCTATACGAGACTGTCCCATTGTACTATCAGGGTATGGAAACTGCGATTGATCAGGTCCTTGTCCTGGCAATGGGATAGGAGTAGATGCTATATTTGGGTTGAATGTTGTATTATTCATAGTTTGATTTGGCATTTGTCCTGGTTGTTGAGGTAGCTGTGTTGGCACTTGTCCAGGTTGTTGAGGTAACTGTGTTGGCACTTGTCCAAGTTGTTGTGGTTGCTGAGAATACTGTAGTTGTTGGATGCCTGGAAATTGTCCATAGAATGTTGGCGGTTGCCCATAGGCTGCTGGCGGTTGTCCGAAACCTGAAGGTTGGCGAAAACCAGCTGGAGGTTGTCCGTAGCTCGGTGCTTGTAATCCAGGTTGAGACTGTCCGTACCCTCCTGGTGCTTGTGCATAAGCCATTGTACTGCAACATGAAATAACATTTATACAGGGTGATCAAAATTACAAATGTATATTCTTTAGAACTTGTGTATCAGTTTTCTGAATGTACAAAATTAAAGAAAATACTTTATATCAATATATATAAGAAAAGAATTTGTCCCCTCTGTCACACTGTTAGTGTTTCTTTTTTAAAAACCAATTATGACTTAAAACAGTTTTAAGATGTTGAGACTAGAATGATTACACACATTTTGTATGTAAACTTATACCAAAAACCAATATTTAGTTTTCTATATTTTCAAAATGGTGGCCAACTGAATATATTAAAAACCATTATTTTGTAATGAGACAATATTGTTTGCCTTTTTAACCAACAAACATGATGAAATCTTGATTTTCATTGTAGGTTACGATAACAGAGTTATCAATAAAAATAATTTAAAATTCACAAAAATGGACTACAACATCTAAAAGTTTATCTTTTTTCCGAATTGTAACATCTATAATAGTAAGATATAATAGGTAACACAAACCACAAAGAAATTAAAAATTATGTATTAAAATTAATATTATTCATATTTGTGATTCAGTTTGTCATAAAATTGCAAAATATTTTATTTTTGTAAAGTTAATGATTTGTAAGATATTACCCACTACAAATTTAAATGTTTGTCATTTTAAATTATTTACCAAATAAGGTTTAAGTTTTTAGTATGCTAGTAAGAGGTTTCACAAAACATGTATGTACCAATATAAACTCAATTTCCATAAATAGTGCATTTCTGAGTGTTGTAGTCAATAACCAAGAAATTAAAAAGTATGTTTTTCTTTTTTAATCTGTAACTCTGTTATCCTTTAACAATAATATTTGTGTTTTTTGTTCAAATTGTAAAATATTTTGTCTCTAGTAGGTAATTTATTATCTACTGCCACCACTTTTGAAAATGTACAAAATAATTTTTTAGCTTTTGGTATACTGCTAAAAGGTTGCATGAACTTACACATAGAAAATCTGAACTCAATATCTCATCCATTTTTCAAAATTACAAATTTGTTTATAAAAACACGAACAGGCTGATAAGTAGAAGAAGTAGGTAGGGTTTACAAACATACATTAATGGGACATTTTCTTTATTTTAGTGTTCTAAACAGATCCCAGATACATTGCACACCTATAATGACTCAAAGTGTTTCACAAAGTTTTTTTAAAACAGTTGTTACACAGATTTTCTGAACCTTATAATTGTGTATATCACTATTTTTTTGACGTCGTCTAACGGGCCTCATAGATATGTATATATTAAAATTACTCCACTCATTTGTCAATGTCTCAACCTTCATAAGCTTTACAGCTATACATATATTCAAGGAACTTCCACTTGTTATGTTAGTGTCAAGGGACTCGGCCCTGTCTGATCTCATATCACGTTTTCTATGAACGTCAGAGTTCAAAATTACATATTTGACAATAACTTTGCTATTTATCACCACATAGATGTTGGGTTGATACCAATATATACGAAATTGAAATTTGCAAATATGTATCTAATTTACTGCGTTATCAATTAAATAACACATGTGATATGGACAAAACCCTAAAAAAGGTCCACATTTTGACATTTTAAATTCAATTGAAAAAAGAACCAGTTCACGGAACTATATCATTCAAATAGGACTACATACAACCTGTTTTTAATTAATCTTTGAATCAAATACAAACTGAGTGAAAAAATAAAACCTATAGCTTTAAAGAACAGTACATTGGAGATTACAAACATGTCACAACTATTACACAATAGATTAGTTTAGTTTTAAAATCACTTAGGTGAGTCTACCCTCACAGGGTCACTTTAGTGAGTACGGGCTTGGAAATCACGATTAAAACTAACTAGATCTACACGCTTTTTCATGTAGTCTTGGATTAAGTTAGGACCTAGCTGATGTGAAGAAAGTAGTGATACTGTATACACAATTATGATGTATAGAAAACATGTGTAACAACTGTTTTAAACCACCCTCTATTGGGATAGACCATATAATCTACCGGTACCAATACAATTTAACAATTCTACAATGCCCAAAAGACTAACTTTAGATAATCTGCTTCTATTACAATGATGATGCTGGGTAAACACTAGAACTCACCTAAATAAAGCCACAAAAATTACAAGTTACAGTAACACTGGATTAATACAAATTGTCAAAAAACTTAATTATATTTAAACATAATTTAACCTTAGTAAGTACGGCTTGGCAATCCCAATAAAACCTAGCTGGATATACACCTTTTTCTTGTAGTCTTAGGTTAGATCCCTCTCTTTCATCTTTCCTATCAGGTCTTTTTTGACTAGCTCTTGTTCTCTTCTGACCCTGACGATATGTAAGTATTCTTTATTTTATGCTCATTCCTTCGACTTTTTATAAGGTGATGATGAACTAGAGCTTTTTATGAATTTGAACAAGAAGAGGAAAAAATAAAAGTTGAAGTTTGTGTATTACTGCAGTAATACAGGTAGTGGAGTAATACAACTGATTCAACTTTAACTGTAGAATGTATAGTCACATTTTGGATGAGTATATGACACAACCGAACATGGGGAAATTTCAAAATGAAAATTATATTTACTTTTCCTCTTCACTTTTTGGGGGTAAATCGCTATGATTATTATTTTCGGCTACAATTTAGTTTTATTGATGGTTGTGTGAGAAAGACAGTTCACTTTTTTTGTAGCTATTTTAAATTTTCACTGTAAAAACTAGATTTTTTTTTTTAACCTGGGCAGTACCTATATTTTTAACTTTTACCCAAAGCACAGACTACAATCAGAAAGACAGATGTTGTTCCAAAAAACAACTTTTTGGGCTTGTAACAAATATTTCAATTATAAACTTTCATAAATATTCTTATATAAGCCCTCAAATAAATTACATAAAAAATAAAGTAAAAACATTCCCCTTAACTTTCTTAAACAACCACCCAGAAAAACAAAAATAATATTTCTCACCAAAATGTCAGTTCGTTAAATGTCAAACAAAAAGTGAAAATGCCCCTCGACGCCATCTTAGGTTTAAACAATATTGAAGAAATATATTTCAATTGAGCATAAACTTGCTTTGTTTGTACCATAACGTTGCATAGTTTGTGCCATAAACTTGTCCGAAATCATTAAAAGTCATATCCTTTTCATTGAAATTTGGAAAACTGTATTTTTGGTAGGCCTAATTCATTTTTACATTTGATAACAACATATCTTAACTCATCACCACTATTGAGACCTATTGTGTAACCTTTGTTTTCTAAAACACCCCCCACTTCCATCCCACAGGTTAGATCATTGACCTTTCTTTTGTCATTCCTCAGCCCCCTTACTCTAACCTTTCCTTTTGTCTCACATTTTTAGTTTAGACTTGTTTTGTTTTCAATTTAGTTGCTTGAAAATGCCTAACGGTGAAACATATGTCGCAATTAAAGCTGTTTTGTGGAATTGAATAATCGTCTCATTATTTCCATTTGATAACAAGATTTGGAAGCTTTTACAAAAGCGCTTTTATAACATCTTTACTCCATGAAAGTTTTTTTTTTTTTTTTACTATAACTTCCAAACCAAATTTTTAGGGAAATGACAATCAATCAATAAGGTATGATGTTTATTTGAGTCCTGAGTCCTTACAGACTACATTTTAGCACATTTTTACTAAAATTGTTAAAGCTGAAATTTTTTAAATATTAGTTTCAATTACAGAAAAAAATTCCTCAACCAACATAATATGATTAAAATATGTTCACCCATCAATTTTCACAAAAATTGATCCATTGTTTTAGTTTGTAATAAGATATGGAGAGGCATAATTTAAAAAACACTTTTTTTTTACTCAGTTAGGCCTAACCTAAAAATAAAAGAGAAATAAGTAAGTTAGGCCTATTCTTATTTTAGACTAGGCTGATTACATTAATAATTTATAATTTACAATAGGCCCGAAATTGGTTACTATAACATTATATAATTAATAGCTCATACTGATACTATTTATGTATTACAATATTAATATTACACTCTAATTGTCATAATAAAAATAATTTACTATTTTTTTCTAATTTACCAATTTTCTAATTTAGGATAAAATTTGGCACCAAAATTTCCTAGGCTTTTTTTTCAACTGTAAATAGTTCTTAACATAACTAGATTTAAATTAAAATTCGAAATTATTCTAAATCTATGAAAATATTTAAATCTTAATCTTTAACTAACCTAAATTAGAAAATAATAATAATTCAATTACCTTTAAATTTGAAATGTAGGCTCGTGTGTGTAGAAGTGTAAGTGTAGTGGTTTGAAAGTAAATGTAATTGGATTTTCATTTCATTTTAGGAAAAATTGCAACAATACTATAAACATATGTTTTAACCTAGAGTTAAACTGAGCATGCGCGAGTTCAGAGATACCCTGAACGGTAAAATGATATTTACCTTCTCAGATATACGTAGTATAGAGAAAGTTTAGTTCTGTGATGGGCGAAAATAACGATGTTGAATTTTTGCGGATATATCCGTTTTGATACCAATAACTGGGTTTTGGACTAATTTCGTTTAAATTAAAGTAAAATATAGATGTCTATTTTATAAAAGCACCATGAACTTTTTCGTTTGTTTACCTATAACTTTCGAATCGGTATTTCTGAGGAGAACGTGACCAATGCGTATTACAAGAATAAATAGAATATTTTATGCCGATTGTTTTAAAATACCACCACTAAAAACAATAAAACTAATTAGCATATAAATGTTTACCAAATAAAAGCTATCAGTAAAACTTAGGCAGGCTGCACAGTGCACACCAGAGCGACACGATAATTGTGATGCACTGCACACTGTACACTCTCCCCCACCCCTCTGTTTTTGCCTTCTGATTTATTTCATGTCGCCCCATAAATTCCAAAGTCCTGTTATAAGCCTAATTTTAATATATGCATATTATATGTAGCCTTTAATCTCCAACGAATTTTTTTGTTCGTTTGTTCTTAGATACCCACACTTTAATTTCACTGTGTACTTAATTAAACACTCTAGGCTATTATTAAACAAAAAACAAAAACAGTATTAGCAATGACTACATAAATACTATAAGACACGACATAGGATAGGGAAATAGTCTACGCTTTACGGGTGCTGTTCGTCACAAGTTTGACACACAGCTATCAGGAAGCGCTAGCAGCAGATGCTTGACTGTACGCATCCCACTTGGTTGAGACTGTACAACTGTTGACCTCTCTCTCACAAACCTTCTCACTTACTTCAGTCAGCATAGTCAGTGTTGTCAGTTCGTGCGCTGAGATAAGCGATTCTCGACCTTCCCTCGCATCTCTGGTCCCATATGTGGCATCAGTGCGTTTTCTCTTACCCGCCTGAAACATTGTTAGAGCCACCTAGCGCCAGTGACATCAACTTCAGATTCTCTAGCAGAGCGACCTAGCGGGTATTGGTCAACTCAAGAATAAGCGTAGAATATTTAACATGGCCATGTCGTGTCTTATAGTATTTATGTAGTCATTGGTATTAGGAATAAAAGGATAAAAAGGATGATCTGATGGACCATGTCTTCTCACCTGAAGACCATCAGGCTTTGTACCTAAACCGAAAAGTACCTAAACCGACCATGGATTGAGAAACATAAGATTGGAAGAACAAATATGTATGTATAATTATGTATTTTACACATGTAGCAGTAGTCAAATGTTAATGGGATGTGTTTATTGGTTCAACTTTGAGCTTAGATTATTCTCTTTATATTTGCTAGAAATTTATTTATTTCATGTAGAATAAACTCATTGTTAATTTTTAAGGCGGCAACAAGTTTAAAGGGTGGTGCAAAATTTCTGTTCTAAATTTGTTGTATAAAACATTTCTGGAAACTGAAAAGCCAATATGCTGGACAAGACAGGATGAGATAACCCTGGACAAGTGTCTCTTAACTGACCCATGGTACACTGCAAACACACGGGGATGAAATATGCATTGATCTTGTGTAGGGTGGTATTAACAATGGCATGCCCAAAAAGGCGTAAGATTATGTTTATTATGTCATGCCTACTGAAAGCGAATTTCTAAAACCAGGGTTTGTTGTTAATAACAGGTTCAATTGATTTATACCATTTTGCTTTATGGGAAATCTGAAATTTACATTTAAACTCTTCGTTAAATTTATATTTTATGGCAGATATGAAATTACTGGTGGGGAGGATTGGATCAGATCTTATGATTCCGTCACCAGCAGCTTCGTATGCCAAGGTGACTACTTTTTCATTATTTGTTATTCCTACATGGTTTGGAACCCATTATACCACAATTTCTTTATTTAGTTTAGATAATTCTTTGAAAATTTTAATTGTAATTCCTTCTTCCCAGAGAGTGTGCCTAGTATTTTCAATTGATTGTATAGAAGACTTTGAGTCTGTAGCCGACATATTAGAAGTGTTGATGATGATCTTCATTTATGAATTCAATGGCTTTAAGAATTGCATATAACTCTGCGGTATAGCTGGTCGTATGGGATTCCAGACAATACTTTTCATTTTGGGACAGACAGAAAATGGCTGCCCCAGTGCCGTGTTTATTATTTTTTTAAATTAAAATATTTATTATTAATAATCTGTAAGAAATCTTACTGTAGATTAGAACGGTTTGTGGAGGATTTATTTGTAGTAATGTTAGAAAGGTGTGTGTTGCATTTGAAATTTAAGTTGGTCATCATAACTATGAGTAAATCTAGATCTGTAGATTTGTCATGTGTCACTAGAGATTGGGGATTAATCAAACCATGCTGTATATAATGGTTGTATATTTCTATATGTATGGGCGTTTTTTTCTTTACCCAGTATTTATGATGACACATAAACATGTTTAATTCTATTAGTTTGAGGTAGACTGGGTGTGTATCATCATTCATTACTTTGAGAATGAGTTTACTTGTTAAAAGAAAACACCTATACTGCTAAGGGGATGAACTGCAGCCTCTGCCAGCAAAGCTTGATGGGTGTTGTCTTCAAAGCACCCATTGATATTCTGAGGGCTTAATTTTGAACATAATCTAGGCTTCTTAACCTGGTTTTGGGTGAGTGTCCAAATAAAAAACTACAAAAATCCAGTTTAGATCTAATTAAAGATTTGTAAATTTGTATTGAAAAGTATATTAAATGTTGAGCTTGACTTATGAGAAAAATTATACAGGATAACAAACAAACAGAACACAATTCTCACAAAAAATATGCCTAACTATCAGACGCGTTTCAACGACAAGGTCATCCTCTTCAGTGAAACACGAGCTACACCAATCAAACTATAACTATAACCAACTACCTATCTTGAGTTATAGTTTGATTGGTGTAGCTCGTGTATCACTGAAAAGGACGACCTTGTTGTTGAAACGTGTCTGATACTTAGGCGTATTTTTTGTGAGAATTGTGTTCTGTTTGTTTGTTATCCTGATTAAAAAGTATGGTTGAGTTTCTCTCCGCCCACATGCCAGGGCTTTGATCACATCTATATCTTTTTGACATCTGGTTATCAACAGGTTTATATATGATCATTAAATTTAGTTTTTTGTTAAAAGTAATGAATAATATTTTGTGAGAATCCATAGAAGGGACTGCTATTCCACAAACATTTATTGGTACTAAATTGTAATTTATTTTTTCCTCGCATGTTACTTTTGGTATAAATGAGTATAAATAACCCTATAGATATGATTTCAGAATCCATAATGATTAAGTCTTGTTGAATTTTGATTTTTGGATCATTATGATCCTTATGAGAGCTGTAAAGTAGCATATCATCTGGATATTGTAGGCAGTTTATATGACTAGGCATTTTACTGTAAATGTCAGTGGTATAGGTTATAAATAGAATAGGACTGAGCACACTGCCTAGCTTTTAAAAGTACTAAAAGTTTGGATAAAAACTTTCTTTGTAAAATGTAGGTATAAACCAAGAATCCAACGCAAAGAGATACATTTCCCAGCTAATTTACCCACACAGCACACATCATCCCCAGGATATCCTACCGCAGTCTCATAGATATCCTGGGGTGTGGGATATCCTGAAGAAATATCCTTAGACATCCTCATGAGATCCTGAGGATATTCTACAATGAATGTTTGGTAAATCTTATTGTAACTACGGTAACACTCGAGTGCTCACACGATTTAGACTTATGTGAGTACTCGCGCGGATTACTATTGTAATCCATAGGGTTTAGAAAAAATATTATTTTAGGTTGGTTAAAGATATGTATAAGACCTTTCCTATATTAATAATGGTTTAATAAAGTTAAATAACAATAAAAAAATTACATACCGGTATTCAAAAAATAAATATGAAAACATACAAGTTTTGCATTTTTTGGTAATTTGTTTCTTTCTTTATGATATTATTGGATCCAAAACCTTTTATGTCGACCTGCTTTTAGTGTTACAATTTAAGTGTTCCTTCCTCCTTCTTGGTCCAACATACAATCATCTCATAATCCTCTCACCTTCCTTTTCTTCCCTTTTTGTAGCAACCTCTTTTCTTATTTCTTCTTTATCACTTGTTTATTATATTGTGTATTTAGCACTACATTTTAATACACATAGGTGGACTGAATATTTTATTAAATTATATGAGTTAAAATTTAATTTGGTTATATATATTTATGCATATATGTACTTAGGTTTGATGGATGAAATGAGACATGAATTGAAATGGGTTATGAGATAGGCAGTATATTTTGGTGACGGTCAGGGTCTTGTGATTGATGATATGGTACCCTGAGATGATAGTTTATTTATAACCTGAATTAAGGTATCATTATATGCTTTTACCAAATTTACACATATTACACAGAGGGTTTATGGTACACATTTATGGAGTGTTCGGACCTGCCATGCGTACCAATACCCCACAAACCACTATTTATAAAAATAATTAATTACAGCGAAAGTAGATTTTGAAACTAGTTCATAAAATATGGACTAATACCTAAAAATTTGTTTATTAACACTATAAACTTTGGAACAATTACAATATGTAATTTCAAGAATAATATAAACTAAATATAACAAATAAATGATGAAAATTCACTTAGTAACATCCACACAAGACACAAGCTTCTAATCAGCTGTAGCTTAGTCATTGACGCCTATTCATGAGTGTAGCACTTTACAGGTGTCTTGCTGTTTATGGTAACAAAAAACTACATGTTCCACTACCCCTCACTCCTTTATAAGATTTATGCCGAGGTCATATTTATTTATGGCACAAAGATACAAGTTTAGGCATTTTTTAGACTGTGGTTCATTTTCACCATTTGATTGACAATTACTGTTAGTTTAGGTTCATTCTTATTTGGTTTTGGGGGTGGGTAAAAGGAAATTTTGTGGATTTTATTTGATTTTTTAAGGGGATGATGACCGCGAGGTTTGACGACTTTTAAACAATAAGAAAAAAAATGTGTGTATATATATTAACCAATGTACTAGCTAAAACATTCTCTTTACTTTTTTTTTGTTTACTCTCTCTATGATTTATATATACAAGAAGATTTATATATATATATATATATATATATATATATATATAATGGAGAAATATTTCTAGGAATGTATTAATAACAAACATCTCTTTCTAGAAATATCATTACAAATTCTGTGAAAATAGAGAAACTTGGAAAAGTTTTAGAGTCCATTATAAAGTTTGTCAAATATAATGTTTTTTCTATGAATTTTAAATGTTTCCTAATTATTTTAAAATTTCATTTAATGCATTCTCAAGATCGCCATACAGTAAACTGATTGAAAACAAGGTTCCAAATTCAATACTAAGTAACAGCAGTTTTGACAGCAAGTTCAGGGCCATCGTGTGGGTGGGGCGAGTTTTTTAATTCAAGTTTTCTTAAAAGCATGCTTCATATTCTTCTTAAAACAGTTATTTAAGAATACTATCTCACATGAAGAACTGTGACATACTGTCCCAAGGGAATTGAATGCTTCAACCCTGATCTCAGCTCATATACCCCCAATACCAGTGCTAACCTCAGTTTTTGAACCATCGGTGTACCACACCAGGTCCCTTGAGTTACCTATCACATGATCTTCCTCCCCATAAGCCATTTCAATTTTATGGTACTATAATTATAGTAAATCTATAAGGTACAAAATTCAAAATTGATCCCGGAAAGGAATTGATGTTTTGATCTTATCTAAATATTGTATCTGTCCTAATAAGGAGTCTGGTATCCATCATCCTGCATGTAATCATATTGTACCCAACTACAGTTGGGCAATTGGTGGCATGGAGGTTCAGGGAGAGGTGGAAATTTTTAGTAGATCCTTAAAATCAAAGAACATCCACTACTTACAGTATTTAAGTAATAAAGATTCCAAAGGCTTCTCGGCAATAGAAGAAATGCAATGCTATAGTAATGACTACAATTTAAATAAACTAGAATGTATTGGACATGTCCAGAAGCTTATGAAAATCAGATTATACAAATTGAAATTTATAAATAAGGGAATAAAACTTTCTAATAGTAGGTAGGGGCTTGGGAGGTCAAATTACATCCGTAGATATAGATAAACTCCAAACATATATGGGCAACACTATTCGACACAACCCCAACATTTTATTTGGGCTATATATTTCCACATGCTGTTCATTGAAGGTGACTCTAAACATGGATTATGCCTTAAAGGTAAAGATAACTGGAGCAAATATCAAAAAACAGCTGCCACTAACATAAAAACAGCATTGCAAGCAGGGCCGGATTTAGCATTTTGGCGCCCCTAGGCCCAATAATTTTTTCCGCCCCCTAGTCTGGTTAAAGTTACTTCCCAAAAAACGGTTCAACGACATTCTTACAGCCAGTTCTCCCGTGTTTGAGATCAATGTTGTAACGAAGTTGATGCGTAATGTTGAAAAATAGTTTAACTTTACCAACAATTATTTGTTCCAATGAACTTCAAAATCAGAATGATTTTTTTTTTTTTGTAATCAATTCAAAAAATATGTTAAGTTATGGCTATTTATTTTTATTTCTAGATATAAAAAAAAAAATTTTTCTCGGCCGTGCGCCCCCTGGGATCTTGCGCCCATAGGCCCGGGCCTATTGGGAAATCCGGCCCTGATTGCAAGTCCCATTATGGAATTCATAAAACCTGTTTTTAGAACCCACTCTCAAGATGATTTATTGAAAAAAGTGCCTACACAGTAAAATACTAAACCCGAATAAAAGTTTGAACAATGTGATTTGGTCGTTGCTTCCCAAAACTGGAATTGTTGGCTTTAAAACTCTGCATTTTAGTATCTATGATGCCATTGAAGCATTAAACTGTGGACAAATTATAATGTGTAGAGTATTTATAAAACTAGGTATGGATGTTGGTAAATCTACAGCAGCTGCTCTTAAAGAACTAATCAAGTCAGGATTATGGAATTTGCTCCAATCGGCTTCAAGTATGTAACAAAAATGCTAAAAAGAAGGAAAGGTTTGCTAAAAGGAAACTGGAGGATAAGGGATTCAGACAATCCAAGGGACATAGCATGGATGTTTTAAGAAGGGTTTACATAGTATTTAACCTAACTTAACCAACACAATTGACTTTAATAGCGATTACCCAAAACTTGGTTTTTTGTTATTATTGGACACTTTCCTTAGGAAATACTAAAGATATTTGAATGACATTTTCACACAATTTCTATGGATATTACTGCACAGTTTAACACAAGAGATTATTTCATATCTTTATTATTTACAAATTTATAAGACTTCTTTAACTTGCTAAAAAATTGATTTTATATATAAAACATTTTTTCTCAATTTTGAAAGGTCTAATTGAAAAATCCAGTTGTGTAGAATGTAGATTACGTACTCAGAAATAAGTGTACCAAAAATCATATTGCTATTTTAAACGGTCTTAAGAAAAAGTGTGTAAAAACACTGCTGATTTAACATTGAAAAGATAGTATTTTCTGGGTACCCTAACGAATCACAACGGAAATACAGTGCATATGATAGAGAACTTATATATATAGTAAATAAATATATATATATATATATATATATATATATATATATATAATATTGTAAATATTTCAAATACTATAATATAGTAAATTTACTATATTATATAGTAAATAGTATACTACTATTTACTATTATAGTAAATAGCTATTTACTATAATATAGTAAATATTTCAAAAAAATATTAGAGAGTAGACAATCTACAGTGTATTTTCATCACAAACCTTTAATTTTTGCGTTTAAGCAAAACAATGAAAAAGCATCACTATGACAATTACATAATCTGCAATATATATTTCAATTTACAATGATATATGACATGTTGCAGGAAAATATAATGTAGTATCAGATAATGTATCTCGATTAAATGAGGTTATTCTCATTTATTATTAGCAAAGACCCAAGAAAATGACAAGGAATTAAAAAAGCGATGTGCAAGTACACAAGCTTCACTAAAGTAAACTGTTGTCATGTTTCCTCTGGGAAGACTTTGTGGTGTGATACTGGAATCAAAGCATAAGTTATATTAATTTCATCATAATTTCCCTGAGATAATATTGATAAAAATAGTTAGCTATGGTCAAAATTGTGTTTAGCTTGTCAAAAAAAGAAAAATTACTAGACATACAAAATCACCAATAGGATGTTTTCCAAAAAAATATATGAACGATTCAGTGTTATCCATTTGGACTTACTGTAGTTGAATGATTACCACAATCTGAAGGATACCATTACATACTAACATGTATAGACAGATTTACTAGTTGGACAGAAGCTGTATATCATCAAATTATTACGGCAGAATCGATTGCAAAGGCATTTCTTAACTGGATCGTTAAGCTTGGAACACTTTACACAACTATTATGGACCAAAGAGAACAATTTCAATGTGAACTTTTTCATTCACTATCTAAAATTTGTAGTTATAAAATTGAACAAGCAGAATACCATCCCAATGCAACAGAAAAATAGAATGTTTTCACAGTACACTCAAGGTTGCTATCAGAACACATTTGTACAGAGAAATGGACTTAAGTTCTACCAACAATTTTATTGGGATTACATTGTATTGTGAAAGAAGAGACCAACTCCTCAATAGCTGAGATAGTTATGGAACCACCAATCAGCTTACCTGGAGATTACTTGAATAAGTGACTACAAATATCAGACTAATACTTTACTTTACGAATAAAGAGTAGTGATGTTAATATATCGATTGATAGACTCAAAGGAAATTATGTTCTTGTGGATCACGAAAAAGATGAATTTCCTATTAATTCCAATTACGGAGAATTTTTATTAAAATAAAAAATTTACTCTCTTCAGATAGATTGAAATAAGAATCTGTGAAACCCAAAACTCATCTGGTCGTATGGTAAAATTTCAGTTTTGGTTTTTGGAAGTGATATCACAACTCAGTTACTGAAGAGAAAGTACTGTAATAACTGTACCTATTGTTGTTCACTATATTTGATTTTAAATAATGATTGATCAGCTGTGAACTTTTTTAGAAAAATATGATTTTTGATTACTGTTTGTTCTTGTAATTAATCAGCTAGCTTTTTGTGGAATGATAGAAAACTTGGAACAAATATTAAGAAGATAAAAATAAGAAAAACATTATTTTATATTTGTTAAGTTAATTATTTATGTAAAAAAAAAATCAACTTAATCATACATTCATATTTCTAGTTAACTCCTACAGAAGTGGTACAAATCAGTATAGGCTTTACCCATTTGTGCTAATTTACTGATAAAAACACACCTATTAACAGTCTTAACTCTTTCCTACTGAGCATTGTGAGTTGCCTTTTTTGTTAGAGAAAAAATAAACCTTTTAGATAGTTTGAGACCAGGATCTTGTTTTCAATAAATGCATTTTTTGTCCTGTTCTCGGATGTTAATATTTGTAAAATAGGTACTGCAAAGAATAATTTAGGGTCTACAAAGTCAGTCTCTCCATTTACTTACCTTGCAAGATGATCTGCTTCGTTGTTTCCCAGAATTCCCCCATGTCATGGTAACATTGCTGTTTTTGCAGCATATTAATGCTATGTAGATATTTCTCAGACCAGTCTCGACTCAAAGTATATGAACATGGAGCCATGAACTGTTAATATGCCAGTTATGCCAGATAGGTTAAATACCAAGTATTATAAATGACAAATTTTACTAATAGTTTAAATTAAATAATCAAGTTTTATTTCATCATTTAAAACTCAGAGAAGTATGAACTTAGTGAACAAAATAAATAAGTATTTTAACAATGCTTCGTATGTTTCTATATCTTCATTCATCACTATCTATATGAAATTCAATATATAACAAAATCTTTGGGAGCTTTATTAAAGTTGTTCCTGATGTACTACTAAAATTTCGTTTTTCTGTAACTATCACTACAAATTGGTTTATAATTCTGTAATATAACATATCTTAGATTAAAACATGATTCTGTGAATAATAATCAAACAAAAATCTCACAAAAACATTGGGTTTAATAAATAATATTCAAAAATAATCAACAATTGTCATGTAATAAAATACATTTTACATTTTAATACACAATTTATTTAAGTTGTAAACTCATTCAGTTTAATAATACTAGCTCCTTCTGCTTCTGCCGCTGTTTTGGTCTCTTTGACTAATTTAAGAACATATTCAAGAACATTAGATGACCCTTGAACCACATCCAGTTTAGAATTAGCACATAACCTATTAGCATTGGAAACAATACTGGAGAGTAGTTTGATTTGTTCCAAACCGTAATTGGAAACACACAAACAATATGATTTTTCCGAAAAGTTTGTCGCATTACACATGTTAGAAAGTATGTATGGGTTTGATAATTTCTTTCGAACATTATCAAACATATTTGTTTCATTTCTAACTAACTCAATTCCGTTGTCGATAGTTTTAAATTTATTAGAAATGAAAGATTTTAATTGTCCAAGAGCTTTTGCATAGTATTCATATGTTGCAGTATGAAATGAGATTAAAACATTATAATTTGTTATCACTGCATTTAAAAACACACCCAGAGCAATTTGCATCTTTCCGCAAAAATAAACATCACTACAATAGTTTGTGTTTTTTTGAATAAATGAAGCATTTGCAATGCAATCGGCTGCTGCTGTTAAGTCAGGTAATAGATTATTATATTGATTCTTTACTTGCATTATAGTCATTTCATCACAACGTCTTTTCAGTAATTCATTTTGTTGATTAACTTCTATCAACCATTCTGTTAAAGCTTTTATAACAATGTTAATTTGAATTGTTGCGTCTTCTTTATACCAAGTTTCAACTCTTAGTTGGTATTTTACATCTTTTGTTGTCGCAGTTATGTTAAGTTCAATAGCTTCTTTATATGTTGTACTGATAAAAACTTGTAAGTTATTCAATTCTAGGGAAACACATTTAAAAAAATTATTGAAATCGTTACAAGTAGCGGGTGAATTAGCGTTACATTTATTATAAATATTCTGAATGGAAATACTATCAACACGACTATATAATGTGGCGATCAGTTCTGCCATTAATTTAGCTTGTTTTTCTTCATAACAACGGTAGTTCCGTTGAGTCTTGAGAGCAGCTTTTTTAGCTCGGGCAATAAGCAATTTAGCATCGCTTAATTCACTTATCAGATTACGATCTCCCAATGTAGGAATCATTGTCACAAACTGTTGGAGAGGTAGAATCGCATCGTCTAAAGTTTTGTTCGCCAATGCCTCATATAAATCTTCATTTTTTTTAAGGCTTCTTGCGAGTAAAGCAATGTTTTTGTATATGTCTGATATTGTTTTAACTTTTGCATTGATTTCTTTTTGTATTGTTTCTTTCAAAGTAGCAGCAAGGTTGGAAGTAGTACAACCACTGATTCCAAAGGAAGGAAAAAAACTGAAAGATGAAGGATTGGACCGTCTCTGTAACAAAATAAAGTATTTTACATATCACATACACAAAATTAGATAAAGAATAATAAAAATAAATATTAAAGGTCCCTCTAATTTTGATTGGTCAAGGAACACAATATGTTACATTATGAGAACACAGAAAGTCCTAGGAAGGGACCAAGATCCTGAGCAGGTACATTTACCGCCAGTGGGAATGTAGGCAATGGTGTTTCAATTAGAAATTACTTATATATTTTATTTTTCCAAATATAATTAGGAATAATACTGACTAGAGTGATTGATATTATGTAATAAAATAAAAGCTAAATAATAAATTAATCCTCCGTCGGTCGCAATAGATCAAATTGATAAAAGTGTAACATTTTGTGCCACTATTTTTTAGGGCACAGTCTGGCAATCTCCTCTATCCCTATATGATCCTGCCTCTCTTTCCTCCTCATTTCAGTTATGTACTCTAGGTTCTTTGTATCAATGTAATACACTACAACCTTTTAAAATATTAAAATTTTATGTGCAGGATTTTTCATTTATTTTTCTTTATTTTTATTATTGTTTTTGTTTGTAAAAATATTTTAATTTTTACTTTACAAAAGTAATTTAGTACCACTTTTAAGTTTGTGTATAAATATGATACACTGTGACTTTTCCGGTGAAACATTTTTTGACCGAAAGTGCCAATTTAAAAAAAAAAAAATAAATCATTTTGATTTCCAACTTTACAAAACTAATATTTTTGTTAGTAGTAAACATATTATAACACCGATATTTTATTAAAACATTCAAAGATCACAATTATGGAACTGTAGATAATGTCTTGCAATAAATGTATCATTTCAATACACTGCTACCAACCATGTTTAGATTGCGACTGATGGAGGGCTAAACAAAAGAAAACACATTATAACTAATATCTAAATAAAAAACATTTCTTTAAAATTGTTCTTGGAAAAATATTTAGTGTATGGAAGACACTCTCATGTAATAATATGTAATAATAGAAAGAAAAGACTTAACTGAAGTGAATATGTATAAAAAAAAATAAAAATTATGTAAAACCATCCTGTAAATAGTTTGCAAAATAAAATCTTGGAAAAGGTTTTCAAGGAGATTGGGATACTAGCACTCTCTGTATGTATATCGATCAAATAGTTTGTTACCATAAATTTAAATGCATCTTATTATGTAAGAAAGATGTAACTGCAATACGGTACCAAGAATGGAAACGATGTACTGTTTCTTGCATTATCTCTTAAAAAGTGAAAATAAACAATATGAACAATCCATGGATTTATAGATGGTAGAACAACTAAATTCAGTACTATTTCAATGAAATATTGCTTAAATAAGTTTATGACCCTTGTAAAATATCAAAATAAATACTGACAGCTGTTGAGATGGCAACAAATACAGTTCTTCTTTAGTTCTTATGAGTGAAAAGTAAGATGCAAATTATTGGAGCTGAATATGAGAATATTGAAATTTTGTGTTTTCGATTAATAGCAGATACTCTGATATTTTGAGTTATTGGTAAATTTTAAAACTGATGGATCACAACTTAACTTGATTGGTAAAATTGGTGCAGGGGTATATGTTCAGACCTTTTTTTGCAATACATATCTGTAAGTAGAAACAAAACAAGCTTTGAGTAGGAGATTGAGGCAGTCAATATGATCTTGAACAACTACTGTACAGACCACAATGTAGTCTTTTTAATAGACTCAAAAATCAGCAATTCATGCCAAAGGTCAAATCACATGATTAGAAAAGAAAGGATATCAATTAAACAACTAAATAACTTAAGGAAAGCTGTATTCTTTCAGTGGATTCCGTTACATATTGGCATAACCAGTAATGAGATTGGTTGGCCAAGAAGGAACCAATACTGCAATCAAAAATAATGCCCTGAGCATAGAGTCAATCAAGAGGTGAGTGCAAAATAGAAAAAGAAAGAAATTTTGATAGAGATGCAAGCTAGGGAAGCAACAAGGAGTGGATGTGTAACAACAAGACAAAAGTAAACCCAGGAAAGAGGCTGTCACCAACTTTCGTCTTAGTACAGGAATGATTCCCTGGCAGTCCAATTAAAACATTTATTATTGACTTAAATGATTGTGTTCTGTGTGGTCAGCTTAATAAAGTAATGAATGCCATATATTTGAAAACAACAAACTTGATGCTGATCAGAGAACATGAAACTTCGCACAACTGCATTGGGATACCAGAAGATTGATGTTATTTATCAAGAAGACAACCATTAGAAGAAAATATAAACACCAAGACATATGACCGAAACATATCTACATACCAAATTTGATAACAATTGATCCACCCATACAGATAGACTTCATTGTAAAAACTAAATTTTGAACTAAAATTGGCTATTTCTACAAAAAATTCAAAATAAATATTTTGATCTACTACCTTACTTTCTCTATATTATGTATATGTGAGAAGTAAAAAGTTGTTTAAAATTGTACCCTCAAAGAAAAAAAAAATTTTTAAACACAACATTTACCAAAAGCGAACATGGTAGATTTTCTGAAAAGTTCTGTATCTATTTCAATATATTACCAAATATACCTATTTAAAACTGCTTGAAAGAATTGAACTCTTCCTAGCCAATTTAGAGTTTACTAAATGAGTAATTGAAATTTAAAATGTTGAAGAACATTTTTATCTTGTCGTTCAGTGTTAAAAACAAATATAAACAAGTGGTAAAAAAAATCTGGGATGCAAGAGTTGGCCTAAGCTAAGATCACTTATATTGTTAATGATGATAGCAAATCTACATTTTGCTTTTCATGTTTACAATGAAACCCAAAACTGGCTTAGCCAACTGAGTTACCTAATTTTCTAAAGATTCTAAGTTATTAGTTTACACAATTATAAAATAGATGTGTATATTTTTTGTTATAAATCTAGTTGTAAACAGTTACATAATTTTATTTTCTTGTGGTAGAAATGCTGATTCAGTATTTTGTGTATGTGATTGTTTTTTGTCATTTAGTGCAAACCTAATTCTATTCTATTTGTTAAACATTTTTTTTAACAGTTTTCCAATTTACATGAGCAGAGGGATAACACTTTAAATCTGTAAAAAGATTAAAGTATGTACTTACTGGAGTTTCTCCAAAGACACCATGACTTTCAAGAAATATCTGAAAAAATAAATAAATTTGATTACAATTGTTGAGTTAGGTACTTTATTATTATTATAAATTCCCAGTGAATATTTATTGTTTTCTAATGGCATCCTCTGAGGGCATGTAACACTTTATCCTCTGCAGTTTCTGGTTGAGTATCCTTGTGTTACGTGGATGTGGATATTTGATGTTTCCTAGTACAATAATTGTTAGACGTGGTATCACAAGAAGGTATGGACACAATCAGAAAGGAAGACACCAAAAATACTGTTTATACAACATTTAAGAATAGATTTTATTATTTTTTTAATCTCTATTGGTCATAAAGCTGTTATAAAATAAGTAATTTATACCAATTACCATTCAAATTTTACTGAAATGTGAAGATTAATGACCCAAATCAGCGTGAAAAAGCACAAATAAAAAAATAGTACTGTTCAGAAAATATTGGGAATGAAGAAATGAGCCTCGACTGCTATCATTAAAAGCTTGATTTTAATATTATACAATTTAAGCTGAGGACATGTTTATGGTACAAATAAAGCAAATATTCACTTTGAGTCATATTCACTCTTGACCAACAACTATCGAACTGACACTTATGGTGACGATTAGTTTTAGTTCGTTTTTATTTGATTTTAAGGATGGGTGAGTGAGAAACTCTGTGCAATATTTTTAGATTATTTAATAAAATATATAACTCCAAAACCAGTACTTTTTGGAAAATGGCGTACAAAGATTTTTGTACACAGCATAAAGTTTGATCAAGTTACTACTGAGTTTGAAAAAAAGTTGGTCTACTCATTTGGTCTATATAGGTAACAGATGTTATTCGAAAAAACAAATTTTTTATTTCAGGGTACATTGAAATGAATATATAAATGAAATCTCAGCATAGATTTTTTGATCCAGCACATAACTTTCTGCCCATTTAGTACACATTGTTGGGCATGTGTTGAATAATGGTTGGTATGTTGGCAAATGGTTGGTTGATATGCCAACCAAGTACCAACATTGGGCCAACGATATAAGGCATTGATGACCCTTATTTGATGTGCCAACCAAGGCCCAACAATATTGTTATTGTTGGCCCAACTAATTGATTGTTTCTACTGGCCAATGTCAGCATAATAATATTGATATTGTTAGCCCAACTAATTAATTGTTTTGAAGGGCCAATGTTGGCTTATAGTGGACATCATACCAATTAAAAAACCCTTGTCTATTATTTTCTGAAATTCATTTTAGAAAAAAATAGAAACATATTTCCAGGTGTAATGTCAAAATAAAAAAAATATATAAAAACTGAACTACAATAATTAGTTCTACGATGTATAGATCTACATTTTCCATAATCTATTTTTAAGTGGTGAAATTGGTGTTTTCGGCTGAGTTTGTCGACCCACTCCCCCATGGATATTTGTAATTGGATAAATATATTGTAAAAGTACTTTGTATTCAGTCAACATTAAGATATTTTACATGCTAACTAACCTAAATATTTAACTGTAATTTACTGCCCTTTCGTACTTCTACTACGATAACTTCAATTTACCATTTACTCTCAGCTTATTAATTGTAGTTAAAGTAGACATACAAATTTTGAACAATTTCAACCAAAAATCAAACTTATGAGATCTATAGAAAGTCTGTGATATTTTTTGTTGGTAACTTACATCGTCGGTCACACGTTAGTAGCCCACCCAATTAATTGTGTTGTTGCCTGTTGGAGGGAAAAATATATAGCAGACATCGCACATTGCCGTGTAGGAGACAAAACTGGATTTGGATTGTGCTTAATTAGGTCAGGTAAGTTATATTATTTTCAATAAATTACCTAGTTTACATAAGTCATTATAAATTTTAGTATTAAGGTACACATATAAGCTTACATTCAATGGTTTTAACATTACATAGGTTTACACCGGTCAAATGGCGATCCGATGGCCCCATGTTTCCAAAAGCCAATTTAAAGTTAGGTATTTTGTAATAGTTCAGAGTTTTTAAAATGTGTCATTACTCTATGTGATGAAAGTTATCCTGAATAACCATTCAAGTAGAACCTCCATGACTAGGTGGTTTTCTCCTCGGTTGTATGTTAATTATATATTTTTGCTGTAATGCTATAAAATACAGTGAATGCTTTTTTATGCTTAGTTTTTCAGATGTATCACGTGGTTGAGTTTGACCAAAATAGTGGTGGTGGTGGTGTTGGAGTTGTATGAGAAAATTGGCTAACACCACAAAAGAATGAGTGTTTCTGGCCCCCCAGAAAAACAATATGATGTTTTTAACAAACGCCTATATGAAGGCCATGACCCTGAGAAAGATTAGCGTCTTTGCAAAATCAAATGGATTTTATATAGCACAGGTAGAAACT
This sequence comes from Aphrophora alni, assembly GCA_963513935.1. Classification (NCBI taxonomy): domain Eukaryota; kingdom Metazoa; phylum Arthropoda; class Insecta; order Hemiptera; family Aphrophoridae; genus Aphrophora; species Aphrophora alni. Next base: position 153,184,830 of record OY740765.1, read on the forward strand.
AATACTACTATGAAAATACAAATTGAAATTATTATTTTTAAAGGGTAATTATGCGGAGAAGCTCGCCTTAAAATTTAATTAAGAAAACCGTTGAAATTGTATACTACCTATATTATTTTTAAAAAATGAGATCATATTAGGTGCTGCTAGACATTTTTGAAGTATCAAATACATTAGTTTAGTAAAAAATAGGAAATATATACTGGTAGTATTTGACACTCTACTTAAAACATATAATTAAAATGATCACTCTACTAAACAATTTAGAAATTACTAACAATTTTCTAAACTATGCAAAACATTAATTTTGGACTGACAATCTAGCAAAACATGACACAAGAAATGCTGGCAGTCAAGGTCATGCACTCACCACAGAAGCCTGGCGGTGAAAACTAAAACTGTACAGTAGAGCATGGCAGTCAAAGGGTAAATTTTTGTTTTAATTTAAAAAAATATAGTCAAAATATTAGGATATATTAAATCAAGTTCACTACCTCAAAACTGTAATGGCTGCTCACCGTATATTATTTATAATTCTCTTTATTTTATAATTAATGATTGTTTTTGTTTATGTTGTAGGATGCATTTATGGTTCGTCGAGGTGGAAAAAATCTGAGACAAATAATTCACCGTATATTTGAAAAAATAATAACAAAATGATGTGGCCCTATATTTTAATTGGACTGGAAAGTATGGGAAAACACCCTTAAAAAAGATGAAATTACCAGAAATTGTTCAAAGTAAGTTATTAATAAGTATTTTCAAGTGAGATTTTTCTAGGAGCTAAACTAAACATAAATTAGTACAGTTTTTCACTGAACTACAACTTCTTTGTCAGTTTTAATTGGAACTAGTGCCAATCCGGGTTAAGCAGAGATAGTCTATTAGCTACAGAGTTTAGAGAAGGTAAAGGCCCAAGCATGGCTTTATTTTGTACTGTTAGGAATTGATTTTTCGTTGAGAATGTATATTTTTTTGTTAGTTTGCCAACTCGTTGGTGGATGAAATGGGGTATGGCATCTATACCCCAACCACGTGACACTGTTGACTGTAGGATGCTTTTCCCTATTCAGCTAAGATCTCGCGCCACTATTATAAACCATCATATTCCTCTCGCATTGTTTACATCTGAAGTACATTGATTTTGAATGTGACACATTGGTGTAATGAGAATATTAAGCTTCAAAGAGACTCTTAAGTATCCCACTAGATCTACTTTACTAGTCATAAGACTGCTTGTGAAACTAGATGGCCTTCTTCTCTAATCTAAACATCCACTTAGTATAGAATTAAATAATTTATTATAGATTGAAAGTAAATCAAACCTGGTTAAAAAATGTTAATGAAAGAATTATTTTAGGAGCTGTTAGAAGAAACCCACCTACTTCTAATGCTACTGACTTAGAGATATTTACAATGCTAGGAAAATGGTTCTGTTTTGTTAAGGATCGAGATGGAGGAAGAGACAGGCGATATAAATCAACGTCTGGACCAGACCAGGATGAGGAAGTTAGAAAATTCATGGCCAGATTTATGCAAAAGACAAAAATTTAGAAACAGTTCAAAGGTGACTAAAGAAATTTTAAGTGAATTTGAAAGTGAATGTGTAGATATTAATGTTGATATTGTTACACAAGATTCCAGCACAGAAACTGTTCTTTCAGTTATTTTTATTTAGACATTCAAAATATAATTTCAAATTGTAGTTGTTATCGTTAGAGGATTTACATAGTAATTTAGATTCACATAGCTGTAGTTCATTTTCAGAAATCGAATCTATAAGTGTTTGTACAGAGTTTGATGACATTTCTGATGAATTAGTCAAATGGGCTAAAGCATTTAACATACCTAATAATGCCACAACAAGCCTTCTGCATATTTTGGCCAACCTGGCCTACCTCTTGATGCGTGTACACTTTTGAAAACTTCTCGTATAGTTAATGTTGAAATGTGTTGTGGTGGCTCTTATGTTTATTTTGGGATTGAGAAATATATAATTCAAAAGTAATCTTCTGGTTTGCAGGTAGGTTCATACCCATTAATAGAAAAAATTAAAAATAATCTGAAAACTGATTAAATTTTTACTTTGAATGTTAATACTGATGGTCTTCCATTGTGTGACAGTTCACCAGTTCTACCAGTTGTGTATAATACCAGTTCTTTTTGGCCTTTATTAGGTATTTTAGATCAGGCTTATAACAAATCCCCATTTGTAATTGCATTATACCATGGTAAATCAAACCAAATACAGGTAATGCAAATGATTTTTGAAACCATTTGTAAAAGAATGTTTAAATCTAGAGGCTCGAGGAATAGTTTTTGATAATAAAGTCTTTTCATTTCGAATTAGTTGTATTGTAGCAGATGCTCCAGCTGGATCATTTTTAAAATGCATAGTTTCATTTAATTCTTTACATGGCTGTGAAAAATGCACTCAGGAAGGGGAATTTTTGGTATAACTTGGCAATATATTGCAACTAACATGCGATCTCCACTAATAACAGATTTAGGTTATAGAAATATGTTATATGATGATCACCAAGTTTGTCCTTCTGAAATGTCAAAACTAGACATAGTATTGATCTCTCAAGTACTAATTGATCATATGAATTTAATATATCTAGGTATAGTTGGTACATAAGAATTTGGGTGGATAAAAGCCCTACGAGTTGTAAATTAAATGCACTGAAAGTTCAGCAAATTTCTGAAAAATTTGTTCTGATTGCTCAGCATTATACTTCTAGTGAGTTTTCAAGAAAACCTAGGAAATTAAATGTATTTAAATTTTGGAAGGCTACAGAGTTAAGAGCATTTATTTAGTACTTTGGACCAGTTGTGTTAAAAGGTATTTTACCAGATCACTTATATGATCAATTCATTATTTTGCATGTTGCTGTGTATATTTTATCCAGTTCAGACTACAGTGAACAAACACTGCAATATACCATATGAACTATACCTTTTTTTTTTTTTTTTTTTTTTTTTTTTTTTTGTAATACAGCCTCGTCAATGCCTTAGCAGGCGAAACCATTGGTCAGCTAGACTAATAAAAAGTGGATATTACAAAATAAATAAATTGTGTTTTATTATTAACAATGTTTCAAATTTTGGACCATTAGACAGCTATTCTGCTTTCCCTTTTGAAAACTTCATGAAAACACTGAAGAGTATGGTCTGTGGGCCTAACAATCTTCTCCAACAAATCGCTAAAAGGTTAAGTGAAAGTAAATTTTTAGATCGTAAAATAGTTGTTAATAATATTATTAGGAATGTTTCTGTAAATAATCATTTGAAATCTGTGATTTATAATGAATTCAAAATAGGTATTACGCACCCAGACAACTGTTTCTTACTGAAAGACAATAGAGTCTTTTTAGTGTAAAGCATTGTAAAAATTGAAGGCAGTGATGAATACAATTTGCTTTGCGGCATTTTTTCATCTAAGTATAACTGAAATACGAAACCAATGAATAGTTATGAAGTTTATATTTTTAAAGTTTCAAAATCAAGCTTGAAAGACGCAGGAGCAGTACAGACATCTTATTTAAAAAGTAAATATGTATTGACTCTAGATTTTACAGTTGAAAATGCATTTATATTCATACCTTTCTGTAATATGAAATATTTGTATTAACAATTAATTGTAAAAAGTTCATTTTTTATAGAATAATTATATTGTTAACCCCTGATAAGTAGTAGTTAAAATTTTTGTAGTGGCAGGACTTTTATCAGAAATTTGTAATAAAAAAGCATAACAAATTGAAAACATACATGCTCTTTTCTTTTTTTAGTAACAAAATATACTTAAAAGTAATATATTTTCTTCAGCTTGCTTTAGATTTTAGAATACATGAAAAAATAGTGATTTTAATATAAAATATAATATCTAGCCAAAAATGTGTTGTATTTAACGGTTAGATTAACTTTATTATAATATTTTTTCTCAAACAATTTTTCTTGTTACCAATACTGAATTAAACTATGATTTATATATAATTTTCATGTTTATTTTTCATGAATAAGATTAATAGTACATTTATAGTTCAATTTTTTTAAATTATTTTTATATACAGTAATATAGTTTTTGATTGTTACTTTTAAATTCAGAGTACAGATTTTCTTACAGAATCATCCAATATTTTTAAGTATGTTCATTATATGAACAAATCTCTAAAAACAGGTCCAAATATTGATTCATTCTATGTGTAGCCACCATTCCAAGAAGTGAAACTTGTTAATATCTCAAGAACGATTGAGTTTATGTTAACTAAATTTGATCACATGTTAATAACAACATTCACTTACTGTTTAACTTTTTTGAAATTTAGCTTTAAAAATTTTAGAATGGCAGTCATTAAATTAACAGATTTTGTTATTTGTTAATACTATTTTATCTTGCATTTTATTACAATTGTTTTACAGTATTATGAAAATGTTCATGTACCGGTATATACCAAAATGTTTTTATTACAAACAGTTTTTTCTTGTAATGATGTAGGGAACATGTTCCAGAAATATTGGATAACCATTTGTGAACACTCTAGTTAAAGTTGATTTTAATTAGAAATTTAAAATTCTATTATATTGAATTAGAAACTTTTAAATGCTTGTGTTAAAAGTTATTTACTGCATTCTTGTAATTTTTAATAACTCCATTTTCTTTTATCTTAATTTAAGTATGTAATACTCAATTTTAAAATTTAGCTTTGATATTAAAATAGTCGCTGAATAGGGAAAAAAGGGATTTTATAATTGGTTTGAAAGCAAGGCCACGTAAGTCAAATTAATGTCTGCGAAAAATAATTAAAACAAAGGAAAGAAAAATTAAAATAGATTTCCAAAATATAAATTTAAAGTAGATAATGTTTAGTTTTAGAATAGAATAAATATTGAAGTGAGATATTATTTTGTGAAAATAGACGATGCTTGTTGTCAAGCAAGATGATTTGGACAGTGTCCGTGGGACCAGAAATGTGAACTCTGTGCTAGCATCGTGTAAAAAAGCAAGCATGCGTGAAAACAGTTGGAAGGGAACCTTTGAAATGATCAGATGTGTTTGTGAGAGTTGGAAGTCGGCGTCTGACTTGGTCAGACATATTTTTGTTTGGAGATATTTTGTGAACAATGTAATTAATGTTAAATAGTTGGTCAGGAACGTTCAAGGGATGTGAGTAAAACTTAAAAGATGTGTTAGAAACAGTCGGAAGTAGACGTCTGGACTGGACAGACGTATTTTTGTGTGTGGAAAGGTACAATTTTTGTAGAACAATGTGTTTTTAATAAAAGAGACAATGGACTTTTGTTTAACTGAACGTTAAGTGAATAGAAAAGAAAGAATACATGATAATTTACGAATAGTGAATTCCCAATGGAGACGATCAACCAAGGCACAAATGCGAGGAATGGCGGATTTCTGTCGTCAACTAGGAGGCTTCACGTTACAAAGAGATGTCCATCTTAGACATTACTACAAAGTGGTAACATATACAACAGACAATACCAATACCATTTTATAAAATTGAAACAATATTATTTTATTCATGTTATATAAGAAAGATTATATTGTAGAGTTTTTTAGAAAAAATTAAGATGTTCTAATATTTTGTTTGTTTAGTAAATTTAAGTGCTTTTTAGATAAATGATTTTTTCCAAAATAGTAATATAAAATTTTAAACTCAATTCAGAAAAAAATTCAACATAAATTTAAACTTAAAATGAGACAAAGCGTTCTCATAATAGAATCATTTTTAATTAAAGTTGCAACTATATTAAAGTAAAACCATGTATTAAAGCTTTTAAGTCTCTTCAAGGCAAAATTTTATTAGAATTAATAGGATATAATATCTAATGATTGATTTATGTATTTGTTCAATAATTTGTGTTTAATAAAAAGATGTTCAGTTTCAGAAAAATAAATAAGGATTTCTTATTTACCAGATAACCACTGATAGTACACTTAGAAAAGAAACACGACCCTGGGAACATTTTAATTCAAAGTTTTTTTTTAATCTTTTCAAAATTGGTGAGTTAAGTCCACCTGGCGCCCTTAGCTGAGTAATTTCGTAAAATTCTTTATGTTTCAAAGTGTCAAATTAAAATAACACAAAACACCTGATTTTTTTATATATTTACAAGCATCAAGATATTTATAAGCAACAATAGAATTTCGAATGCTAATAAAATATTTAATAAATTAAAACAATATTTTCATAGACACATATTTTACACTTATGCCTATATGTTTTAACAGTAAAGCAATTTTAAATAGTGTAACATCAAGTAAACAAACATCAACTTTGATTGAATGTTACTCTCGTTTGTAACTGGGTTGAAAATCATGGTTGATTTTAGTAGAAGATTGAAAATGGTTTAACTATCATCAATCAAAACTAATATAGTCTCAAGTGTAAATTTATATGGTTATAACAAAATTGTTGTTTTAGTTTGTTATGAAGAAAAATCACATCAAATTTCACTAGAATGTTTTCATATGAAGTAATGTCAAATAATTATTGTATTTTTTACTTTTAATTAATTTAAGTTAAACATATTATATCATGTCATTTAAATTTTTCAAGATCATAAATCTTTGATTGCGTGTATTGGCTATTTCTTTGCTCTAAGATAATACTGTAGTATGTTAAATAAATAACTGTAATAACACTATTACAGTTATTGAATAATTGGTTCTTGATGGACAACACAATTTTTATTTCAATAATTTTTTTTTATTCAAAATGTGTTTGAATAATTTTCCCTTGTATTAGTATTGGAAATTGAGTTGTTTTTAGATAAGCAAAATTTTCTTGTATATAGGTATAATAATGAAGTGATGATTTAGAAATTCCGAGATGCTAGGTGGGAATAGAACTTGGGACCTCATTATCCAGAAGCTTACATGCTAACTGCTAGATCTTGCTGATTATTTTTAACGTACATTATACATGTGACCAAAATCTATTTGTCACATGTACAAACAAGCAGCTAGGAAAAAATAAATAAAAACAAAACAGTTATTTTAGACTCTGGAGAACTCATTAAGGTTTCTTTAATTGACTTTCTAACATATAGGGTGTAGTGAAAAAATTTTTTGGTGGGGAAAAATTTAATATTGAGTTTTCATTTTGAAACTGATCCCACAAGTATTTTTTGTTTGTGTGTGTGTTTTTCTTAATGATATCTATACTTTGTTCTCTGCCAAAACAAGCAGATTGATTTTGAACAAATTTAGTTTGTGGGCCTATTTTAAGATGATTTATTTTTTTGTATTAATTGAAAATTTAGAGTAACTGCTATAAAACAAAGACAAAATTTCACTCTTTTAAAAATCTGCTGCAGTGATTATGATCAAATTTTGTTAAATAGGTTCTTGACCAATGTCATCCAAAAATCAAATTTAATAAGATTTACACAAACAAGTTGATGACACAAGCATTTGCTCTATTTAAATATATATTTTGTTAAAATTTAATAAAAAGTTGAGAAGAAGGGCCTTCATTCCATATGACACATGAGGAAAACAATAATTTTAAAATATTGCATTTTTATCTTCTCAGATATAAGTATATAGAAAACTAGGGTATGAGAAAAACTAAGGACATATGAAACTTATATTTCGTTTTAATATTTCAAAAGATTATAATTGTAACTCAAAACCATAGAGATTAATAATGTAAGACAAATGAATTTAGAATCAACATAAAAAAATATATATATACTATTTTTGTGTTGTGGTACTCCTACCAGCCAATTTACAAAGCATATTGCAATGCTTTTAAAGAGTGTAGCCAAATTTTAATTGTTAATATAGTTTATTCATTTGTAATTATAACAATTCACATAGTAAATAAAAATAAAAAATCCCGTTTATAACTGAAAAACGTGAATTATATTTTAAAATAAATATTTAGAACATTTAAAAGTATTTTAACTTTTTCCTATATATAGCCAAATATTTTCCCTAAGAATGGAAAGTAAACTTTACAAGCAAGTTAGCAGTATCCACGACCTCACACTAAGGGTTAATATAGACGTTCTAAATAATTCATTTAGAAAAATATTTGTGATAATACTTGGTGCTAAAATGTGTTCACTAAGTATTTTTATATGATATATTTAATTGTACATGGAAGCCAAGTACAATGAACATACCATCAATAGAACTAAATATGAAAGTTTTTTGTTGACAAATTAAAAAAAAAGTTCTATTAGAAGTGTTATTTATCATCCTTGTTAGTTTTCCCAAAGTAAAGACTTAGCTTGCTTTCTCACACCGAAAAATGGTAAATTTGCCCAATTTCAACAAAATCCTTTAGGCTGTTTTCAAAATAAAAGTATGAAACATACAAGAATTGCTCGTTTAATAATAAGATTAGATAAAATTTTGAGAGTTGATGATAATTATTTTGGTTTTGTGGATGAGTATATGAGAATATTATTGTAATGATTATTTCACTATAGATATGTACACTATAACACCCTCTTACCTGGCAAGCCAAAATAACAGTCAGACAAAGTCTAACGTTTGCCATTGTATTGCAGAAGGCAACTTAAGTTCAGTTCACACCATCTCATGTTTATAATACCTTGGTTGTATTATGTAACTATGTGATAACATATGAACCTGTGCTTAATGAAAACACTGACGTACACAATAAACTGATAAAGGAATGCCATAAACTGTTTCATTCAATAAAATATTTTATTTTCTGATATTTCATTTCAGTCTTGGACAAACTATAATTTGTATGGGATATAGTAACATTTGAACTCTCCACTCTTCAGCCTCTCATTATATTAGATAACATGTTAATGGGCCATCATGGTACTTACCCAGCCCTATTAATACAAGCAAATCCTCTAAATGTAATTACCAAAAATTTGGTTTTTTTGTAGAAAATGTTGAATTGTATTGGTGGATCAAGGGATCTTATCCAGTAGGGCATGTTTGTTTAAAACAGTTATACAGGTTTTCTGAACCTCGTAATTGTGCATATCACTACTATCGTGACCTTGTAGATATCCATATTTTATAAAATATTCACTCGCTTCACTCTTGTTGGTGACTCGAATCAATTTATAAATTTGCAAATTTTTATTTAATTTAGTGTGTTATAAGAAAAGATATGAACAAAAAGCAGTTTCTGCCATTTTGATATTTCTAATTGTCTTTACTGACAATATGATTCTATATGACCAACCTATACCAAATTGAATGATTCTATCTTTATTTTTATGGTGGCTATTGCATTTATGTACAGCAATGACACAGCATTTTGAAAATCATTTTTTCGGTTTCCTGAAGCTAAGAAACATGAAGATCATTAAAAAACGAAGGTCAAAAATTTGATGATTACCAAACTTACTTCGCAAATTGTGTAAGTAAAAGTTTAGAAATAATAATACGTACAAAAGGAAGGTTAGGAAATGTTTCATAATTTTAATGATATTAAGAATCGCAATAAACCCAATAATACATGTAATAAATACAATTTTAGATATATAAGACTTACCGTCGTCAATATTCTGTTTGCGTCGTTCAAACGACGGCCGTTTCGGCTATTCAGCCATTATCAAGTTGTAAAGATGTAATCTGGTTTCCCTTCGTCAATTAAAACCCTTTTACACATTACACAAGAGCAAAATTACACACGAAACACTTACACGTACATACGATTAAAATTGTTTGAATGACGCAAACAGAATATTGACGACGGTAAGTCTTATATATTTGAATTAGTATATCAATATTCGGAATGGCGAAAACAAATTATTACAATTTTAGAAACAGTTTTATACATATAATGGTTAGAATTAAGAATTTAATTGGTTTAAATATCGTGAAAAAAGTTGCATGTTTCGATTTTTAAAGTACCGTACTCACAAATTTATCAAATACAGTAGAATCTCTGTTAACTGGCCTCGGATTAACTGGTCCTCGGATTAACCGGCCTATATCGTAGTGTACTGGTTGGATGAGAGTTTCCGAAAATAATTGTAATTGAAACACCAAAGCGGCGGCGAGTCAAACGACTTTGTCGATAACGGTATCCCATTGTCGGCGGCACCAAAGCAGCGGCAAGTCAAACAACTTTGTGGATAGCGGTATCCCATTGTCGGCGGCGTAAAAACACCGGGCACCAAAGCAGAGGCGAGTCAAACGACTTTGTCGATAGCGGTATCCCATTGTCGGCGGCATAAAAACACCGCGGCATTGGCACCCGTCGGTATAGCAGACATAGACAGACAAAAACGTTTGATGGGCCACTTTTTTTCCACGAATCAATTATGGAAAATGTAACATTTCTTTTCAGTTTTCTTCTTGTCTTTGACTGGTTATGATCTACATACAGTATATACAGTAAATAAAAAAGAGCGAGTTACGAAAACGAAAGCGTGTGTTGGTTACGTTTGAGACACGGTTAAATGTGTCAAAAGACTTGACAGAGGGGAATCTGTAAAAAAGCTTTGTAGTGTTTATTTTTTTCATGTTTGATTTATAATATACATAACATAATATATACGATACATTTATGTACAATAAAATGAGTTGCAATAACATCTTAATTGCATAATTCTTAGCGCTACCTAATTAAATAATAAGCTTTCTTTGAACGAAAACCGATTTTTCACGGGAACCTCGGATTAAACGGGCAACCGGCCCGGGTGTCAGTCCCGACTAGATTTTATATCCAAATTATTTGTTGATACAATGCGTAAAACTCAACATTATTTGGAATTGCCAAAATTTACTGAGCTAGCAAATTCCTTTCTTAGGTTATGTCGTTGAAATTTCACATATTTCTTCCATAGAGGGCATCAGATTCTTCTTCCAATTGTACTTCTTCTTTGATTAATTGTTTCTGTAGCTCCATATAATAGGCATAATTTCATTAAATAATACACAATCTATTTAAGAGAAATCAACTCATTAGAAATAAAACATTTAATAGGCTTACGCAAACATAACACTAAACCATTTTTACACTTAGCAGGGTAAGGATATAGCATACTCCATATAATCTTTTTACAAAAATTAGAATTATAATGAAATTCTTCAAATGAAAGTGAATTTAAAGTTGTATAAATGTGTTTTTAAATTTGAATTCAGAATAGAATTGTGTATTATTTGTGGATGTATGAAACTATATGATGTTGGTACAAGCTATTGTGAAATATTATTATTTTTTTTTAAACTAGAATAAACCTAACTTAAGGCAGATTGAGCTCTTCTATTTTTTATTGTTGGTTAAGTAAAGTAATGGAAATCTCAAACAGATATGTATAGGTGAGATCAAATGAAACAAAAAAAAAATAATAATAAAAAAAATATATATATATATAAACATATGACCCAAAATGCTTCCTTTTTCATCTTTCAGCTGATTTGTCTTTTTTTTAATAACAAGATATAACTAAAAAATGAATATATATATATATATATATATATATATATATATATATATATATATATATATATATATCTATATAAATTTTGGAGAATATTTTATATCAATAATTTGTAGATTTAAAACATCTTATAATGCTTCACATAAAGTTAAATTACACAGAAACTATTTGTTTTACACAAAAATTACAAGAGACAAAATTTAAGCTTTTTTAATGTTGAACAAGAAGATAGCTTTACTTGTCAAAGGATAGACAAGCTATTGGTAAAAAACAATAATTATTTAATTAAATATGATTCTATATATATTTAGAATAATAATAATATAATTAAATATGATTTAATTAAACAAATAATTCTTGGAAATTTACAAGAATACAAAAAAGATTTTCTTGGATATCTAGCAGTCAACTGTCGTCAACTTAACTATTTAAAAATCATAATAGTACAAGATTAACTACTAATATTCATTAAATTAAAAATTATGACTATAATAAATTTGGCACTTGTGTAATACGGACCACTGAAATAGATTAGATTAGGCCAAGTTATTATAGTTAAAATATGTAAATACCAATTTTAGTACAAAGATTACACAAACTTCGACGTTCAATATTTTGTTTAACAACCAGGATGATGGTTTTAACAGTGGCATGAATTTTGTGATGTTAATCAGTAGCGTCTCGAAACGATCGCCGCCCTCCGCTTTCACCACCAAAAGTGCATAAACCGAAAAGCCGTAATAAAGGGAAATTTACTACCTTCAATCCAAGTACCAACTCTAATGCATAATTTCTTCACACATTTGTTGCACTTTAAAAATGGATATTATTTAAAACGTAACTTTTCTATTTATTATTTTTTTTAAATTCTATAATTTAAAAAAAATGTTGTTTCTAAATTAATATTAGGTGTTGAAGACAACTGACAAAAAATTATGTTTTCAGTTTTTTATAAATAACTTGACTTAAATAAAAGTCCATGAGTGTAAGGGGTGGCCAAGTCTTCTATTCACCTCTTCTTATCCAAAGTTAAGGACATTTTTCATCAAGCATATTACAAACAATATATACCAGTCTTTAGTAAGCCAGTCCCCCATCTTGCAGAATAATCAAGTTTTATTCATGATTTAGGGAAGAGCATAAAGATCCAACATTTCAAAGTAGATATTTCCACTTCCAGTCATTTCAACAAAGAAAAAGAAGGCAATAATGTGATCCAGATCAAGAGTGCAAAAACCATTGACTTTTGGGCTGTCACGCTCATGTTCAAGGAATAGGTGAGGGACTAACTAACATCTGTGTACTATATGGACTCCTCCTTTTTTGTAAGTTCAAAACTCGAAACATCCGTTTGCAAATATTTTGAAGTTCTGTAATTAACTTATGTTGGATTTAAACTGAATAATTTTATAAGTCTCTTTGAATATATAACATAACCTGGGCTAACCTAACCTATTCAAGTTTTTGGTAAACAAAAATGTAGATCAGATTTGTGGTAGTAAGAATCACCTCAAATAGATTAGGTTAGGTTATTACACACACATACACACACACACACACACACACATATATATATATATATATATATATATATATACTAAAATTGTAGTATTATTTTAAATAGTTCATCTACGATGTAAAAAAGGGGGGGGGGGGTTCTGTATAATACACAAGTACTGAGGAACTTCATTTTCCAAAATACAAATATTGTGATAATGTACATGTCCTGAAATAATCAAATTGGCTTAATCACTAAACATAACTTAATTCATAAAATTGTCATCAGCTTCAATTTCATCAAGATTTTTTCCTTGATGTTTAAAGGCAAAAACCTCTTGGTCATTATCACCAAAAAAATTATTAAAATATTTTTTTAATGACCTCTTGGTCATTATTAAAAAAATAGAATAAAAGAACATAAAAATAAAGATCCATAGCCCTCGCATAGTTTAATAGCGTAAGGGTTGGAAAAAACAACAAGTTGAGTTGGTCAATGGAGAAGAAAGAGAAGGATCTCACCAAAGACTACATGAAAAAAAGGTGTAGATCCAGCTAGGTTCCCTCGGGATTACCAAGCCCACACTCACTATAGGTGAGCCCCTGAGGGTTTCATTAAAAATGTCTACACCAAAGTCATACCTTTTAAGTCTGTTTTTTTTTTTTTTTTTGTCTTCTGCAAAACAGACAATAACTGAAGTTTACTGTGAACACGATTAAGAATAAATTTGAGCAATTTTTTTGCAGGATTGCATATTTTAGATGCAAACGAAGAAAAACATTTAAAAGTTATTCTAAAACAAACGTTAAAATAAATTTTTTGAATGTTTATTTTTTAAAGACGTAAATTCCTCACCATTTACTGACAATAAATATTATCTTTGAATAGATAAAGAACTACGTCAATTGAATCATTTTGTTTGAATAAACTATTTTGATTAACATGGGTAAAAAAAAACCTTGTTATATACGCAATATTACGCATTAAAAAAAATTGTACATGTTCCAACGAAGTGCATTTTCAATGTTGATTCTACTGTAGGTAAATAATGACAAGATAAAATAAAAATTATAACTTGTTTTCTGTCACGTTTTTTTGTAAAACAACTTACATAACAAAACTATTTTTATCTTATGGTTGGGAATTGTGGGGTATTTTTTTAGATACAGGTACTAAGAATTCAAATAATTAAATTTGTTTGCTCATTCATGAATTTTGTGTCTGCAGAACTGTTTAGCTTGTGATACCAAGGGTGGTAGATTCATCCCTTATATTTGAAATGTAGTCATTACAGCTCCTTTCGCTGAAGCCTTTAGCTATGGGAACTAAACCTGAGAGAAATATATGTAGAGGGGTTGCAGAGGCCAGAAGAAATAAAGAATAGTTTAATTTTATTTAAAATAATTTATTCACAATATGTTACATAAAAATTTAGTGTTAATTCAATATGTGATTAGTTGCAAAACCTGATCATGAAAGCTAGAATAATGCCGACAGGGAATGAAAGTGCTGATTACACTTTATCTGATAAAAAGCCATCTAACAAACCTAATCCTACAATGGGATGTTGTGTTGATGATTTATTTATTATATAAAAAAAAATGATACTATTTAAATCATATGTAATTTAAATAATGGTATTAAACATACGAGTACAATGATGGAATAAGTAATACCATAAAAGATTATGACACCCATCTCAACACCAAATAAAACATATTAAAACTAATTCAGTGTCGAGGATATAACAACTAAGATAACCTAGTCATTGTTTGTTGTCTTGTACTGTATTATAGAAATAAAAGAAAATTGTTTATTTTGTGGAAAATTATGTTTTATTTCATTTGTGCAAAAGAACTATGGATGCCGTTTCTGAAAAAATTATTTAAATAAAGGTCTAAAATTTCTCCACTTGTGCCATAAACACATTTTCACTATAAATTGTATGAATTATACACAGCAGTCTAGGTTTATTTTTGTTTTTTGCCAGTTATTCATGAATCTTAATACAGTATTATTTTTTTCATGTAATTTTCGAAATGGGTTTAGGTTGTTAAACTTCACATTACACTAAAATATGAACAAAATGGTATATCTTTGGTAGGGTTAATTTTGAGAAATTAAGTATTTTATAACAGCCCCATAGTAGATTTTTTTGGTTTACTACTAATAATTTATGAAATGGAATTTTTTGGAAAGATGGTAAACGATACGTTTGGGTCCTTAGAAGCTCCACTTGAGAAAAATTTAATAAAAATCATTAGAACAGATTTTGATAAAACTATAATTTTAAATTATTTTCTTATGGCAGGTGGGTCGGGTTAAAATTTTCAGTTTTAAAGAAAATTGAAAAACACTTCCTGAAATATGGCCAAAATATGCCCAGATATCAAATTTAATTAAACTCGGTCCACTAGTTTAGGCTTTAGAGCAATGCACAGACAAACATTATTCCCAAAACCACCTTTTTGGACTCAAGGGAAATAATAATTTTAAAGCTGCGAAAACTCAACAAAGATATTTTAACAAATAAAACTTTTTACTTCCTATGCTACGTGTTAAAAACAAACCTCGACCAAAGCCATTAAAAACTTGCTTCAATAAAATACAACTTACACCTAGGACAAGTTTATGGTACAAGTGAGGCAAGTTAAGAATCTATTTTATACAAATATTTTGTATAAAGCCCAGAATAATTGTTTAATTTTTCACTCTTTGACATTTTTACCAACAAATAGTTTTGCTTGGTTTTATGAGAAAGTTGGTGCAATGTTTTTGGATAGTTTATTATATTATACAATGTAAATACATCTCAATCAATCAATGCAGATTTGTACATGAAAAACTATAGTGAATATAATAGGACACAAAGCTGCAATGTTATTCCATTAAAAAAATATTTAAAATCGTTGTCATCTTTCAAAACTGATATTTTGGCCAATGAACTTCATTAAGGTATTTAGGCCAGAACAATGTAAATCAATTTAACATCTGATTTATGGTCACAGCTGTTTTAATCTCAAAACTAACTTTATAAAACTGCTGACATTCTACAGTTATAAATACATAGAGATTACAAGGGAATGATCTATGTTATTAATTAACCTACTTTGCTTATAGTATATTATAGGAAATTATAGGCCTATTATTGCATATTGCTTGCTGAAAACACAATACATGTTTTCAAAATGGATTCCATTACAAATTTAGAACTAAATAAATTAAAATTTGAAGCTTTAATTGTGTGGAAGTCGAAGATTATATGATAAAGAAAATAATACAAACAGCATTATAATCCAAAATATATGGTACAAAAACATAGCAAAAACTTCTCACATCTTCATTCACAATCTAAATATTATTCATTGTAAATAATGTCAGTAAGAAAGTGAAAATCAACCACAAACACAAGTGAGTCTTAGATTATTTTATAGCGTGAGTAGGGTGCTTGGGAGCAGTATTAGTGATAAACATGATACTTAATGGCTAGTTAAGGACATGAGGGGGGGAGATGACTAATTATATTGGAAGTGTGGCATGTTAGAGGTAGGGCTGGTGATTGAACGTCTTCACAGCTATTTTCACAATCCAAACCAAATCAATAATAGGAGCCAGCTTTGACAAACAATAATACTAAATATAACTTACACAATTATACATTTTGTTGGAAAATGAGGAAAATGGTGGTCGAACTTAGAATCTGATTAGTAGTCACGTTTTATCCTGCCATTATATAATTGATTTATTTCGGCTAATTCGCGAGTGCACAAATTAATGTGACTAGACTCATCTAAAACTGAGCTTAGCTGAGCATTTTTAGGGGTAACACCAAATACAGAGATATAACAAGTATTACAAAAACACAAATGGTTTTGTTAACACTCATTTGCCTCGGTCCTATGCAGAACCAATGGCTGGTTTCCATATTCTTCCATAGGCGCGAGCTAAGCAAACGACAAGACATGAGTGTCGATCAAGTAATGGGCATTCTAATAAGAACGGGGCATACCGGTGTTTCGCAATGGAAAAGTTCAGATTTAATCCTGCCACTGGTGGATGAAAAATGGGAATTTCGTCAATCCATCACAATATGCTTGTAGCATATACTTGTCTTATGGATTATGGATATATAGTGTATAAGATGAAATCATGTTTAAATGATGGGGTGAAGCTTTTTTTTTTTTTTTTTTTTTTAAATTTAAGGGCAATGTTCTATTATTGGGAATTTTGCATACTAGTTTGGGTCATTATGCAGATCTCCTGAGAGATACTGTGGGACTCCCCCCGAAAGGCATACCCACTAAAAATACCTCCCCCCTCCCCCCACGGACATACACTGGGGAGAGCGAATAGCAGCATCTAGGGAACTCCCTAATGACTGCAAGCTGCAAACTGGTACTTCACTAGAACAGAAAAATTAGAGGCATGCAAGATGGAGTCACAAACGTTGGATCATTATTCTTCACATTTACATTTAAACCAAGATTTTAATGAAATTGGTAAAGCCGATTTTGAGAAATTATATCTTTTATAACAGCACCACGGCTGATATTTTTGGTTTTACCATTGCATTTATATCCATGGACAATATTTTTGGTTTTACCATTGTATTTATATCTAAGGCTGATATTTTTGTTTTACCATTGCATTTATATCCAAGTAGATGTCTCATACCATACAATAATGTGTAGATTAAACAGTTGAAGTTTGCTGGGATTAGGGTACAGAAAGCACTTGTTTCGATGGATTTGGAGCATATAATACAATATGCAGTCATTGAATTTACCTTAGAAATAGGCTGTTAGATGGTGGCACTAGAACCTCTAATTTCTGGGCTTCAACCCATAGCATGGAAATACTTGAGTATGTAGAATCAAAAGTTTCATCGATAACTCATGAGCTAGGGTTTAAGAAGAGATAGTAACCAATACGTTTGTTTAGTTCCATAGTGTCTACCCTTGAGAAAAATTTGATTCAAATCATTTAAGGTGATTTTTTACAATTTGGGGAAAATCACACTTTTGTTTTATTCTTGACAACTACCTCCAAATTTTGAGTTACAAAAATTATGAAAAAAAAAAAAAAAAAAAACTCTTGAGATATGTTCAAATATGTCCACATACCACATTTGATAAAAATCAGTCCACAAATTTTGGCTATAGAGCACTTTACAGATGACAAACAACAAATGGACATCATTCCTAAAAAACAACTTTTTTGAACTCGGAGGACCTCAAAATGAATATTTCTGCAAAACTCAACAACGATTTTTTAAATCGTCTATACTGCACATATGTGGAAGAGTAAAAAGGGTGGATTTTATGGTGAAGTTATCTACATCTTAAAAATAAATGGTATAGTGTTATAATTAAAACATTAAATATCCAAGAAAGAAACTGGTAATGTATATTTTTATACAACAGTCTTTTTTGGAAATATTTGGGTGGCCTGGTCATCTTACAACTGCAAAGACAATGGGTAATAAAGTTTTCAATAAAGCATTTTGAATGTTGAAGATAATGTTTTCATAAATATTTTTGTTTTACTCTATGGTGAAACTTGCCATGGTGTATTGTATGGGCAAACATCAATGGCAAGGACAATGGGAATTCAAAGTTGTCATGTCTTGCAGTTACAGTAATGATTAGTACATCTCCTGGTGGAGCCCTGGACTATCGTCTTAATTTCCTTCCATTAGATCTGTTCATAAAAACAGTGGTAAGGAATAGAATATATCGGCTACATTGTGAAGGACTATGAAAGTTTAAGACACTTATCATGACCATGATAGATTGCATATTGGAAATGATTTCTAATCGTATGAAGGTGCAGTATTTCTTTTCACAACCATTTACAGTGGTAATACATGACTGCAAGAAATAACTATAGGAAACAAAGTCCTTACCCATCCATGAACTGGAATGGTGCACCAACAACTCTAAAGTAAATGGGTGAATAGAAACTTGAATCCAAGTAGGTAGAACCAAGTAGGAATATGGCTTGCCAATGGAAATGTAAAATTACAACCTTAATAAAATGTGTCAGTGAAAAACTCGAGACTCAGATATATGTATTTACAGTCGGGGGGGGGGGGGGGAGTTGAAATTCCTGGATTCTAACAAATTCATGGAAAAGGTGATCTGGGAGTAGGGGGAATCATCAATATTATGCTTTGTTGGGTTTGTGGAGATGCTGGGATTAGTGGGAATGAATATACAGACGTGTTAGCAGCAGTGAAACTCGTAGGAGGATCTGTCTCTCAGAGGTTGGTTATTCAATTCATCATAACTTGGGTACAGAAAGAGGATGAGAGAAGGTGGTAAAATATTAGCTTTAAAGATGAGGAAACATTCACTTTATGACTCCTCTAAACAAATTGCATCTGACTTTTTCTTATTAAGCACAGTCAATATAAGGAAGGTTCAAGGATAAAATAAAGCAATAAAGCTTAAAGTTTCAAAATATTTTAAGCTTTAATGCTTTATTTTATTCTTGAATATGGAGTTTCAACAAGAAATATCTGCTGTTACATTAAAAAAAAAAAAAATAAATAAGGAAGGTTGTTGATTTGTTACAGAGTACTGTCATCTGAGAAACATTCACAGGAGCCTCTACACAGGAAATATGGTCTGCAAGAGGAAACTGCAAAGCATTAATCTTCGTATGTGAATGCTTCAATTGTGAAAGAACTGAGATCTTTGGCTATTTGACAAAGATATATATATATATATATATATATATATATATATATATATATATATATATATATAATATAATAAAATAATAATAACATATAATAAAATAAATAATAAATAAAGCATAATAAAATATATATAACAGGAAGATTTTGAAGTTCATGAATCCTGAGAATATCTGTGTGTATCAACTCATCTATTTCTAATTTAAGAAGAGAAATAATTTTGAGAATATCTATTACATTCATTAATACACATTATACACATGATTTCTATCTTCCTTGAACTACTTACAAACTATACAGATAACATAATCTTACGCCAATTAACACATTCCTCTAAAAATATCATATCTGTTACTATTTTTTATTTATATTTTTTATTTATTATTTTATATATTTTATTAATTATTTTATATATTTTATTAATTATTTTATATATTTTATTTATTATTTTATATATTTATTTCACTGCGTTACACCTGATTGGATAACATTGAGATTGTTGCAGGTAGGCAGCTTGTCCACAAATGACACATAAATACAATACAACTACTTGCAGTATTCTACTTTTAAATGATATTCAGTACATAGGGCAGCATTGAACTAATTTCAAATTCACAGCATATTACTTCCAAATGAAACTTGAAATAGAATCATGACTTAACAAAGCCGTGGGTATAAGTGGTTGAAAATAATTGCACTCCAATTTAATTATGTTATTAATTAAGATAATTGAACATGAATTACGGCAATCTTATTTGTAGTGCGGAAGGTAGTTTCTATAAATGGATGTCTTGTGTGTTAATTGCTATATCTTTACTTCAAATCAAATAATTGATGTCCAAATATACAAAAATGTCTAAAAATAGGTGTACATATTCTTCCACAATATTCTTCATTTTTTTAATGATCCGATAAAAAGAAAGCTTGTAGATTAAAGTCTCAGGAGGCCGAGCTGACCATTCGATCTTATCCCAGTTTAAAAAAAACCTTAACATTATGAGTACAATTAGTAGGAACTCTATCCTGTTGAAATATTACTTCATTTCTATTGAATAAAGGAATTATTAAAAACTAGCCCTTTCCAGTTAAAAAATTTAACAGTTTTGAATAACTACATTCACGTCTGTAATTGGCAATTTCTCGTTGACCAGTAAGTAGTGTTCGGTGGTTTCCATAAGGTCTTCCTGTGGCCGAGATTTAGATTAACTAAGCTCTTACAAAATTGTCACAAATTAACAATAAGCCATATAAACTGTTAACTTTTGAAAGATGTAAGGAATAAATAAAAAATAAAGTAAGCGAGTTTTGCGAGATAAAAAATTCAGACCCAATTGTCACAGATTAACAATAAGCCATAGAAACTGTTTAGTTTTGTGAAATGTAAGCAATCAATCACAACACAACATGAATCCTCACAAATAAGGTAAGCACTATGTAAGTTAACCCCAAAAATAATATAAAACATTTCTTATGAATTATTTTTGTTGTGAAACATGTTAATTACCCATAACAGGGATGTTATTTAAATGATAAACTTATTATGATATAAGTGTTTCCATGGAAAATGAATTATTTTCTTCAAATCTGCAGGTAACACTGTTTAATTTGATATCTCAATCATTAAAATCGGCCCTATAATAAAGAAGCAATGATTTTTACCAACAATACGCCTCCGACTATCTGATAGCAAATAAAGCTAGATTCTGAGGGTAAATAATTTCCTTTGCAATCAACACTTTAATTTGTAATAAATAAATGTCAGTATTATTTCTTGGCATACTTAAATTTGTGTTTATAGACTTTGATCATAGAATACTGAAAGGTTGTTAATATAACCGAATTATGAAAGAAAAGTCCATTGAAATGACGAAAATGTTAACATTTACTTAAAGAATGTAGTAAAGATTACATATTATATAGGGCAACTCATATCTCCACTTGTCAGTCATATTTTTGTTGTGAACAGTTAAAATTACACAATTGATCATAAATCAAAATAAGATCGTACCAATAAACTGAAATAACCCATCACGTTACATAGATCATAAAATAATATATTTGTAATTTCCTTGTATAGACATAAAAAAAGTTGCAGAGCTACAGTGATCTTTATTAATAATACAATTCCAAGGACAATCACTTCTGTAATAACTTGGGGATATAAAAACTATGCAGAAAACATGTACTCTGGATATAGGCATATACTTTATTGGTCCTGCGGAACGAGAAGAAGCCTGCGTAGGGAGGGTAATGTTCAACGATGGGGAGTTTAAGCAGTGGAGGGGAGGGGCTGTTCTCAGCCTTGCCTCACTACTACTCTAATAGAAAACATTGAATAAACACTAAACACTTACCAATGTTAACTGTAGTTTAACAAACTAATGTTAACAAACCTTTTTAACACTGGAAACAGATAATATTTATAATATATATATTATAGCTATATTCAATTAAATCAAAAGAAAAAGTTTTTTTTTCCATGTTAACTAGTAATTTTCAAATATTTTTTTATACGTTACTTGCACTTAGTATTCTGTTTACATATTTTTTACCACTTTGGAAATACATAGTTCAAAAATAATTAGAGACACGCATATTAACTATTTTACATTGTTAAGCACTTTGAATAATGAAAAATGAGAGTTTAAAAAAAGTCAAATTACATTTGCCATTAACATGTCTTAAAAGTTATTGTAACTCCTGTCATGAATGTTACGCATGTGGAATGTTGCAAGATCCCTTTAAGCAACAATAAATATTTAGGTCTTTATTGATTGCATGCCATTTTAAATAGGAAGTATTCGGTATGAAAATGTGTATACAATTTAAAAATTATAGGCTACTTTCAATTTTTCAAATTGTGTTAAATATATTAGCATGGCAAGTTTAATTCAGTTATATATTTTAAGTACATAATAATATTAACTTACATAATAATCTGAATTTAATATCACGAGATTACCATAATATGTGTTATTTAATTTTTTTAAATTTGCTTTCTTGCTAGAATTTACAGTGTAAATTATTTTATATTATGAAAGAAAGGAAAAGAAAGTTTACTTTGAAAATTTAAATATTTATATTGGTCAAGTTCAATGTAATGTCAAAATGGAACTAGACTAAAAAAAGTTTCAAGGGGGAGCAATTTAAATTTTAAAAAATATATATCTGTACCCAGGTTGTAAGTTATATTTTTTCATGATACTTGACTTGTTCTAACAAAAAACAAAAATATAAAAATATATTCCTGAAGTTACTATTTAAATGTATTATATATTCCCAACTGCCACTCTTTTATTATACCTTATAAAGCCTAAACGTCATTTTTGTTATGTTTATACAGAGATAAAAATTATAATTAATTTTATTAAATATAAATTCAAACGCTTATCACAGCAACAGCTGTAGCTTGTTCACTTTCAATGGATTCAAAAATACAAAAGGAATTATTATTCCCATAAGATTATCCAGACGTTAATTAAAAATTAAAATAGTAACTAAAATTGTTCAAATATCGTCCTTGAAACGTGATTAAAAAACGAATTTGTGATTTGATCTAATAGTAAATATTGGCAATGTTCAATTAGGGAAAATTAAATAAAATACTAAGAACATCATTCCTATTAGAAAAAAATAGGAACTACAGACTGACACATAGTTAAATATTAGGTACGGTATATACAATCGAAACACAACATATAGAATACTTAAAAGTGTACGAAGTGAACTGACAATGTTTTTAGAAAGCCCCGACGTGAACTGAGATACGGATACATGACTACTGAGGCTCGTCCAACACCACCCCTTAAAAACGGGTTTCAGCCACTTTCTAAAATTGAGGCCAGACTTCTTCTCGTTCCGCACGACCTATATAAAGGCCTTAGAATTGAAAAGTATTATAAATTAACTCTTTCACAACTAAATTTGTGGATCCAAATCGATATTAATAAGACCAAAGACTAGGTCAGATAGTCACAAGTCGACAGTATCTTAATACAATTACGTTTTGGATCACCATTTTGATTAGGATGGTCAGAATTTCATTTTTTAAAAATGTTATTTATCTCGTCTCACCATGACCTTTAGAGTGAGGTATGTATAGTAGAGCTGTGATTATTATCTGAACCCCAATCATCTGGAATGTTAATTTCAATTTCAATTTAAAGAAAAAAGGATTTTACAGTGAGATCTAATTTGTGTGAGGGATCACTACTAACTATCCACTCCTCCCCAATGTGATTTTGTTATATACAGTACTGTACCTGTAGCCAGAGTGTGAATGTTAGTACAACACAGTGCTCACTTTGATATACAGTATTGTGTTTTCAACCTCAAGTTTTAGAAAAGTGTGTCAGGTTTAATTTGTATTCTGACAAACCATCTAGTTTAAAAGAATACTGTGAAATGACAGCCGAAGCCTGAAATTTTGTTAAAAGTGTCACATTACAGAAGGCTTGAAACAAATAGTTATGAAGACCTTATGTTATGTTGAAACTTACAAAATAATATGTAGTTAATGAGTGAAACCAAAATGGCTTCCATTATCATAGAAATATCTAAATTTTCTGAATGTAGAGTTGAAGAAGTGCACAAGTGGATAAATACTGACATTAATTGATACCAAATTAAGACCAATGAATACATTGTAGATAGTGTCGATGAAGCTCTTAGTCATGACGAAGAAAGTTAAGAATAATATGATGATATTGTGCCAACTCATAGTGAAGTATTTATCTTATTAGAAATGGCTTTAAACTGGTATGATAGACAAGATGAGTGTGACACAATACAGCTCTTGGCTTTGACACATCTTCGTGATCTGGCGGCCAGAAAACATCTTGGAAAGAGTAAGCAACAATATTGGATTAAAAAAAAAAAAAACTCTTGTTTTGTATATCAAAAGTTAAGTGTAAAATTACATTTTTTAAAAAATAAATAATTTATTATTTCTTAACATGTTATTGGTTTATTAAGCTGTTTCCAATTATCTGAATTTTTATTATACAGATTGGCTACGGTTCAAATTAATCCGGATAATCAGTAGTCTACTGTGCATCAATTTAAAAAGCTTGAGTCACTTCTATCCCCTAGGGGGCCAAAACCTCAAATCAGGACTTAATAATGTAGCCTCTCTGAGCTAAGAATATTCTCAAATAACAATAAAATTAAGATGGGGAGATGAAATTTCCTTTTTAGCTATATTAATACAATCACGTTAATGGCCTAAATTTTAAATACAGTAGCCCTAAAATCAATTTTATTCATGTCATTTTTTTTTTGTCTCATCAAGTCCTTTACAATGTTACTATTTCATTTGCATAGCAAAATTGTCGCCAAGTCAAGGTCATCATCATAGCAACTTGAAGTTATACAGAGATCGAGTTCAAATCTTACAAAATAAGTCCTGTTGTCTAAACATACTAAACTTGTACACTCTGTTGGAAGATTCTTGAATTATATATTTCATACACAATACCTTGAAATGATTTTTTTGGGGGAATCCACGTTTATGGCGTTTGAAAATTATTTATTTATTGTCATTGAATAATTGCTTGTAATAGACATTGTCAGCTTGTTGCACTTGGTGTGAATCGACGTCAGCAGCATGCAAAGAGTTAAAGGGGATGCAAGTTTCTTTTCAGTTATTCTGTATAAACCATTAAATTAGGTAAGTCAACTATATCAAAGCAAATCAATGTTTTTGTGGGAAAA
Source organism: Aphrophora alni (assembly GCA_963513935.1). NCBI lineage: Eukaryota > Metazoa > Arthropoda > Insecta > Hemiptera > Aphrophoridae > Aphrophora > Aphrophora alni. The sequence goes on from OY740765.1 coordinate 153,210,149, forward strand.
TGTAGTAACCCTTAATAGCTTACCTCATTGTAAAATGTAGACTATTTTAATTTTTCCGGCTGATGAGTATCTGATTTGAAGCTCGTACAAATTATTATATATATTGATATTAAATCATTTTGTTTAATTTGGTTTAACATCTTTTATTGCTCTATGTTTAAAAATTTTAACCTAATTATAGTGAGGCAAGTTAATCTGAATATTTGTTTGCTCGACCTGTTAAAAGAACATTTATTATTGAGCTGTTAAAAGCTCAATATTATTAAAAGAACATTTAAAAAAAAAAAAAAAAAAAAAAATACAGCAAAAATGCAAATTTATTATTCTAACCCAGGGTTCAAAATACAGAGGTTTAGTTTTGAGGACTCTTCATGTTGAAAAAAGTAATTTTGGGAATAATGTCCATCTGGCATATTTACAATGTTCTACAGCTCAAACAAGTGGAGAATTTTGTATAGACCATATGTGGACATATTCGGCTCTTCTATCTAAAGCTAAAGTTAGTTTTACTTTTTGTATACCTTAAAATTTAGGAGTAGCTGCCATAAAAAAACATAAAATTACTATTTCTTCAAAATTGGTTATAACAATTTTGATGAAATTGTGCTCTACTGTAGCCTCTAAAGACTCAAATAATGGCGGTTCATGAGTTATCAGTAGAGAAACAAAAAATCAGCCATGAGGTTATTACAAAAGACATAATTTCTCAAAATCAACTAGATAGATTTCGTTCAAATTTTAGTGAAATGTGAAAATTAATGACCAAACCCGTGTGCAAAATCACAAGTAAATAAATATTACAGTTCAGGAATTGTTGACAAAAAACCAAAATGCACCTTGACCACCATCATTAAAGCTTGATTTTTAATTAAATACAATTTACAATGAGGACGTGTTTATGACAAGTAAAGCAAGTTTAGGCCCTATTTAAATAAATCAATATTTAACGTCCATGGTTTATTTTTACTTATTGATTGACAACTACTGAACTAACATTTTTGGTTCATTGGTTTTCGTAAAAAGTGAGCGAAAAAATTTGTGCATTGTTTTTGCACTGTTTATTATGAAATGTGTATTTACAAAAAAATATTTTGTTTAGGTAAGTGGAAGAGAAGACCATATGGTTTTAACTTCACCTCCACAATTAAATTACTTTTATTATTGGAAGTTTAATGTTAGCTATAAATTTATCCAAATTGTTTGTTAGCCAGTGTAAAATTGAACAGTTGTTTAGCGAGTCATACTAATAATCAAACTGACTTGATATAATATTATAAAACGTAAGCCAAAGTAGACATTTCATTACGTCAGACACTTCATTGCTTACTTAAATAACTCTGTAAAACTCTAAATGTTTATTGACACAAAACAACGTCAGAAATCCTTGCTGTGACCTCAATACTTTTTATTTTATGCTTACGTTATCTTTTGAGTCATAAATCATATTTATTTGTGTGAATTTTTAAATTAAAACGTACATCAGAGTGAGTCAAAAGTGTGTGAACTCTGATTTGGAACATTTATATTGAATCTGAATAAATTTTATAAAATAAAAATTTACTCTTGAATGGTCATGCTTTTGATTTTATGGTGCTAATCAATTGGGTAATTTGTAAACCTAAAAATAGACTCTACATCCAAAACATAAGTTGTTACCTATCATTTTTCTACAAGATCTGTTAAACTTCATCTGTTCAATTTAAAAAATGTATATGTATAGATCAAAATATGTTGCTATTAGTGTGTTGACTCCAAAAAAAGTGTTAGTTACCTAGCCTAAGTCACAAAACCACCTAATATATACCATATAAATAATTGTTATTTGAAGAATATAAATATATTTTAGAGTTTACTTGTAAAGAGAAATTGAACACATCTTTCTCCAATGTGTCTCACAAAATATTGCTCATGATAAGCTGATACATAAGCAGAAACAACCATCCATTAGAGTCATATTGAGAAACAACAGGTTTTGGTCGTTGACAGCATTAGTGTGGGAGACATCAAACCAATAAGATAATCTGATTCTAGAAGTTCATCATCATAAGTAATCTGTGAAGAGAGAACGAAATGATAAACGGGTGTTCTAATAGCTTTGAAAAATACAAAATTTTAAGAAATATATACTCGGCAAGTCTATTAAATAACAAAACCTATACAAGAACTCACTTTTATTTAAATGTGTCAAAATCATAATGCTTGACTCTTCAATATAGTCCTCATTTGCATTTATTTACCACTGATCATAGGGATAGAGCAGATCACCCAAATCTTTTTATTTTCTTGGTTTCTCTAACCAATCAGAAAGGGAACACACAAACACTGTTGACATAATTATTTCAATGTACATAATATGATTTCTTACCTAACTTACATCTTATAAAAATTTACAAAATATTCCTGGTCATTTATTATATTAAACAATATGATTTAAAATGTTTTTATTTATTTGTTTGGTTTAGTAACACTCCACTTTCATCCGTGTATATATATATATATATATATATACACACACACATACCATACACGTAACCAGAAGTAACCACTCCTCTGATCTTATTTTTCTTCTTCTTATATACATAAATATATTCTAATAGAACTTTAATTTACTGAAAAATGTGAAACATTACACACTCACCTATCCTTAAACCAAATATAAATTAACCAAAAGTAATGTCACCAAAAATGTCATTTCTGTAATCACAAAAAATAAAAATAAACCTTTGATTTGAAAAAATATTTAAATAAAAGTTTTGCTTGTATCATAAACATATCTTCAATTTTGAGTGAATGTTAAAAAAAAAACCATGATATAGCCAAAAATTGCCCACATATTAAAATCGGTCCAAACGTTCAGGCTGCAGAGCACTGCACAGATGACTAACATCATTCGAAAAACCCCTTACAGAAACTTCCATGAAACCGTTTTTTTTGACTCGTCACATAACTTACTATATAATAAGTAGATGTGAGAAAGTAAAAGATTAGTATTCATGAAATTTCGACAAATCAGCAAAAAGTAGACCTAATTAGAAACAAAATTAAACCAGTTAACAAAATGCAATTTGAATCTATTATATATTGTTTTGCAGATAAAGATATGTAGAATCAGACACTGTACAAACAAAAATAATAAAAACTTAACTTGTGTCATAATCATTATCCTGAGTGGTCTCCTCTCATTGCCAAGTACACTTTTCTTTGCCAATCTGCTATTTCTCGTTTCCTTTCTATTCTAGTGATCTGGAATATGGACTCACCTTTCACAGGTCTTGCTGTGAGTGGTGACATTTGACTTTGACAATAATGTCGTATGTTATACCGAAACAGCTGTCATGAAGTATTAATAAATACTAAGCACAAGATTGCTACTAGACGTAAGTAATTTAGTAATAGACTTATTGTAAAGCATTCATAAGGCATTGTGGGATTTATGAAATATGTGAGTCACGCTAAAATTGCCTATAAATACAAGAACACGAAACTGCGTATACAGTTCACTACTCTTAATATAATGTTTAATAAGTTTTGTGCTAAATGTAATATTATCCGTAATTACATTAACATCACAATAAAGAATAATTCCACAGCTGCCCGAAAGACAAAAACAATAGCTGAAAAAATATGGTTAAAAGAGCAAATCAGAACATTATATATTAAAAAAGATAAATTGAATGAGATTTTATATAATTGTCATATGGAATTAGCAAACTATTTGTCTCCTCCTGAAATAGACAGTTTGTTTACAGAAGTAAACAAACGCATCATGGTCAAAGTATTACTTAAGAAATCAGTCCTGGACAAGAAAATGAACAGACTATTACAATCCATTACAATCAGAAATAAATATTTATTCAGAACATATGTTTCCCCCCGTATTACCAATCTAACTGATATTGAATTCAATGATGCAGAATCTGAACTTCTTAATAAGGGACTCATACATAACTTAAAACCAAACACAGTGACCTACGATCTATGCTTGCCTAAACAAACACAAAATAGTATCAGATGCATTATTAATCACAAAGCCCAGAAACAGATCAATTTGAATGAAAACAAGCCACCTAGTTTCAACAAAGACTTCGTTTGCATTAAAAATATTAGAAAGAAACTGAATGATAATAGTGCAATCATAACAAAGGGAATTGATTGGTCATTATGAACACTACCGAATACAATAGTAAAACACTAGATTTCTTCACTACCAATAATATTACCAGTCTAGACAGAGACCCTACGACAAAATACCAAAAGTAATTAATAAGAAATTTAATGAAAGCAAACATTTGATTGACCAAAGGATTAAAAACCATTTAAAAATGATGAAGCCTACAGCACCAAAATTAAAAGCACTAATTAAAATCCACAAACCTAACATCCGCATAAGACCCCTTGTAAATTTCACAACAGCACCTTCATATAAAATATCCAAGTTTCTTCAAAGAACTATTAAAAACGAAATTAATCTCGAACCTAATTATAGCTTCATTAATACCATAGACCTAGTAAATAAAATTAGTGATGTCAAAATTAAACATGGTTATAACTTAGTTTCCTTCGGCATAACAAACCCCTCTATACTAATGTACCCATAAACGGAACCTTTGTCATCCTCAAGAAAAATCTTATATCAAACAGCAAACTCAGCAAAAAAGCTATATCTGAACTATTAGAATTGCTACAACTATGTCTCCAACAAAACTACTTCCACTTTGATAGCAAGATATATTTACAAAATGATGGCTTAGCAATGGGATCTCCTCTATCAGGAATATTTCCACATGAAATAGAAACCCCAATTCATTATGAACACTAACAACAAATAATATATTACCATAGATACGTTGACGACATTATCTGTATGTTCAACGGCACCAGAAGACAACTGATCAATTTCAATAATTACTTAAACAATATTCATCCGTCACTTACATTTACCTCTGAATTAGAAAATAATAACCAATTGAATTATTTAGATCTGACCATCACCAAAATAGAAACCAAACACAACTTCAAGATATTCAGGAAACCGACCCAAACAAACCACACCATTCATTCCACATCTAACCACCCACAATCGCATAAAATGGCAGCTTTTTAGTTATATGCACAGAGCACTCTCAATACCCATGAACACTTCAGACCTCAACAAAGAACTAAATATAATTAAACAAATAGAAATAGTTAATGGTTACAAAGCTAATATTGTGGATAATTGTGTTCGAAAACACAAATTGAAAACCTTAAGAAACCTAAAACCCTTGAACACAATACAAATTCCACCCAAAACAAAATTTGTGTCCATGAAATATAGCAGCTACCTCGAACACTCTATCCTTAACCTTTTTAGAGAAATACAATAGCACACCGAACTTCTGGGAGCCTAAACTACATTTTTCATCCCAACACCAATATTGTTGCCAACGATCCATTCACAAAATGTGGTGTATACAGATTACATTGTAACAATTGCAATAACAATATATAGGTCAAACTGGAAGGAGTTTTAAAACCAGGTTCAAAGAACATTTACCACATACAGTAGAACCCCTCTTAACCGGTCTAGTCGGGACTGACACCCGGGCTGGTTGCCCGTTTGGCCGGTTAATCCGAGATTCCTGTGAAAAATCGGTTATCGTTCAAAGAAAGCTTATTTAATCAGGCAGCGCTAAGAATTATGCAATTAAGATTTTATTGTACATAAATGTATCGTATATATTATGTTACGTATATTATACATCAAACATGGAAAAATTAAACACTACAAAGCTTTTTTACAGATTCCCCTCTGTCAAGTCTTTTGACACATTTAACTGCGTCTCAAACGAAACCAACACACGCTTCCGTTTTCGTAACTCGCTCATTTTTATTTACTGTATATACTGTACGTAGATCATAACCAGTCAAAGACAAGAAGAAAACTGAAAAGAAATGTTATTTTTTCCATAATGTCTACTAAATTGATTCGTGGAAAAAAAGCGGTCCATAAAACGTTTTTGTCGGTGTATATCTGCTATACCGACGGGTGCCAATAACGCGGTGTTTTTACGCCGCCGACAATGGGATAACGCTATCGACAAAGTCGTTTGACTCACCGCCGCTTTGGTGTTTCAATTACAATTTATTTTCGGAAACTCTTATCCAACCAGTACACTACGATATAGGCCGGTTAATCCGAGGCCGGTTAACAGAGGTTCTACTGTAATAACTTTATCTAAAATAAGCTCTAATTATGCTGAACACCAGATAGACAACGACCATAAATACACGGACATTGCTAGTAATCTGGAAATCATTCACATTCTAAACAAAAGCAGAACAATGGATGTAATAGAAGAGTACCAAATATACAAACAATTCAAAACCAACCCGGACAGTTTATTAAATGATAAATTGAATTTTGCATCTAACTGTCTATATGATACGCTTGATACATTAGAAAGAATGTCAAGGATTATGAGTTTTAGACTGTCAACAAGATAAATTGTATAATCCTCAGTAAACAGTTGACCACTACATTAGCAAGATGTGGCCATATTACCTCAACTTTATTTTATATTATTTTCGACCTGTACTGCAGTACCAAATATTTTATGTTTATTTATTTTTGTGCAATGTGTATCAGTGTGTTGTGTAAATGTGTTATTTCATCTGATGATGGTATATATGTTATACCGAAACAGCTGTTATGAAGTATTAATAAATACTAAGCACAAGATTGCTACTGGACGTAAGTAATTTAGTAATAGACTTATAATATTTGAATTGTTTTATTTTAATGTGTTATCTATGATGAACTTTTATATAACTTAATTTGAATATTTCCAATATCTGTTATTGTATTGAATCTTTATAGTTTATCAGATTTCATTCCTGTAAGTTTATTTGACTTTTAATTTATTTTAATTTTGAATTAACCAGAAATAAACTATTGTTAATTGTATAAATAATTTAATTTCTTTGAAAGTATTTCAAATTGACATACCAATCCAATGTGTGGCTTTTTATAAATACAAAAAAAAACCTTGTGAAATATCATCATCATTATATATTTATAGTGTGTATTGCAATCCATAATAAAAAAGTATGTAGCTCTTAAGAATACAACATTCGTTTTAAATTATTGTATTTATTTAGTTAAAGAAAAAGTTAGTTTAATAACAAAGAAGGAGATGTAAACATGTCAGTGAAGGAGAAGACACATATTTACTAAACAAGCCTGTTATTGATGGAATATCACACAGAGTAGTTATTAATTTAAACGAAGTCAGCAGTGATAGTGTTGGGTTTGTGGTTAAATGCCTTTACTAAAATAAGAAAAAAGATACAGTTTTACCGGAGGACCAATCCAGCTAATGCTGTGAAACGAATTTTGTAGTATCTATGTTTATGGTGTAACAATATATATATAAACATACCCGCTCTTGTTCAGAGCACACCTCGTTCAGAGCACAGCAGAGTGTTCCCTGAACAAGAGTATATATAACGCGGGACCGACTCTTACCAACCAACTACAACCTGGAGTGAATTTAGTGCAGGGAATTGGGAATTGGGATTTCCCGCATTTTCTTAACTTTAGTTTAATGTGCCTAGGTACTTATATATACATGTTTAGACGACACTAATGTTACGTACATCATGAAACCAACATTATTGCAACACGAAAGCATGCGTAACGATAGTGTAGGTTTTGTAAAATATATACAATATATCCAATTAATGGTTGCTACGAGGAAGTCACATTTTATCACTGAAATGTTGTTCTTTAGTTTAATTTTGCCTTAATTTAAAACTGTAATAGAAAAGAAAATATTTTTCTTTTTTTTTTTTTTCAAGTGTTTATAATATGTATTTCAAGTTCTTATAATTATATAAACTATGTAAAGTGTAACACTAACACATTATTTTTTAAACAACGTTTCCAGTAATTAATTATAGTAAGTTATTTTGTTAAAATTATTATAAAATAATGGTAAAAAAACATACAATTTGCTTTTGGTATTATGTTCATAAATTAATAAATTTGAATTTACCTGTACTAGCGATGTTGATACTCGGGTGAAATAGATACTCGCAATACTCGGCTTCGAATTATTTCAATACTCGTATTATTAATTCGACATCGAGTATCTGCGCAGAATGATTATGCGCATCGAACTCAGTTTTACCAATCAGATCGTTTTAGATAAACCTTCACTTATGCGTTTAATAGGCTATAACCGAATGTTTTTTTGAAACTATAGTAGAATAACCAAGGTCAAAGATTTATTATGATACAATGTTTACAACCTGTCAATAATATGTCTGTCTCTGTTTACAGACTACAACAGCGTCCCTCTCCCTTTGTGTTGACAAACACAGGGGAATTAGAAGACGAATAATTACAAATATTTTTTATATTCGTTGTAGTGTTAGTCTGTACTTAGGCGCGCACCTGCAGACCTAACACGGTTTTGTTCTTTGTGTATGGTGTCCATTCCTAATAATTAATCTGTTTTTTCACGTTTACTCTCTCTAGTGTGTATATATGTGAGTCTTAATTATTCTGAGTGATTATAAGTGATTGTGTTTTTCCTATGTTTATATATATTTATATAATAAACTCGTCTATTGTTATAATTTATAATGCCGTCTGGTATAAAGTCTGTGGTTTGGAATTTCTTAACAAATCTGCTGACTGATCCACCAAGTAAATTTATTTTTTTAAACAATATGTGATTGACACTTGTAATACGTAATTAAATGTTATCCTGCCTCGACACAAATTCAGTAATTAAACGTAAGTACAATTATTACCAACATTATTAATTTAGTTATTATTTAAAATAAGTTAATTTACCGAATCTAAATCATTATAACTCAAAATCGTAATGTTTAATTAATGTGTAGTGAAAAATCAGCTTAGAAACAAATGTAACCAAAGTAGAAACACCGAGTATTTTGTTTGGAATTGACACAACACTAACGAATATCGTTGTCCGAGGATACTCGCTATGACTCGCACATTACCTCCTTGTTCCTAGTTACGAGGATTTTGAACGAGTATTTTAATTCGAAACCGAGGATTTTAATACTCGGACTCTTCCGAGGATTTTGATACTCGGAATCACAGAGTATTTTAATTCGAACTCGCACATCACTAACCTGTACTCTACTCCGTTTACGTAAAATTACTTTTAAAAAACCGTTTGACGAAATATATTGAAATTTTCACAAAAAGTACGTATAACTACTATGAACATATGTGTCTAATATCAAGTAGATAGGACCATTTCTAGTTTGATAATTTTGAAGGGAAAAGAAATTGGTGAAACTAACATATTTTTGTCTGTATCTCCTCCTATATCCCAACAATGTATGAATATTTAAATCTGATAATCATAGAAATTATTGACGGGAATGTTCTGTATAGAAAACAATTTAATTTGAAATGATACCTACAACCGTTCCTGAGTTATAAACTGTTATATGAAAATAGGGAACTTTTCCCGAGCGAAGCTGGGTATAAAAAAAGTTAATAACTCAAAAACCGCTTATAATACAGAGTTATGCATGGTCTCATTCTTATTTTCTCATCATTTTCGATAAATGCTGAAATTGTGTCATCTTTAGGTTAATAACTTCTAAATTCTATATTAAAAAAATCAAGATTGTATTCTATAAATTATTTGTACACTACTCCGTTTACATAAAATAACATAAAACAAGGACCGTTTTACGAAATATATTGAAAACTTCACATAATGTTTGTATAAATACTGCAAACATATGTGTCTCATATCAAGTATGTTACAATCATTTCTCGTAATAATGAAGTAAATTCTAAAATTTACGAACTAAAAATGTTTTTGTTTGTCGTCTCCTCCAATATCTTAATGATCATGAATATTTCAATCTGATAATCACAGAGGTTATTGAATGGAATATTTTGTATACAAAACGATTTGATTTTAAATTATATATACAGTAGAACCCCTCTTAACCGGTCTAGTCGGGACTGACACCCGGGCCGGTTGCCCGTTTGACCGGTTAATCCGAGGTTCCCGTGAAAAATCGGTTTTCGTTCAAAGAAAGCTTATTTAATTAGGTAGCACTAAAAATTATGCAATAAAGATGTTATTGCAACTCATTTTATTGTACATAAATATATCTTATATTATGTTATGTATATTATACATCAAACATGAAAAATTAAACACTACAAAGCTTTTTCAAGTCTTTTGACACATTTAACCGCGTCTCAAACGAAACCAACACACGCTTCCAAGAAAACTGAAAAGAAATGTTATATTTTCCATAATGTAGGCTATACTAAATTGATTTGTGGAAAAAAAGCGGCCCATCAAACGTTTTTGTCTGTGTATGTCTGCTATACCGACGGGTGCCAATGCCGCGGTGTTTTTATGCCGCCGACAATGGGATATGCTATCGCCAAAATCGTTTGACTCGCTGCTGCTTTGGTGCCGCTGACAATGCGATACCGATACCGACAAAGTCGTTTGACTCGCCGCGCCGCTGCTTTGGTGCCGCGGTGTTTTTACGTCGCCGACAATGGGATACCGCTATCGACAAAGTCGTTTGATATCGCCGCCACTTTGGTGTTTCAATTACAATTTATTTTCGGAAACTCTCATCCAACCAGTACAATACGATATAGGCCGGTTAATCCAAGGACCGGTTAATCCGAGGCCGGTTAACAGAGGTTCTACTGTACAACCATTCCTGAGATATAAACTGTTATATGAAAAAAATTACATTTTCAAAGCGTGGCAGGGGGGATGGTTACTAAAAAATATAATAACTTATGAACCGTTTATAATACAGAGTTATGCATGGTCCTTATTTTCTCCTCATTTTCCATAAATAGTGGAATTGTTACATCTTTGGGTTAATAGCTTCAAAATTCTATATTAAATCAATCAAGATTCCAAACAAAAATTTATTTGTGTTATACTCCGTTTAATTAAATTACTTAATAAAAGAACTGTTGTACGATATGATTTTTAAAGCTTAGAGTTGACCTAAAATTTGTTTAGAAGTAGGTAATATTAAATAGGTAATTTAGAAGTAGTTTTCAAAATTAAAATTTTAAAAAAATGTCTACGCTTAAAATGTTTAATTGCACCGGCTACACGTCCTGATAAGAATGACGGTAACTCCAAAACAAGTTTTCCTTTGGACTGTTTATATCTGCTAATGGAAATTCTGTCAGGTTTTGAGCACCTTTAACTTTTTTGAAGTTATGTTTTATTAATTTATATTCTCCTTCTTTAGTTGATTATATTAAGTTAAATATGTGTTAAGAAGTTGTTTTTTATGTTATCTGAATCTTTTATAAGAATGTATGTCTTTACAGAATAAAAATAATAAAAATTCCTCTAATTCCTGCCTGCAGAAACAACTTACCTTCTTTTACCTTCCCTCTCGCACACATGACACTATAACCAGTAACCCTTTTTCTTCTGTTCTCTGACCTTTTGAATGTCAACTGTTACTGTGCTATATTAATCTGATCCTGTAGCTCTGTCTCTCTTATCTATTAACTTTATCAACTCGTACATTACTTATTCATATTTTTATTAGGACATGGATTTTTCTAATTAAAAGACAGTTTATTTTCAACAAACGTTTATTATTTGCTAATAAATTATGGACTTAACAAATTATATTAGATTGATACAAATTATATCTTAAATAATAAAACTGACTTAAGTTTTAATATTTCAAAGACGGCTGACTTATTGCATACAATGTAAAAATTGAATCTTAATTGATAAAACAAAACTAAAACTACATACATAAAAAAAGTGATTTTAACATGGAAATTTTAAAAGTGAACCTTCCTGGTCTTTAATGAGGCAAAATCATTTATTATTGAGTTCAATTCTAAAGTAGATGCCACACCACTTTCAATTGACAATATAGCTAAATTACAAATTCTCTCCTGTGTCATTGTGAATCTTGTGGATCTTAAATATTTTTTGAATAGTTTTACTTTACTGAATGATCTTTCATATGATGCCACATACACTGGTATTGTTAGAAGAAGTTTGAGTGCTATGACTAAACTGTTATTCACTTTAAATCCATAGCAGAGAAGTGTCTTAAGACGTCCTTAGGTTATTGAAAGTCAAGGTCTTCACCATTTGATTTTGATCTTCTTAATAGGATTATAACATCTTTTATGTCTTTTAAGTCCATAACTTTTAAATTATTAAAGTTATGATAGTCTTAATTGTTTTTATTTTTATATCTCTATGAGAGCTGTGAAATTCAAATTTTTTATAGTTTAGGTTAGGTTAGTTTAGGTTAGGTTATGTACATTTCAGTGTGTATAGGAAATGATGAAAAAATAAGAATAGAATTAACCAGAACATCGTATCTTGAATAGTTTTTGAGAAAAGAAATATTTTATGAAAATCTAACCTAGGCTTCGAAAAAGTTCACTTTTTTGGGGTTAAGAATTATTTTCTCAGGACCTCTGCAGCCGTGGACCCCTAGGATGTACTATAAATAATATGACGTAACTATGAGAACAACTAGTAGGAATAATAAGTTGCTACATTTTTAAGTGTGATTTTTGTAACATTGAGCAATATTGTGTAAGAAATTTTGATGTTATAAAATTTGATGTATTGGGTAAGGACGCCGCTGACTTTATCGCAAGGGAACTGTTTAGGCGAACTGTTAATATATGTGTACTAGTAATAATAAACAATAGATCTGATCTGCTATGATGTGATGGCAGCTCTGCTGAACCATTGCCCCCCCCACTGCGACTTCCAAATTTACCAATAACCATACGATTCTTATCGCTCAGACAAAACCTGCACATACATTATGTTTGATTTATTATCACGTTATAATGATTAATCAATGTTACTATTAAATAAATCAATGTATAAGTACTTAGTTTGTATATTATGGAAGTACATTTTCTGATAATATCTTTTTGTAAACAGTGGCGGCGATAAGAACCCGCGGGCCCCCCCCGCAAGTTTGTTCATCGGGCCCCCCTTTCCCAATAATCTTTAAAAACTTTATTACGGTCCACCTCAGCTTGCACTTGGGCTTGGCGCGGCAGTGTTGGCGGGGGTGGGTGGATGCTAGGCAAAGACCTTTCTTCGAACATTCCACTACTGACTCACAACATACTCAGTTTTATTAGTTTTAACTACTGATGTAGACATCACTTAATAGAATTTCGTATTTCACCTATTCTAGCGCCTTCACGCAGGCCGCGAGGATAGTTGATGCAACCCGCATGACTGCAGACCTAGGTTAGTAGAGAATTTCTATCGATAGGTCAAGTCAAGTGTCAGTTTAACTGTTGTAAACTACTTGTCTTAGCGCTCTTACTGGTTTTAACTAATTTTCGTCATAAAAACGTATGGTAATAAGATTTTTATTCCTCTTAAATGTAGCAGTAATATAGTATTAATGAGATTAGATTATTGTTTTAACAAATAAATTAGTATTATTAGAAAAATCCAAGTGATTGTGTTTTTAGTTTTTAATGCTGTAAATATAACACTTATTATCAATGTATAAGATTATGAACTTACCAAAAATCCATTCTGCACTGGTTACTTTCTAGTACTGTATATACATTTCGGATTATCTCCAGTCCTTAGTTTATCCAATTCCAATGTCTTAAACTGAGTATTTTGTAGTTTTGTTCATTGTATGGTAATCACTTATAAGTTATTTAGGTAATTGAACTGCTATTTACACAATCAATTAGATCACTTAATATATAAAAAAAATGGTTGAATAATTGAAATATTGACAGTAGTGACAGTTTATCAAAGTTTTACAGCCACATACACACTAAGTTATTGAAGTTGGCCTAATCTGCGTTTTTTCAAAAGAAGAAACTCTTCCACAATTTTATCTACATTAATTTCTCGCGTTTCCTGTTGTTCAATACTGAGGATCGCCAAATCACTAAGTCTTGTTTGACTTATAGTACTTCTCAAATAATTCTTGATAAGCTTTAATTTTGAAAAGCTTCTTTCTGCTGTTGCAGTTGTCACTGGTAGGGTGAGGTACAGTTGCACCGTTGTGGCAAGGTTTGGAAAGTTACTTAAGAGCAAATTATTATCTTCAATGAGCAGTTTTGCTATATCTCTGATAGTTTTTTTTTCGGCAATCTCATCTGACAACAATGACCTGAACGACAATATTTCTCCCGTTAGCTGGTCATTGATGTCATCAGGATACTTATTTATGAGGACATTTGCTTTTTCCGTAATATCTTTTTCAGGAAGTTTTGTCAGGTTTTCCGGCCTCAAAAAAGAAAAGATTTCAACTACCATTTGTAAACTTGAGAATCTGTTTTTTATCTGATTTATTGCAATATCCAACGAGGCATTAAATATTTTGATCTCAAACGATTTTACAGGGTTGTCAATTCTGTAATCAGACGCTAGTTCATCAAAAAACCGCTTCACAATTCTCTGTCGCTTTTTCTTCATTTCAGTAGATATATTACACCTTTGTGCAAACTGCATTGATTCAGAAAGAAACTTTGAGAAATTTGCCCTTAACTCTTGTAAACTTTTCATTGCTCGGTTCAAAAAGTAACAGGCTTTGTCCAGATCCACTGACTTATGCTGCAAACTCTGCGAAGCCGTATTAATAGCATTTAAAATTTTGCTTTCAAGGGTCAACATTAGAATAAAGTCAAACGAGTCAATGTGTTTTCTCAAAGCTACAGCTTCATCCACCTCTGGTTTTTTTGCACTAAACAGAATGATTTTGGTCAAACATTTGAGTATAGCTTGGATGTCGTTTTTCATCGCCAAGAGGCAATCGTGTCGTGACGCCCACCTCGTAGGGCATACTTTTTTTAGCTTCAACTTTTTTTTCAGAGACTCCTCTTCCATAGTTTTTGTTAGGTTTTGCCAACGAGGTAGACTTCCACTGAAGAAGACATACGTTTGTTGAACTAAGTCATAAAATTGACACACCTCAGAGATATTGGAGACTGATTCGTTAAGAACAAGGTTCAGGTTGTGAGCTGCACAATGTACATAGTCAGCTGTTGGAATTAGCTTCTTGATCCTCGTTTGCAACCCTGAATACTTTCCACTCATGGTTGATGCACTGTCGTAACCCTGTCCACGACACTTTTGAATATCTATTCCGTTTTCGTCGAGGAATTTTAGGAGTGTATTTTCAAACCCTTCGCTACTTTGGTCACAGATTTCGGTGAAACCCAAAAACGATTCATTTATTTCCAGTTTGCTCTCCTCAAAACTCTTTTCTGTCAGCGTGATGTACCTAATTATTACGCTCAATTGATCTTTATGAGAAATGTCTTGAGTTATGTCTAAAATTAGTGTGTAAAATGGCGCAGAAGTTATTTTACCTAATAATGTTTTCAATACAGAACGTGCAAGCAGACCAATGATTTCATTTTGTATATCATGATGTAAATACTTATTTCTGCTTTTTTCATTGGTCAAATGAGCTTTAAGTAGCGAGTCATGTCTGCTAAGTAAATCAATAATATTCAAAAAGTTGCCACTTTCAGGTCCAATCGATTGAATATTTTCCCTATGGCCTCTAAAGGGCAATGAACACAGTGCTAACGTTCTAACTACATCAATTATCCTAATGAAAATCTCCTTCCACTTCCTGTGTTCATCGGAGAGTTGGTCGACAATGGTTTTATTTTTCTTCCACAAAGTGTAAACCTTGCACGCATTTAAATGTGATTTGCAACATTCATGTTTTTTAATTTTTTTACTAAGGCCTTGCCGATCCCGAATTCCAGTAGCCCAAGACGTTGATTCTGGACAGTTACTAAATAACCAACATGGCTCACAATAAGCAGCATCTAATTTTGGAGAGTAACACAACCAGTATTCACCTTCTGCCCAGTTAATGTTTTGTAACTATAGTATTGCGCGCTGAATAATCGCTTGGATACTGCATCCTGTAAGAAGGGGCCAAGTGGACGGCATGGTTCCATGGATAACACCTTTTCTTTAGTTTCCACAGAAACAGGCCCTGGAAAAAAAGCAATGTAACTTTGGAGCTTTGATTCGATATTAACCTCATCGCATTGTTTGTTGATATTGGAAATATCAGTAGTTTCGGTATTATCATCTGTATATTTTTCTGGTTCCCCAACAGTTAAACAGCTTTGTCCAATTTCCTCATCAACGTAAACTACTGTTTTTTCAATGTTAGATGTACTAGGTGAATTTATATCAATTGGTTTTTTAAAAAAAAAGTCAATCTTTTGAAGTTTATCTGCTTTTTCTACCCTCTCTTTCTGTAGTTTTCTTTTTTGAGAATCACTCAAGTGTTTATATGGCTGCTGTGCCATAGCTAAAAAAAATGCACGGTCTGTTAAATAATATAAAACTAAAACACACACACTCGACACTGTTCACTGTTTGACTATTCACACACTTTCTCACATTTGCCACTTAGAACGCACGCAATAAATCGACCGTACCGTTCCGAAATTCGACTACAACTAACGAGTCACCAATATGGAAGTTTATTATTATTGTTGATCTGATACCTGATGCTATTTTTAATCTTCCCCTTCAGGACCTGACGTTTATCTTTTCGCCGGCCGGCGCCGGTGAGTCAGCGCGATGCTCGACGTAGCGATAGCTACATTACTTATCGGCCAACGGTAAACAATACACATACTTCGTGTCATGACATTAAATAATAAATACTGCTCTCTAAAAAATAATTGTTATTGCCGTTTTGGATGCACAATGCACAATCCTTTCTGAAAACATTTTACCTTATTTTAGTAATTTCTTGACAATACTCATAAAAATATTGTTATGATAGGGCGGTCGGTAAAATTTCCCGAAAAATCCCGGTCAAGGCTCGCGGGCCCTGCGGGCCCGCTATCGCCGCCACTGTTTGTAAAGACATTTCTCTTGTTAGGAAAAAATATGTATTATTTATATAATGTAAAAAAGGATTAAAGTACTGCTATTAACACATAACAATTATCATTGGAAAAGTTTCTTTGATTGAAAGTTGTTAAACAACTTCGTCTTTTTACTATATATGAAAAATGTTAACAGTTCAGATATGGTTTGTTAGTTTGGGTAAAATATTAAACAAGTTATATGGTTGGAATCATTACACATTCTCGACACTGTATACAGTTTCAGAAGCCTATAATTCAAATAAACTATGACTATAATATAAATCAGTCAATGGTATGATTTTACCAAACTATATGCTATAGTTCTAAACGTTTAAACTATATGCTATTAGAATAAGACATCATTTTAAACATACCTACATGCAAAACTTTAATACAATTTAAATACAGCGAATTCAATACTGTATGTATACACATTTGTACAATATAGATTGAGGTAGACGAAATGTGTCTATTTAAATGTAAACCCCACTAGTTTTGCATATGACATCACATAATAGGCTATATACACTATAAACAATATAAGATAAAAATCGCAACAAAATTACATTTATAGAGCGTAAATGTAATTTACACATTTAAATTTTATTTTTAAAATTACATTTATGTATAAGTGTTGAATATAAGATTTAAAATAATAATTATAATTAATTTCTTCAGCATGCTCGGCTATCTTTACATAGCTATATGCATAGTTACTGATATCGATTAATCAAAATTACCTAAAAATCTCTTAATCCGTCTTTGGAAATGCATATTTGAAGTACTTAAAATGTATAATAAAATGTTGAAAATGGAAAATATGGCTAGTCATATTCAGTATCTAAGTAATATAGGCTAACAATGCAATTGAGCACTGCCACTTATTAAAGAAATATAGCCATGAAATGGTGCTGATCTGTATAATTGAAAAATAGCTGTAAAAAAATAAAAATATTATTTCATTTTTTATATGTTATATCCAAACTTTAACCTTTTAATGTTACTTAGCACTGTACCTATGATTGTGTATGTTTATTTATATTACAGAACTGTGCGTTAATAAAATAAGCATCTTGATGACAAGTAAAAATGAATGTCCTCTTTAAAAAATGTTAACCCTGCAGATTGATGTTGATCGATCTTACTTTCACCAAAATGTTAATAGAGTAAATCTGAGTTGGAAACTGTTGAGAACCGCTAATATGGGATCTTTTAATTAAATGTTAGGTATCAGTTACGATAATAAAAGGCTTGTAAGAGGCCAATTTGTAAAAAAAATATTTAAAATTAACACATTTTTAAAAAAAATTACCAAATGGTTTTCTGCCTCAATATACTGCTGGACTTCTATAACAGTCTTGTGTTTTGCAGCCATATGCCTGCCTATTTTTGATTTCATTTCACAACAATACATACACAAATTTTTCTTAATACTTGTTGTTTTCTTTATTTTTCTTGGGGGATCCTCAGCATCTAAGGGTTCTTGTCTCTGAAAAACAAAATAAAGGCGTTCTTACACCTCTATTCATTTCTAGAAATAAAAATGTCTGAATTTTACGTGGCATAGTGTATGACTTTATAATTTGAGTGACCCTCAAAAATAAGGTAAACAATAAATAAACGTTTGTCCTTAATATTTCAGACCTAATAATAGTATATTTTTAATCAATTAAAAACATTATTAAATATTTAAATATTTGTATAGTTCCTGAATACAAATGTAGTCAAATTTGCTACCGGACAAATATAAGGCGCGTAATCACGGAAAAAGCATTAGAAAGGCAAAAACAAAGTTTTTCAGAAACATTTTAGATACGTCTTCGAATGAGAATTAAAATATCTTGTTTGCCCTTTAAGTATAAACATTATAGTATAAATTTTAAGTGACAATTTTAAGTAAGTAATTTTAAATATACATTATAAATATAAAAGTTAAATAATGTATTATTATAATTATAAAAGTTATATGATGTATTAGTAAAATCATACAACTCTTTCGCTCCGTAATAGGCCTAGTTCCCTTTTTCAACATAATTTCATATATCTCAACGGCTATAGATATCTTTTCAAGCTATATAGTAGGGTTTTACTCAGCATACTACTTTTGACAAGATCTGTGAATATTAAAAGAATATATTTATATAGAAACAGTCGAGATATGTCATTAGACGGCAAACGAAAATATTTTAGTTTCGTCAATTTTCAATATTTCGTCTACATCACATTGAGAGAAATAATCTCAGATACTTTATATTAGATACAGTACTTTGGAGTTGTGATACTAATATTTTGTGAAAATTTCAATATGATCGGTTATAGAGATATTTTTTGTAATAGATAATGTAGTCGCAAATATTTAAATTATATTCTAAACTAATTTTACAATACACTCTAGTCTATTATGCTAAAATATGTCAGTAATTTACAAAGATGCTTTACATTATAAATGAGAAGGTATGCTAAAATTATGACACAAACACTTTCGTCCAATGTTCCAATAAAGGAAGTACTACTTCCTGGCACAATTCTTCTAATGTCGATGAGTAACCTATACCCATGAAGAGACCAACTGTGGGAACAGAAATATAGTTTATTCTCTGATGAGATGATAATTGTGAATAACATGCGTCCGTGATTGTGTTTTGGATGTGGGCTGGGGGGGAGGGGGGATGTTTTCTGTTCTTGTAAAACTGCAACCTCTATTATTTTCACTTTGTCTCATTATTTTTTTTCAACATTGTTCTATTTAACACGAATCTTAAAAACAACAAACGTACTTTCTTTGTAAAATTGTAATTACTTTAGTATTATAAATAGCCTTTCCTAAATAAATTGAAATCTTTAGGTTATTAAAAAAAAATAACGAGATTTAGATTCGAACTAACTACCTAAGATTTAGAAAAAACAAAGATTAATATAGTTCCTCTATATAATAAAAATAAAGTCCTCTTTAGACTTCAATCTGGCTGTCTATCTTTCCGTTTTCAGGATAATATTGTGAACTAGGGAAATTACCAAATTTGTGCTTTAACTAATAACTACAGTACTGTAATTCATTTATTGCTAAAATTAAATATAAATATTAGATTACTGTAAGCTATAACTAACGTATTATTTAATACCTGGACATTTTATATTATGTAACTTTTAAATGAATTATATTCTAATTAATAATTGTTGTACTATAAGACACCACAATTAAAGAACCTTTACGAAAGTGCTATCCTTCTGCGCCAAAGAAGCCTATAACTTTGACCATACATAGGTTATTAAAATAAGTTATTGGAATTTTTGAGTTCTCCAATATTCTTCTCGAGTTGTTGAATAGCTATAGTGCGATTTATTCAAAGAACTGTGCAAAGAAGTATTTATTCCATAACAATAATAATTACAACCGTAAACGGTCCTAATGTGTAATTACTTTTAGTTGAAACTTAAGCGTTTTAGATATTGTGTTGAAATTTGATAATGTCTCAATAATATGTGTTTAAAATAATAATGAAATATAAATGTCCAAAATTTAAAAGATTACCATTAAAATTGGATTTGATTTTCATTATTGAAATATTTTCATATTGATTGTATTGAATTTTGGTATAAATTTAATTGCACTGCATTAAAGACAACAGACACTAGGCATTGGAGACATTAGCCTAAAACCGTTAACAAAACTTTTAGTTATATTTTACATCAACACACTGTAGCCCCTTTGTTTTATTAGGGGTTACATTAGGGGTTAACAAAAATCAATGAAACATGAAGTAATACTACAAAATATAATGTTAGGTAAACTTTAAACATATACTCAATAATAAACATAAACTTGATGTTAGATCAATTTGGACGATGATCATGTATCATATCTGATTGACGTTTATGCAACCGGCCACTACATACCGGCCACCAAGTCAATGCTAAATATTACAAGGAAAGAAGAGTTGTAGCATTATTTCGTAAAAATTTGGTATCTAGCCCTCGTAATTAGTTATAGATTTGGTTGTTAATAGATTTTCCTAAGTAGGCCTATGTCGTTTAAAATGGCAATTTCAATCTATTTATTAATTAATTTTATATTATATATTTGTAATATTACCAAATATTAATCAATGTTATATAATATATTTTTAATATCTCCAAAAAGTTTACATTTTTACTGTGTTTTTAGAATATACACATTTTATTTGATTTTTTTTTTTTTTTTTTTTAAGTAGAAATTTCTTTATTAATAGATTACCATAGGGTGAAAAAAAAGGATCTGATGTAATATTTATAGAGTGGGTTGGTTTTTATTTATTTATATTTTTAACTTAAATGATGTGAACGAATACGTATTCAAAGGTGACGATAGTCTTGCTTCCTTGAGACAAAAGGTGACATATTTATGGTGCGGTTTTCGAAGGTTGAACTGTTGAGGTTGTTAGGTTTTACAGTCAAAGACTAAGTAATTTTATTTATTTATACTTTCGTTTTTAATTCAATTAGTTTCAATATCATAATTTTATAACTTGTAATTGAGTAGCGATTTTAATTTCTTCAGAGAAATAATTTAATTTCTTATTGTGCAAAAATATTTGTCAGTAACTATCGCAAGGTTACTTTATAATTATTGTAAAGTGTAATAAGAATACTATCACAGTGTGCCAATTGTCATGGTAATCGCCCAAACAGTGTCTTAGTATTAATGTTAGACTGGGTAAGTAACATGATGGCGTTTATAATAATTAGACAAAAACCTTCTCCATGAAATAATACATGTGTGAGCCAATTGTCATTGTAATCGGTCAAACGGTGTCTTAGTAATAATGTTAGACTGGGTAAGTAACATGATGGCGTTTATAACAATTAGACAAAAACCTTCTCCATGAAATAATACATGTGTGAGCCAATTGTCATTTTAATCGGTCAAACGGCGTCTTAGTATTAATGTTAGACTGGGTAAGTAATATGATGGCGTTTATAATAATTAGACAAAAATCTTCTCCATGAAATAATACATGTGTGAGCCAATTGTCATTTTAATCGGTCAAACGGCGTCTTAGTATTAATGTTAGACTGGGTAAGTAATATGATGGCGTTTATAATAATTAGATAAAAACCTTCTCCATGAAATAATACATATGTGAGCCAATTGTCATTTTAATCGGTCAAACAGTGTCTTAGTAATAATGTTAGACTGGATAAGTAACATGATGGAGTTTATAATAATTAAACAAAAACCTTCTCCATGATATAATACAAGTGTGAGCCAATTGTCATTTTAATCAGTCAAACGGTGTCTTAGTAATAATGTTAGACTGGGTAAGTAACATGATGGCGTTTATAATAATTAGATAAAAACCTCCTCCATGAAATAATACATGTGTGTCAAATTTCATTGGTAATCGTCCAAACGGTGTCTTAGTATTAATGTTAGACTAGGTAAGTAACATGATGGCGTTTATAATAATTAGATAAAAACATTCTCCATGAAATAATACATGTGTGCCAATTTTCATTGTAATCGGTCAAACGGTGTCTTAGTATTATTGTTGGGCTGGAGTAAGTAACATGATGGCTTTTATAATAATTAGGTAAAATTCTTCTCCATGAAAAAATACATGTATTTGCTCATTTTCATGGTGATTGGTCAAACGGTGTCTTAATATTAATTTTGCACTGGGTAAGTTGCGTAATAACGTTTATAATAATTAGATAAATTATCTAATTCAATAAATATTGTATTAAAAAATCTAGATTGTTTTTTATCTATAGAAAAAAAGTCTGGTTAAAATATTATCGTGTGTTTCCACCCACAAGTTTATAGAAAAATCGTCATACAAAATTTGATGTTAATTGTTTATTTTCCGTGGATTTAAACTAAAATAAACCAAATATTTTATGCCTATTGCAGAGAGAGATTTAGGGAGATATCAAAAATGAGAGTATAGAAGAAGGGAAAATGTTGGGGACAAGACAATGTTGGCAGCATTTGTTGCAAAAATCCGTGTTATGTTAGTTAACTCATGTTAAGGGGACAGTAAGTTATATATACTCTTGATGAGAATACACTGTCCTCCTAATATTCAGAGGACAGTAACTGTGCTCTGAACAGAGTATACCCGACAAATGTCCTCTGATCAAGAGCGAGAATGTCTATATATATATATATATATATATTTTAAAATATATATATATATATATATATATATATAAATGTAATAATGCTGCAGTGTGTACGCTGTGACGACACACTACGCTTCACAAATACTGTCACTAATTATTTAATGCCATTAAACATAAACATAGATAATTCACTGTTAATAGCAGTAATAAAAATATTAAAACTTATTAGTCTTTGTTCAAGAATGATGGACACTTAGCGAAATGAGATAGATTATTTGAGTGCACTCTGTGCGAGAGGTATCCATCCCGGAATGTCATGGTCATATCCGGTTCTTATTTTCTCCCTTCTGGGGGTAAGAAATGGTGTTGTTGGTGGGAAGTTAAAAAGCGAAGAGGGAGGAATGACAACTGATTAATACAGGGCAAAATATTACAAATACCTTTTAACTCTCTATGAACTTTACTGAACAGATAGTGATTGGAACGAAGATGATGACAATGACAATGAAGAGGACAGTGATTGTGATACGGCCGGTTTGGAACCCTTGTAACCAGGAATATTAAAAAGGTATGCGAAACCTATAATATTCAAACTAGAATAGTAGATTCGAAAGGCCTGATCCCCGCTGCCAACTGACTCCCCACTCTTCACTTCAATCCTCTTCCTTCAAGCATCACCTCGCAGCACGAACTGTAATTTCACTCTAATGTGTTCCACAAGTAATATTTCAACACTATCTGTTACTGTAACTTTCTGCACCTTAAAAACAGGTTCTACGTACTTCAAACAAACTTAAGCTTGCTTCTCTTTCTAACCTCCACTTTATTGGGCCACACATATTTATGCATCAATTTTACCTTGCTTATACGCATTGATATTAATTAGGATTACAGTATGCACCAAAATAAACAGTACTGAAACTGAATCAGCTGTAGCTGCCTTCTCGATCAGCTGTGTCATCTTTTGATTGTTGCTACGTCTTCATGATTATTATTTCTTCATACTTGAGGTTAGTTTTTGGTGACATGGTGCTAACTACTGCAGAGAAAGCTTTTATCGTAGAGCATTATTTTCACTCATACGGAATTGGACGTGCGGTGGGCCAAGTCTGTCACGCACATTTTCACAAAAACCCGCTTAGTAATGCTGTGATTATTAGTGTTATTCAAAAATTTTGAAGAACAGGTAGTGTTTTGATGCAGCAGAAGGGCTATTCAGGTCGCCCAACTGCAGTCTATACAAATGAAAACCACAGAAGAGTGTTGCAGCAAGTTTTGTAGTCACCGAAAAGAAGCCTAAACCGAACATCTTTGAAACTAAATATAAGCAATACATCATTGAGAAGAATGTTTAAAAACAATGGTGGTTTTCCCTACAAGATACAAACTGGGCAACCTTTGAACTGTATAAACAAAACAGTCAGAGTTCAGTACTTCGCTTTAATGTTAGCAATGTGCTATGGAGAATCTGAGTTTTTGAGTGATGTATGGTTTTCAGATGAATGTCATGTGCACCTTTATGGTTTCATAAACAAGCTGACACAACACGTTTTCTTGAGTTTGAACGTCCTGACAGTGTTGAAGAGAGCATAGTACAACATAGTAAGCATGTAACTATTTGATGCGCTATGTCAGGGAAAGGCATAATTGGTCCATACTTTGTTGAAGACAATAATGGAAATCCTCTTACTGTAAACCAGGACCTATATAGGGTAATTCTTGATAGTTTTATAGGAGACCTCAGGAGATTTTGTCGTGTATGAAACCTGTCTTTTCGTTCATAATGGTTCCAGCAAGATGGCGCAACCAGCCACACTGCACTAACCAACATTGCTTTTCATATGGAATATAAACAATATGTAGTTTAGTGTTGGCTTACGATTTAGTTCCATGTTCAATACTACTATTATAAAAGCATGTACCTCAGATATATTTACTCAAGTCCTATTCCTTAGCCTACTTTTAGGATAAATCATATGCCACCTTTCAGTGATATTCTGTTCTGCATATAGATTTCTTTCTTTAATAATAAGGCTCAGCAAAGTATCTGTAAAAAAATAATCTTAAAAAATCAATTATGGTTCTTGTGTTTGGCGGAATATGTTAGGCCCAGGAATTTCATTGTTTTGAAATAAATGATTAAATTCTGGGACATTATTTTCAGGAAAATTCTCCCATTCTTACTTAATGGTATCTTGGGTATCATCATTACTGTCACTACTAGAAATAACACACCTATCAATATTCAACGGACGCGCAACTCTAGGCTTCCTTTTAGGTTTAAACCTAGGCCTACTTCTGTAACTTTCCATTTCTTCTTCACATTAGGAATATTGTAACTCATCTTGGCTTACTTATTTTTGGAGCATCAATTGGGCAGTCAGTCGGGTCAGCATCGCTACCGTCATCAAATAAATGTGTTAAGTCTTCAGAGTAATTTTTTAAAGCGCCATTATCAAAACTTAGGTTAGATTCCAAGTCAAATACGTTCAAAAGTAATAACTGTCTTTCTAGTTCACTGCTCATTGAATGTAAATATTCCGATTCCATAGTAATAAATAATTTTTCATACACAAATCAAGTTAATAAAAACTAACATAAAACACAAATAACAAAAAGAAGTAAAGCATGATCACAACCATGTAAACACGGCACATAATCATTTCTTACTGAAGTGCTAGCTGATATTATTCAATCAGCTGTTGTTCTTTATTTTAATCAATCTAAAAATATTATAATTCTATAAACATTGGTAAAATATTTTAAAACATCCAATTGATACTAAATAAGTTACAGAGTAAGACAAAACTAAATATATATTTGTTTTATACATCTTACTAGCTGTACTCGGCCACGCGTTGCTGTGGCTCATCTGGTTAAATGGAAAATAAATAAAAAACATAAATTAAAATATGTTTATTTTAACAATGCTTGTGGGTACACAATATTTTTTGTAGTTCCATTGTTTGTGTATATATATATATACAGATTATCTGGTTTGCCGACTCTAGAACATGCAACATATAATTGTCCATGTGAGAAGCAATTCGTTTCTAGATCTAAGCCACACAATTCTAAAGATTGGCCCTGAGCTTTGTTACTGGTAATTGCAAATGCCAATCGAATTGGGAACTGCAATCTCTTAAATTTAAATGGCATGTCTGTTGGAATTAAAGGAATGCGAGGAATGAGGACATCATTATTTTTGTAAGGTCCTGTCAAGATTGTTGCTTCTATGACGTTGTTCATTAATTGTTTCACTGCAAGTCTTGTGCCGTTGCATAGCTTTGGCTGGTTGATATTTCGTAACATGATTATTGGCACACCGATTTTCAATTGCATTAAGTGTGGTGGCATCCCTGGCAGATCGAGTGAATTTAAAAATTCTGTTGGGTAATTAATTGCTTCATTTGCTTCTACAACAGTGTCAACGGACTTGTATGTGACTACCTCGCTTTGAATTTTAATCTGAATAATATTATTTAGTTCGTAGACGTCTTTGTTCTTGGCGGCAAGAATAGCTCGTTCACTCAGCCAATCGCAATTCT
The DNA here is from genome assembly GCA_963513935.1 of Aphrophora alni. Taxonomy (NCBI): domain Eukaryota; kingdom Metazoa; phylum Arthropoda; class Insecta; order Hemiptera; family Aphrophoridae; genus Aphrophora; species Aphrophora alni. Next base: position 153,236,714 of record OY740765.1, read on the forward strand.
TATAATTGGTTTGAATATTGGGAAATACTTTTTCAACCAATTCTTCTTTTGACGTCACTAAATTGCAGAAGTTATGAGGTAATGAAATTCGTCCTGAAGTCAGATCAACCGGCACCTTTCCGTTCCCAATTTCTAGCAATTGGTGTGAGAATATCTCAGGTGATCGACTGTTTTGCAGCTATATAAATAGCAGGCCTATTTATATATGGTAAATGATATATTTATAAATTGAAAATTGCCTCTTTTATTTATAACAATACAAAATCTCTGTCCTAATTAATATTCCCGAGAAAATAACATTGTGTACAATAAGCTGTTTTAAAAAAAGTTATTATTTATGTAACATTTAGATAAGTTTTTATTTAAATTGTAGGCCTAACTGTTACAATTTTATGTTTTGTATTTATAAAGATTCTTTAATTTTAAAATAAAGATATAAATATTGTCTTTTAAGTGTTTTTTATTTCATATTGATATATTAATTATCTTAGAAGTAATTAATTATATAGTTATGTTATTATAAAATTTGGAAGTGTAATACAGTTTAAATTATAAAATAAATGGGTTTTTTGAATTGTAGGCCTAGTTGTTACAATTTTATGTTTTGTATTTATAAAGATTTTTTAATTTTAAAAGAAAGATAAAAGTATGACCTTTTAATTATTTTAAATTTTATATTGATAAATCAAATGGTTTAATAGTTATTAATATTATAATGATGAAAATAGGTTATGACAAAAAATGTTATTTGAGTTATTGTAATTTTTTTATTTAATCTGGTTTAACCAAATGAAAGACGGTGAAAAAATACAACAAATTATTTATACTCACGAAATTAATGCTATGGTAAATGTTATTGTCCTAACGGAATGTCTTACAAAATAATTGATTTAAACATTTGTTAATTAAATCTATCAACATTTTATTTAACAACAATACATTTGGAAACATTGAAAATATTTAGTATAGTGTGTTTTGTTTTTACTTCAACAGATGTTGTTGTTCACAAAAACCTATCTTAAAAGAGAGAAATCCAAATATACAGTTGTTTGAAGTTTGAAATCAGCTGATAATGGAAATATAGGAAACAGTTGACTACAGCTGTTAATATTATAGTCCATAAACATATGTAATGGCGCTTGCATTTTTGTTAAATATTGAGCATATTTTTTGTTGTTTTTATGTTCATTAGATGCAACAGTTTTTCAAAAAGTATATAAAAACACTCGTGGATTCAAATGGAATATTGTGTCCAAATTTCAAAGCAATCGGTGAAGAACTTTCTGAGATTATCGATTTTGAACAAACACACATTTACATTTTTATTTATATAGATATAAAAAAATAAAATAAAAATAGTGGACGATATATTATTCAGCGGTCTTTTTCACAATAACCCGAGTGGACGATATTTCGTACATCAGTATTTTACACACTAACTAGCATGGACGATATATCCTCCATTGGTACGCAAAGGGTTAAACTGTAGAATCCAACGAATACTCTGTCAGGGAGATTTGGTGTATCAATCTTAAAATAATAGAACTGGTTGGTTTTTTCTCACCATTCTTTTTTTCAATATATAGTTCAACATTTATAATGTGTTGTTCCACAAGCTCTTTCAATGTTTTTCCGTACTCTCAATTAAGAGATTACAGGAGGGAATAACGCCTTTGTAAAGTTCAACATACATGTTAACCACATCGAAAAAGTACTTCATTTTCAACATAGTGATTTTGTTTGTCAGAGTCAATCTGTATCAATAAAGTACCATTTATGTTTCGAATGGAACGAACATTACCTCCAGCACCAGTGACAGCATTGTTGATAACAAAGGGCGAGATCTTAGATAGACCTGACCTCTCAACACTGTTTATAACAATAAGGAATCTGGGAGCAGGTCCCAGGCTCCTTATATCCAAATATCCCATTTTGATTTCAAAGCAAACAGACTCTTCATATGATCCTGATAGTTGTCACTTTTCACAACCTGGGTTGACATTTGAGATAGTAGAGACCATGCATGAATCACCACATCATGTTGGGTGGTTACAGATGAGACTCTGGGAATGGGTACACCCTTGGATCATTTTCAAAATTTCCAAACCCCAGAATTCTGGGGCCTAGCGGATCCTCTTTAATCAGACTGGATGGGTATCAGTTCAGACCCACAACTGGAGACAGAGAGTCAGACACCTTTCCAATTGCAACACTTTCTAACCAAGGATCGAAATGACTGGCTACTAAACAGAAACCATGCATACGTCTTCGGCAGAGTAAGCTCACACCAGCTTACCAGATTCAAAAGTCGTTACGCTTTGTTCTGTTAAACAGTTTCAGAGGTGCTACGGCTCTGTACAGTCAAAAACTAATCTCTACATATGAATGTAGAATGTTTATGTATCCCCAGTGATTCATGTAGTGCATCAGGCTCTACAAAATGTAAAAATATATGAGTGTTGTATGTGTGTGTGTATATCCGGAGAAGATGTTTTATTGTTCCACCATTGATTAGCTCGGGTTCCGCGAGGGACGCTAAACTACCCTCAATAGGTGTAGATAGTCTGATCCCCTGCGGTAAGGACTTTAAGTAATGGTGAAACTAAGGAAATGTATACAGGTGAACTGGGTGTATGTTTATAAGGGTGATAGTTTATGTGTTGTGAGTGTCAAGTGAAGTGTTTGGTAATTATATAGCAGAGTAGCCTCACTTCAAAATCAATTTTTATGGGTTTTATTCGTCATATAAATGTTGGAAAAATATTTTATTATCGAAAAAAAGTGTCGGAAAGATGATTACATAATATAATTACACAAGTTGTTTTTTCGTGAAAAAATTAACTCTGTGCTATCTTTCATACTCATGACATTCACTTCAATAAACGTACGGAAGGTTTGGTCAGGTGGTTTTATATATATATATATATATATATAGCAACCTGGCCAAACCTTTCGTGACATATAATAATACAGCCCTACATATTTACAGCAAAGAAAACATTATTTATTCTTATGAAGTAAGGTATGTAGTAGAGGATAAAAAAAATAAAACAAGGAAAATACGGCGCCACCTTAACCTCCTAAGACCCAGAGGTGAACTAGTTTATAGGCCTAATAGCCTGATGTACTTTAAAAAGTACAAATCAACACAAATCATAGAAACCCAGAATAATTATTTGTCTTTAGTTTTATCGGCCTGATGTCCTTTTAAAAGTACAAGAAAACTTGTATTTTTAATCTCCTTGGAAACTCATGCCAGTTATTATTTCTCTGCACCAGTTGGCAACATTGCTTGAAGCAATATTTGAGTCAGCTTTCCGACACTTTTTTTCGATAATAAAATATTTTTCCAACATTTATTTGACGAATAAAACCCATAAAAATTTATTTTGAAGTGAGGCTACTCTGCTATATAATTACCAAGTGTTTAACTGGGGACTGCGAGGGACGCCAATTGTCTCTTATTAGGTGCAGTTAGACTGCACCTACCCTATGAGGAAGTATATATGTGAAGTGATACTTCATTCACATGTGGACAGTTACAATTATGGTACCAGGCGAATTTGTAAGTATCACGCTAGACAGGACAGGTTAAATTTGAACACTAAACATCCTTTACAAGTAGGTTCAGAATTGGATAATAAAGCTTCTTCAGTATAAAAACTATAAAAAATTATACCACTTTTAAGAACAGTCTTTGACGACTTCTATTGTCTGGATCCTTCTATTCTGTGGAGGAGTTCCATGTTGTTGTTGCTTTGGTGTAATTGGATATGATTTATTATTACCCGATTACATTTTGATATGTTATTATTTATTCCATATTTGCAGTTTGTATATAATCACCCTATATATTTTAGATAATATTAGATTTTATTTTGATATATTTTATAAAAAGAATGTATTTGATTAATTCTATACCGTGAATAAGGTTTTAGAATTAAGTGAAATCAAATTGTAAGATAATTAACATACAGAGGTTAGAAAAAACAAAACAAAATAATATTTACCAAGGCAACAGGATATCATTATTATATTTGTATTTGTAATGTAATCTCTAAACAGGCAATAAACCTTAACCCTTAAATGGCCAATGCTACTGACACGGGATTATTAATGCATTTTTACACTTTCTTTAAAACAATTTAAAAAAAAATAGTAATGTTATCCAAAACTCAACTTATAAAACATCATTTTTTTCAGAAATATGTATAGAATGCATATATGTTATAAAAAAAAGAAGTTTTTATAAAATTGTTGGAGCCACTATGCCAAGAATCAAAAAGTTGCTGCTAGGCGCGCTAAACTTTCTACATAAACACATCATACAAATATATTTTTTAAATTTTTCACATAAGTGTAAAAAAGTTTTAACATTTAGTTGTCTATAAGATTCTGTAACAAAAAAATTTAATTTATTGAATATTTATTAGACAATAACAGTTTTTATGAAAAAAAAACTACAAAATAGCTAGAAAAGTACGCATTTTTAAAATAATTCCCTACAACTCTAATGTTAGAGTATTCCAAGGGTAGAGGTATTTATTTTATCTTTTTTTATTGTATAAGGCGATGATGATAGAGAGGTTTATTTATTTATAAATAAAAAGAAAAATACATTTATTTTATTTATTAAGTTGTTATTAGTTAATTTATAATTTTAAGTTTAAGAGGTTTTTTTTTTTTTTTTTTTTTTTTTTTTTTTTTTTTTTTTACAAATGGAGAAAAACTATTTATTTATTTATATCACAAACAAAATAATTAGTAAAGTATATTATTTACTAGCCTACTAATCAAGACCATGTTTGGTAACAGCTATTTTAATTATAAATTAACTTGGAACATTGTTACAGTATCCATGGTTACACTGATACAAAATTATTATAGCTCCACATTTACTAAATTTTTCTTCTATACTAAATTACATATACTCATTCACCTACAAATACGTAAGTAAATTGTTTGTTGTTAATTTAAAGGTTTACATATCATCTGTTCCAAAACTTAATTTTAGCTTCCAAGTGTTTCATCATATGGTACCTTAATGTTTCGCCATTTTTAGCATTTATGCAGAATTTTATTTAACCCTTTGTGGACCAACACCTTTTTTGGAAGTCGTATAAATAGTTTAGATGCATTTTTATATGTGGGTGAAAAACTGCACCATCTAAATGGACCCATTTTACAAGGTTTTGTTAAAATACTCATTTTTTGTTATTTTTCAACAATTTTTTTAAAACTAAAAGGTAATTGAATTCTTAGAATATATAAATTAAGGCAAAATATGATTGTTTTGAATGACAAATTTACAAAATTTGCTAAAAACCTAAAGAAATTTATTAAATTTTAATGATAATAATTTGAAAACAATAAATATTTTTACTGTGGGAGACATTTCTTTTTTTACCTATATAATGTATTTTATCAATTAAAAAAGTTTATAAAAATATAATATCAAAACAAAGTCCTAGAGCAAAAAAATATAACCTAACCTTTTCTTTAACCTTAAATAGATTTTCAAGTTAACCTTAAAACTAATTATTATAATTTGAAAAGTAAAATACTCACTAAATTCAGTTAAATAAAATAATTGTAACTAGTACACCAACAATATCCATCAATTGAACAATTTCAATATTGAATAATTAAAAAAAAAGTTTAATATAATCTATAGGCCTAGAATTTGGTGGAGGGCAATTTTTAGGTCCAGGTGTTTCATTATAACTAAAATTGTTTTGAGTTTCAAAATCTTCTTTTATTTTACTCCAAATATTATCATCTTCATCAATATCACTTGATCCAGTATCAATATCAGAGTCATCACTCAAAACTTGTCTATTTACACTATGAATTAGAGGTCTTGATGTTTGCTAGTTAACCTCACTTTCACTGTCACTGTCTGTAACTGTAGGCCAAATCGTTGTTGATCCTAAAGTGCCTAAGAAACACTTTCTTTGAGGCCTGTTAGGATCATAAGTAGGGTCTTCACCTGAATCATCAAATATATCTTTAAAAATTTCTCTAGACTGAAGATATTATCCACCGACCTTAATTATATCTGGAGTTATGGCCCGTAGAATATAAAAAAATGTTTCAACAATATTTTAAAATCAACATATCCACTATTGGTACTCATACTATAAACAACTAACACAGAAATTTAAGATAAACATTTTGTTCTAAATAGTATGTAGACAAAAATACATATTTTATATTTACATAGAAAAAAATGAGAAATAAACAAAAACCTAATTATATACCCTAAGTTTCCAAGGCATTCAGATGGACTCTTATCATATGTTCTACACAGCTGATTACTGCCACTGTCAACAAATATACATAGTTTGAAAGGTTTTTTCCTTACTTTCAAGGAGTATAAAATTCTCATAGATTGAATAGCAAGGATCTGAAATAACAGATAAAAGAGACTGATACCAATGTGACCGACCGGCAGATTGTACGGTTAAAAAGGCATTCATTAAACATTTTGGATTCCAAATATCTCTTAAACCGTTGATTTTACAAAATATTTAGCCATTTTAATACTGAACAAAATGTTATCTATATTTTGTCCAAGCATAGCCAAGATATTGATAAAAAAATTGGTAATTTATTTAAACATTCGAGAGCTTTTCATGACCATTCAGTACTCAACTTATTAATTATTTTATTATTATCAACATCTATAAACACAATTTTGAAGTGGTTAAGTAAAAAATTATGAACTTTTGTGGTACACTGTCAACTAATAGTATAAAACATTCTGTAAATTTGTTAAAACGGAAACAATGCATTTTTGGACATAATTTTATGGGAACTTTTTTCTTAATTTAGGTCCAGAACCACCTAAAGTTTGCCACCCTATTTACTGGTCTCCTTGTATATAATTTTTAATGTTTTAATTTATTAGTATTTTATTTTAATTTATTAAATGAAAATTATATTATTTGCTGTATTTACTTCCATACATTCTTGAAATATGACATTGTAATAAACTTATTGATCTGTTGTGGAACTGTTTAACTTAAAACAACATAACTACACTTAAATTACAATTATAATACTCTCATTTAATTTAACAACGACAACTTTCAAATAACAAGTAAATGGTCTATTTTCAATGTATACTCCTGTACTTTGTCTAACAATGCAAGGACTTTGTGGTGGGGATATTTCAAGATGTTTCACATGTATGAATTATCCATGTGCCTTAATAAAATATGTGCTCTATACTAAGATGCTTGCAAGGACTGAATTAGACTGTGCATATGTATAACTGAGAAAATTTATGCAATATTTGTAACATTTAATAATAGTTTAGGCTATACTTATAGAAAGATGTTAGACATAGAGTAAGTGAACAATAGTAAGTAAACCTGTCTTTATTAACGTGTATGCAGTAGAAGTGTAACATAAATTAAATCCAGTACAAAGAGCTGCTATCTTACTCAGAGATATGTATAATACTAGGCTCCAGAAACAGGAACCTACTTTCAGAAGTCTGTAATGTGCTACTTTCAAATGCCGAAATTCTAACTCGAGCTCTTGATGTTCCTGGATGCTGAGATCCCCCTGGGAGGTGAATGTACAGAAGAGCAAATTTACACTTTCTTTTAAGTTTATACAGGATCACGAAAGGATGGACGAAGTGGGTGAGGGTCAGACTCGTGCATGAAGTTACAATTACACTAGCAGACAAGAGCAATCACCACAGCCTGCACAGTACCCTAAACAATTTAGGACGTCTTAACGACTGCTAATTTGTTAATAGGATAAAATTCCCTTTTCGATTCAGGGAACCGCTAGGGTAGTCTCCCATCTTCTCAGAACAAGGAAAACCAAACTCTTGTATGTACAAATACATTTTAAAATTAAATTTTGTGGAATAGAAGAAATAATTTGAGATCTAGCAGGTTAATAATATGTAAAAGTGTACATTTAACTAGGGTAGATTACCTACCATCGTAGGCCTACTATTTTGACTTATTTATTTTAAGAATTGTTCTTGTAAGAAACCAAAAAGATACCCTAGAACAGTAAACGTCACAAATACTTCTCAACTTTCATGTTTCCTCTCCAAATTCGTATCGGTTAATAGCTGAAATTTCGATCAGTTGTTTAATTTTCAAAGTTTTAGTTTCAATTTAGTACAAGTGTAGGGTTTTATGTAGTAGCAGCTGAATTGTTTGCTACACAAGCATCATTACATTTCATCTCATTTCATTTATTTATTCATGTTCTGAACAAAATACAATTTTTGTAGAGCATAAGTCACAACAATAATATGAATTAAGTTAACAATTAAAAAAAATATTATGAGAATTTTTATTTTATTTTTTAAACATCTGATAATTACGATTTTTTTTTTATATGCAAAAGTTTCTTTCCTGTTTCAGATACACCAATTATGAAATCATTTCCTACAAGTTATACACCACAAAGTGGTTACCCCACACAAGGCCCTTACAGTCCAGGTGGGGAACAAAAAGAACAACCTCCTTCAGGCAATCCCCAAGGCCCACCTCCGCAAGATACACAAATGGAACAACCTCCGCAACAGCCACAACCTTCTTATACGCCACAGGTCATGGCTCCACCTCTACAACCTACAGGATACAGCTACTATCCTCAACAACAACAAATGATGGGACAGTATCCACAATATCCTCCACGACCACAATATCCTCCAAGACCACAATATCCTCCACAACCTGATTACTATTCAGATTCTGAATCTAAAGATTACAACGTAAGTATTTGGCAAAAACCTTGTTTAGTAAGGTTAATTTTATTCAGAGTGTGCTTCGCTACTTTGTCATTACTACTTAAGTAAATTATAACTTATTTTAATAAAACTGGGAACAAGTTCCTTATGGAGATACTGAGACCTGAGACTCTGAAAAAAATCCAAGAAGTTTTGTAGCAATATAACAAGTTGTTCAAAAAGTATACAACCTGAATCTGTGAAAACAAATAAAGCAAGGAAAGTCACTTCCAATGGAGTGAGTACCTTCATGCCCACGTATGAAGCAACTAAAAAAAAATTGAAAAATTTATTGTTACATATTGTTGGATAGAGGGTTTATGTCCATATTTAAAATGGCGTACAGTGGTAAGGAAGAGAGGGATAACACTTGTGTGAATACTGACAATGAAATTCTGCATGACATTTTGAGTAGTGTAGCTTTAGATTGTCAAAAGATAAGATATTAAAATTTGTGTCGATTTGTAGAGAATAACAGGATCTACAATATTAATTTGCAATAATAACCAATAAGATAACATTTGTAAAGTTATAAGTTAATACAAAGGAAGTATGAACAGATATATAATACACTTACATCAATGGAAAGAAAAATTCAAAAGGAAATTTAAAAAAACCCTAATTGACTACTGCTTACCAATCCGGATTGTATAGAAAACCGAGCATGTTATTACAGGCAAGAGTACTTTGAGTATGTCACTACCAGAACCAATGAATTTTGACTTGGAATGTTTGTAACATCATTTCTCTCAATATAGCATGATAGAGTTACAAACAAAATTTATTGTATTCCAAGTATTGCATCATTTTATTTCATGACTAAGACATACATTTTTTAAATATTAAATTAGAATAAATTACCAGCAGTGAGTATATTTGGGCTACTTTTTTGGTATGGTACTTAAAATGGATCTGAAAGAAAAAAAGTCCTCAAGTGATAGAAATTTTAGATTAACCAAGAGTCAAATAGTTCTCATAGTTTTTATAATATAATTAAACAGTTGTGATTCTTAAATTGCCCAAATACTGTGCAGCATCACCATTTTCAGTGATCATGCACAAATGCTATCCCCACTTCAGGCTTGACAGGCGTGTCAGCAACTGACAGTTTATGAAATGGAAAAATTCAAACATATGCATAAATGTATCATCCACTTCTCACCAAAGGTCACCTCCTGTCATTTGTTTACACATATAAAATTGAGTCTGATATTTTTAAAAATCAAACTCTTAAATTGCTACAAACTTTTCTTTTGTGAAAACAAAAATAAATAAAATAAAATAAAAAGGTAGGTCTCCTTCAAATATTTCAGAATTCAAAAGATTAATTTTAGGTACATGGAAATAAATATAAAAAGGTAATAATATTAATAAATCTGTTATTTTTTAAGGAAGATGATGATGAGTGTCATGAAGTTATAGGCATTACATTGGGAGGTAAATCCTGTCCACAACAACAAGATCCTGTCGTTTGTTGTGATTGCAGAGCACATTCAAAGCCAACAAGAAAAGAAAAGAAATTTAGGCAATCAAAATTAGAAGAAAAGCCTAAAGATGGAGAGTCACTCTGTGCACATGCTTTCTGTATTATAGAACGTGCAAAAATAAAACCTGCAGGGTAAGTATGGAAACTAATGTTCCATATATATATACACACATACAGAGACACTAGATAAAGGTAGAAGATGGCTGAAAAGAATGCACCCCTTTTAACTTAATTAATAATAAAATTTAAAGGTTTGCGGGGCAAAACCATGATTGTTTTAAGGTTCTGAGGTAAGCTCACTTATAAGGAGTATGGGTGTGACAATTCCAAGGTCCCTCCAGCCGGATCTGTACCATTCTTTGTGTAGTTTTGGGTTAGAACCCCTTCATCTGTCCTATCAGGTGTCACTATTTTATGCTAGATTCTTCTTCTTTTTTTAAAGGTGATAATGACCAAGAAATTTTTTGCCTTTTAACAACAACAAACGTATCAAGATAGTTAAAAAACATTCCTTTTCAAATTTTCATGTTAATTTTTTTCTTTATCGTCATCAGTTTTACAGCAACTAGATATCCGGATGCATCAGTTTAATTTTCAAAAATTAGTTAATATATTATATGCTCTAAAATATGTTTGTAAGATTTGTGCGACAATTTGATTGGTTGTTATTGTTGTTTATAAAAAATGGTCAAAATTTAAAATAAAAGATATATTAATTTGGTTTTAATTTTAAATTTTTGCAGTTTTTATAGACAACAATAATAATCAAATTGTAGCGCAAATCAAACAAACATAATATTTTAAAGTTTATAACGAACATTTTGACAGGTTTCATTAGAATTCATCCATTAGGCCCTGCGATATAAACAAAGTAACACCAAAAACTCAATTTTGCAACTTTAAATGTTATAAACAATAAGTTCCTCCACTACATAATGAAACTGTATACTTGTCTTAACCTCAAAACAAAGAGAAACTGCATGTCCCGAAAAGAGCACTTATCAGATTTTTTCTAGATAATATTACTCTATCAATCATTATTGATGAAGTTTTCATTTATTTAGATTTAATAATCCATTTGTAATCATTTATAATTGTTGGTCTTCATATTTGATGGTAATGTTTATAATGTATTAATTTTTATTTCAGAACGCCTTGGGCATCTGGTCAGTACAATAATTATCAGCCAGCTCCTGAAGAGCCTACTAAAATTAAAGTAATACGAAAGAAATGTAAATGTCACTGTAAAAAGAAGGTTGAACTAGAGAGTGATAGCGATGAAGAGGAAGACACTCGTTCAGTAAAATCATCGACTTCGTCAACTAATTCGAAAAAACATATAATGGCGTTTATGGAAGCATTTTGTTCGCTATTAGACAAGGGGAAGAATAAGTCAGGAAAGAAAGGTAATAATGGGTCTTCAAAGTCAACATTTTCTTGCGACTGCTGAATGAAGTGATGTAGAATACTACACTTAGCACAGATTTCCTTATTTGCTACAATATAGTTTGACACAATAAAACACTATACATGGCTCAATTATTCTTTATTTCTAAAATAACAACTTTTAAAAGTTTCTATCAAGGTGAGTGTTTAGAAATAAGTCAAATATAAAATTCCTTGGTATCAATAATCATCATTAAAAAAAACAAAATTTGGACCGTGTCTGAAATCTCACCAGTTTATTATAGAAATATCAGTGCAGGAGTGGAAGTGGCTCAGGGCTCAATTTTTACATCAGATCTGTGGAACATGGATTATGATATTATCTTGCACATGGAAATGGCAAATGAAACATTCATTGTGGCCTATGCAGATGATATTGCGGCAATGATTGCTATGCTGGATGTCAAAGGTCAGCAATGAAGGCTAAACAAAGTCATGGAAGGGTTTTTGCTTGGTTGAAAGAACATAGGCTTTGTCTAGAGAATCCAAAATGGAGTTGATGTTTCTAACAGGCAGGATGTATACATCAATACATCATCCGACAATCCAATGGAGGTTTTTACGAAGAACTCTGCAACATAATTTAGTGTAAGACTAGACACCCACCTAAATTAATGGAAGCAACTCTAGCAAGGGACGTACTGAGGTTGTAACAATTCGAAATAAATTGAATACCAAGATTCAATAAAAGCAAGGAATGTCATTCAAACCCCAACTCAAACGACATCTGACGGGAAACACGCGAAACTGATATATAGGCGCCTAGATAGAACAGAATCCCCGACTTCGTTACGATTTGGCCAAATTAAAAATATTTCCCAACTTTTTAACCCATAGTCGCCACCTCAAAATGAATTTAAAATGTTCCAACTTACTAGGAAAATTATTAGGTTAACACAATCTATATTCCCCAGACTAACATACAAATATGAAGTCAGAAGTAAGTAAACAAGCGAACACGAAATTTTAAACGGAAGGCTTCAGAATAAATTAAATTCTAATAAAACGCAATATTAACAAGGAAACCTAACTATACCAATAGACAGATCCAAATCCCATAGACATAAAAGATTGTTAGGCCTTCTCTGATATCTGTACGCATAAAGCAGAATAAATTAATTTCGCCGACAAGAAGTAGCCAAAACGTAATTAGTCCGACATTGTGGAACGTGACGTCACTAGAAGCATTTCCAAGTCCCGCGAGTAAACTAATTTGTGATTGGTCGATACAAAATCAAACATACAAGGAACGGATCCGCCTATCTTAGCTCTAATTCAAATGTAACTATATAGTAAGGCTCTTTTTTATTTGTTAAGGAGTTATTTAAGTATTTTGTTAGATTCTTTTCATTAATAATTATTTATTAATATTAGCAAATGCTAATATACACTTTGACACTATTCTAAACGTGATTAATTCAAATTATACAAATAAAATAACATTCAATCACCACACTCACACACTTACATAAAAGTCTAACCCCAGGTGAAATAAGAAAATCAAGGTAGCAGCAGTTTGAATATCCGAGAAGGAGGAAAAAGCGTCCCTTTGAAAAGAAGTGAAGCGAGGGCATACAATGAGATAAGAAGCATAGAAGTATGCTCTGCATGTTAGATAAATTTAATCAAATCCAATTTTAAAAAAGAAGTGAAGCGAGGGCATGCAATGAGATAAGCATAGAAGAATGTTCTGCATGTTAGATGAATAATTTAATCAAATCCAATCGAATCCAGTGAATGTTAATAGTGTTTAATAAAGTATATGAAAGTTTTAAAAGTTTGTTAGTATAGTGAAAGACGACGGTGAACAAAATATTACCCAAACAGAGGAATATTGGTGAGATTAGACCATTTTGAGTTGTTAAACATATTACAATTTCATTTCCACACTCATACCAATCCTGCTATATGAGCAAAACAATCAATACAGTAATACTATACTTGTGAACAGTAAAGACTAATTAATTTAAAGTTTGTAAACTATTTATTCCCCTTATACACTGACATACACACAACTTCTCCCCACAGCGTATAAACTAACATAATTTCATTTTACACTAAATATAGACTATAGGACATAGTCCTAATATTATTATTAGTTCAATAATTCATGCATTTTATCTTTTGAATAACCTTTGGGAAGAGTCGGCACCAACCTCCCGAGGTTAAGTTTCTCGAGCTCTCAACTGTTATATTGTTGAATCCCCCCTTTTCCTTTAATGAAATATGCTAGCTGGAGCAAATCACAGAGACAGTGAAACAGATTGTGATAAAACTTTCTAATTTCCAATATTATAAAATTGTTCGGAAAAGGCTGATAGTGATAAACACTTCTCAAATATATTGTGTATTTTTTTTTTTTGTGATTATGAATTTCCTTATGTCCTGAACTTTGCTATTTCTCTTTTGGTTGTGGAGTATCCATAATCTATTTTCATATAATTTTATATATGTGAACTTTATCCTGCATGTTTTTCATCTTTAGCTAAATAAATATAGAGCAAAGCTTTTATTCGTTCAGTGTAATCCATTGTTATTGTTTCATTAATGTAGTATTAGATTCCTTAAAAGTAATAATACAAAAAAAGAAATTAATAATAATAATAGACAAGTAAATAAACCACAAAAGGTAAAAAAATATATAGGAAGATTGTAAGGTCCTCCCTATTAGTGTATGTAATATTTGGTGATCTTTCAATCTCATCCTATAGCAAAATTGTTGTGTTGAATAGTTGAAACATTAGATAGTTTAGTTTGTCATTTAATAATATAGATATTGTCTAATAATATAATATTATATAAAGAATGTCCAATAATTAAGTGCCAAACTTGAGGAAGTGATTCTGGACAACCAAACAAAAAATTCTTATAAACATATGTCCAAAATTGCTTTGTTTTCCACCTTATCTATCAGTTTGCCTTTTTCAAAAACAAAATAACTCCGAAACAAACTGATGTACTGAGACTAAGTTTTACAGAATGTTTTACATTTTTAATTTTGATTGTACCAGAAAATCTTATAATTTTTCATTTAACCATTTCAAAATTATGTTTAGTTAAAATTTTTGATACAAAATATCTTAATAGTCATTGATTTTACTAACTATTTAGTAAAAATATTTATCCTTTTAACGCTGAACAAGGGATTTTTATTTTTATCGTATCTTGGAAGATAATCTAGAAATGGGTAATAAACTTTAAAATATATTGCCAATTTACTTCTACACAAGCGGTTAACACGTTCAGTGCTACTGATGCCAATTGGTGTCCGCGCGGTGTTTGGTTATCTGTGCGGCAGTTTACTTTTGAGGTTATAGTATTGTGTAATGTTGTTGTTTGTTTCTTTGGTGATATTTTATTGACATTCATTCGTAGTTTCAAGAAAGTTCGTAATACTAAAAATGTCAATGAAAATCCAGGTGAATCGTCATCTAGAAAATGAAAATATAATGACGATAATGTGGATATATACAATATTATAGTAAGTGAAATAGATAAATTATATTTATTCTCAGAGGAAGAGTATGTTTCTAATTAAATATATTATATTAGAATATATTATATATTAGAATTATATTATAATATATTTAATTATTAATCAGCAGTCGGAATGGCGAAAACAAATATGTATGAAGTATGTTTCTAGTGATGAGAACCTGTCTGATGATGATAGTGAAATTAGCCTACAAACCCGAGAAACAAATTCTTCTAATTTTGAGAATGACTGTGAAAGATTATACAATAACAAGTAGTAAATGTAACTACTACTATCTTCTAAATGTCAAATAGGCAAAAATGGACGAGTGATGAGAAAGAAATGTAAATATTGCAAGATGGAAAATAACTGTCGGAAGGACACGATCTACCATTGCCTTGGCTGCCCTGGACAAACCGGTTTATACCTGAGTCCGTGCTATACCTTACAAAAACTATCATAAGGAATAAGCCTAGACCTAAATATAATCATATTAATGTGATTGTAAGTAATTAAATAATAGCATACATTTTTTAATTTCAAATGTTTTTATGTACTAATAATTGTTCTTTTAGATTTTTGAAATTTGAGAAGATATTAGCTTTGTAAAGTTGTTGAACTTTATAAACATTTAATATTTAAACTAAATAATATATTGAGCGCCAGCAGCACTCAATGGAAAATACCGAAAAATTTTGCGCTGGGGTGGCGGACGCCCATAGCATCCATATATTTTATGTATACATATTTATAATATATAACATAGAGGTATGAGTTTTGCATATTTGAAGCAAATTATGAAAGTATATTGGAAAATAGCAATGCAGTTCTTGTGGTAAGTTTTATAATACTAATGGTAGCATTGAATATGTTAACTAGGTCTTCCAGAACTTAGCAGTCAATTTTAAAATATGTTAAGTTCATTGTTGAGTCCTAGATTAGTGTGTTCTAGTAATTATCAAAAATTAGTTTTTTAACAGATGTTTCTGCTATTTTTCAATATACAATAAACCAATGATTTTTGAGATATTCAATATTAAATATTTTTAAAAGGCCGTCATTTAAAAAATGTATTGTATAAAGTCTTGATTTTTTGGTATACTGCTGAAAGGGTACACAAAAAATATGTATACCAAATCTTGACTTCAATATATCATTCATTTCCACAAAATACAAGGCGAGAGAGCATTTTGGAGGTATGTTTATTTTAGTGACCTTAAAATATTGGACTCTTATAAAGACTCACGGCCACTATTAGAATAACTAAATCTATAAGAAATATTTTTAAAAAACTTTAAATGCAGAACCTTCCCTACTTTTTTAAGGTATTTAAAAATATGGTCTAAATTTTGAAAAATTGCTCACATTTTCTGGTATGGTTGCCAAGTTAATTTTTTTTTTTTAATTTCAACACCAAGTTTTTAGATGCAACATGTTTAAGACTTTCTTGTGCATTTTTTAATAGAATTGTAAACAATAACTGTGTTAGGATAATATTTCCTTATTACAATTTTAGATGGAATAAGGAGTTACAAAGGGTAATGCTTAAATTACACCAATTTATTAAAATATATATAACATTTATAACAACTTTCATACGTACATTTGACTTAACCAAACCAGTCGGTAGCCATCACACCAAAGAAGGAAGATGCTGCACTTTGCCTCGTAGGAGTTTCTACGGTTGATTCAAGACTTGGTGTACTTGTTGATTTTTTAATTCCCTGAAAAACATTAATTTATTAAACAAATTAGGTATTGGTAAATTCCATGTCAGTTCAGCCACACCATGACACCTACTATCTCAAATTTTGATGAAACTTGGCATGGTTGTTCTATTCATTGATGTAAGTAACCATACCAAATTGTTTTGCTCTATCTCTTACGGTTTAGATTTTACAACCTCTTAGAGTTTTTGGATTATTGCGATTTTTATCGTTCAGCCGCAAAACACTAAATTTGTGTTCCGATGAAAAAAATAAATTATATCTTTCTTTGTTACCAACCAATGAAGATGAAAATTTTTTAATTATACATCAATATGTAAGGAATAACTAAGAAAATGAACAAACCTACCAAATGTCTATTTGGGGCCAGAAAACAATTCTAAAGTGTCATTTGTAGGATTTTCAAAACAAAATGCAGAGTTCTACGATAAATGAAATATCTCCTAAAGAGAAAAGGACAATCAAGAAATTTTTGTTTTGTTGTTCTAAGAGATATGCTCTACCATGTGAAAAAGCAAAATTAGGTGTTTTTTTACTCCTTTATTTTTCTCACTTCAAAACCAAAAATTTGTTCCTTATATTAGATAATTTTATTTATTTTAAGTTTACTAAGAAAACTTTTCAATATTGTCAAATTTTGATTGGACACTTGTCATACATTCGTGAGAAAACTGTTTTTGGAGGTTCCACCATTCCAATAATATGAGGAATGGGCTCAACATATGCATCTTCCTTGCATGCTACCAAAAAAATGATGGTGTTGGTCCGCGGGGATGTAGAAACTGTACCATGACATCTTTTTCTTCAGTATTTACCTCACTCACCATGCCAAAGTACCATAAGCTGTCATAAACACAAGTAATAAAACATTCAGGATTAAAATCTTCTTACTTCATGAGAAAGTCTTGCTGATTGTTAAATAAATTAAAAACAATTGCTGTTTTCTCGTCCTTGCTAATTCTTCTAGGCTCAATTGATCCCAACTCATCTAGTGCCTGAATGTTGTGGAATGATCTTGCCTCTGGAAGAGTTTGTACATCTTAAAAGCAACTTCCCAAAGCAGGATAAGTTAATTCAACCGCTTCTTTAGAAATAAAGTGGAAACTGACTTTATCAATTCTAGTGTTGCAAAAAGTTCAGTCACTGTTATTTGTTTTTTCTAGGGGTCGTTGAAGGCTTTTCCTCCGAACTAAGCGCTTCACAGTATCCTCTATTCCGTGACATTCCGTTTCTCCATGACTGGTTCCAAAAATGACCACTCAGATGTAGACACAGATTTATGAAGATGTATTTATTTTTATTAGATATGATGTCACTAGATATGATGCAAAGAGGTAGAATTTTTTTTTTTGTCGGTTGCATCCTTGCAGTGAATGATTACAGGATGTATGAGCTTCAGGATTATAGGGTTTTAGTAATGGCACCTTAGTCTATAATTGTATACAATTGTGGGAGAGGTCAGAGTGACTGATCTCAATATTGTGTCTCAAATTGGGTATCACGTCACAAAATGAAAAAGAGAGATCTAACCCAAGATTATAAGAAGAAAGGTTTATATTAAGCTAGATACCTTGGGATTGCAAGCATTTTTGAATTTTTTCAAAAATGTGATATGTGATCTGTGGTGAGAGGAATTCCCATCGGTTTCCCAACAATTTCTTCAAAGAAAGCTTGATAAAAAATAAACTAAAACTCTTTATATGATGCCTTGTAGTTGCGGGAAGGTGTTTGTGTTGCTTAAAGGTGAAAAACCTCTCAGTCATCATCTTTAAAAAAAGAAGGAAATAATATAAAATAAGAGACCCCTTCCCTTTGAATAAAAGAATAGCATTAAGGTTGGAAGAGAACAAGAGTTGATCAAGAAAGATTACATAAGAAAGATGAAAGGGAGGGATCTATCTAAATACTACATGAAGAAAAGTGTAGATCCAGCTAGGTACCTTACGATTTTACCACACACATACTCAGTGACCCTCAGAGGATTTGGACTCCTGAAGAAAGACCACTGAAATATGGTTGAAACATTCGAAATATAGGACAGACAAACGAAGAATGTAACAGTTATTCAACAGTAATGTAGTGGAATCAATAATGTACAGTTTCAGATATTTGCCTTTTCAGATTTCTAACATGATCAGTAATTTATGATGCAGTTGGTTTCAGCCCTCATGTTTTCCCACTGTACTCCAGTTTATTTACTTCCCAATCATGCTTATTATGAATGTATATATTTGATCCTTTTCTTTTACAATTTACTTTTTTTTGTAAATTTTTCCTTATAAACAATCTTTTAATTTTTCACAAAATGCAAAATGCCGGCTATTAAAAATTGTTAAAAGTGGAAACCGTTATGTTACAAATTATGAGAATTTTTTAAAACCACAAATTAAATATCCACATGTAAAATGCTCTGCAAAATTTGGTATCTATATCTTTATTCTTTCCGGAGTAATATCTTGATATTGAAAAAACACAAAATGGTGGACATACGGAAATGAAGCGTATTTAGGACCCATGTTCATGTACACTTTCTTCTTTCATTTGATATCCTTTATCACCTCTAGAAGTTTGACAAAACATTTTATGAATAAATTTCTCAATGGTGATTACAGTACTACCTCGTTTATCCGGACCTCATTCAACCGGATGTCCGGATTATCCGGATCGATCCAGAACAAAAAATAAAAATTTAATCAAGGATAAAATAAAGCAAAAGCTTAAAGTTTCAAAATATTTTAATAATTACTGTATTTTGAATAATATTTTAAATAATATTTATAATATTTTGAAACTTTAAGCTTTTGCTTTATTTTATCCTTGAATATGGAGTTTCAACAAGAAATATCTGCTATTACATTAATGTTGATAAAAACGTGATTTCCTCAACATTACAGTGTCGCCTCGAGGTATTAGGGCGGGTTGTTGATGCACTGGGAAGAGAAAGTGGAGGAGCAAAGACATCTGCGTCACCATCCCCCTACCCCGATGCGGCATGACAGTGACCTTGTCTATTGTCTATGCCGGCGGGTAACGGGTAGTCTATCACGTGCTAGCGACCGAAATACATCATTACCATATCGTGCTGTGCCGTGTTTAGTTTCTTTACATTTTTGATCGGATACGGTTAATAGTATTTCAGGGTGTCTAGCAACCGGGAAATTTGGGAAAAGTCAGGGAATTTGAATTTTCTGGAAATGTGAGGGAATTTTTTAAAAAACCGGGAAAAAAATAAAGAATGCCTGATATTTTAGAAAGTGTAATACAATGACGATGCCTGTAACGGTCCTTAAAGAAAATGTACAACTGTGAAATAAATACAAACCAGGTGCATGTTTACAACACATCATAAACCATCATATCATTTATACAACTTTATTGTTGTCGGGTTGCTAAGACTCAAGGGTGTAAATCAGTAAATGTGAACATTTTGTCACATCTTAAAGCGGTGCCGCCAGCTTTGGGAACCCCGTTCTTTTTTTTTGGCAGTTGGCACATCACCAGTCGGGAGTATGAGAATCGGCATAGTATTTAGAGGTGGGCATTGTTACCGCTATTTATTTATATTCGTGTGTTAGCGTTTGTGCGTGGAAATGGCGACGAAACGAAAACGTAATGTGCTTACAATGGCCCAAAAGTTAGACGCATTGAATCGTATAGACAGGGCCGCATTGAAACGTCACACCAAATTAAAACAGAGGAAGATTAATGACTTTTTTGTAAATAACAACTAAACCCTGTGTAAATCAAAAGCATGTGTAAATATTTCAGGTATGTAAATAAAATGTTTTTCATCATTGTGTAATTTCGTGTATTGTGTAAATTGAATGACTGTGTAAATATTGTGTTTTTTCATGACTTATAAATGGTAAGTTATCATTTTATATTTTGTTTTATTTATCTTTCTATAATTTTGGATTATCCGGATTTTTGATTAACCGGATCACTTCCGGTCCCAATTAGTCCGGATAAATGAGGTTGTACTGTACATTGAAAATTTTGATTAGTGGTGCAAAGTGTTCCCTTCTAGTTTTATTTGTGATAATTAAAATAAAATGTTTACAATTGGTTTTAAAACATTTTAATAAGCTCCTACTAAGATTTCAATTCCATATTTTAAAATATAATTTATTAAAGTATAGTAGACAGATTTTAACATTTTAAATTTACATATAGATCTCAACAAATAGAATAGGGCAATATATTTTATTGTTTAGTACTATTAATATGTGCCTTCCAAGAAAGAATAGTAACCACAAATAATACAAAATACTTAATATTTTCCACATGTTCAATATCTAGGCATTTGTAATTTCTTCTTTCCTTATATGTTAATTCATGATATTTTAAAATTGAAAAAAAGTGTGACGTGCAACATTGAATACTAGTTTATTTTCTCATACTAAAATTATTTGATAACGTTGGATTGTTCATATGATTAATATATTTTAAATCGGACACTTGCCATTATGTTGTGTAAATAAAAACTAATATACGACATTTCGAGTGTATTATATCTTCCATTAATAAAAACTAAATTAAAAATCATTCTACTTTAAATAAGGTTAGAATTTTTTCTCAAGTGAGAATGACTATATTATTATTACACCCTAAACTTTTAAAAGAGGGGGGCAAAAGATAGATTATCCTGAAAAACAGTTAGGACACTTTCTCTTGGCCCACGCTCTCAACAGTCAGTTGTTTACCATTATTTGTATAGTGCAAACCTCTATGTCTGGTGGTATTTTTCTGATGATGTTTGTATTTAGTCTTAGTTTTGAATGCTCAGGCCTAGGTTTAGGCCGGACAGGATGGCTAGTGATATGATCTTATGAAAATTCCCTGACTAATAGTAGGAAACACACACAACCATGTTCATTCAATTTTAGTCGATCGATCAAATTATATTGGCGTGAAAGCCAGTTTAAAAGGGTGAATGAATTGATACACACGAAAATTCTGTACCCTCTACTTTGAAAAATTTTATAATTGCCCAACAGAATTTTTGATTTCTTAGTGATTACACACGAACAGGCATTTTTTTGGGGAGATGGTGACCAATACATTTTGTTTGAGTCCTTAGAGGCTACACTTGAGCGAAATTTAATCAAAATCATTTAACTTTTTTTTATAGAAAATTGTAAGTTTGTTTCCTTTCTTATGGGTGCCACCCCTAAATTGTATTGTAAAGTGTACACTTATCACTGCAATATTCACCAACGCATTCACTACTCCTATTTTTTAATTTTCCAAACCAGTCGTGTAAATTCAAGTGTAATCAACAGAATTAAATTCTGTGTACACTTTTTATCAGTTCTCTGTGCTAGACATATGTATGATAAATTAATTTTTAAAATTGCAATCCTATAAAAAAAAAAGAAGAAAAAAATTTCCTATTTCCAATGCCTACCACACTGATCAATTCTTGGAAGAGCAACACTTCCGCTCATAATCCCTTAATGAATTTTCCATCTTTTTTTCTTTCTTTTTTTTTTTCTCTCCACGGTTTGTGGAGGGTCATCATTCGAGAATTTTGGGTAATCATTATTTCTTAACTAACTTTCTATCAAAATAGAATTTTCACTGATTTCAACAAAAATTTCCTGACTTTTTCAGAAAAGTGAAATTCACTGACTTTTCCAAGTTTTTTCTATATTTAGCCACCCTACCATAGTTCCTATGATTTAGTTTTCAACATGACCCTACACTAATAGGCTATGTTGTTGTTTTTCACTATTTTCATGCTCTAAGTTTATCATTTCATAACGAGAGTTGATTTATAATGTCAAAACATTGTGTATTATTTTTTACATAAACAAATGATGGCAAATGTCCAATTAAACTATAATAACTATATATTTATTTAATGAAAATATGTTAAATAAATATATCTTCCTTAGTCTGTGTTAAGCTGCCTTGTAAATGCTGTTGCTGGCGAAACCATGGTCGGCAAGACTCAATAAAATTGTAGAATTTACTAAATATTGTGTTTATTTTTTTCACACCACCTTTCAGTTAATGTTATCTTTCAATCCATGTAGGCTGGGAAACATCAATACTAAAGGGCGGAGGCTTGATGCAAAGAGAAAACCTTTGTCTGCTTGGCTGGTGTGAAGTTCGTCACGGGCCACTGTGAAGCTCTCAATGAAAGAGCTAACACAGAAATGCTTTCCACAGATAAAAGTAACATTCTCACAAATCGGGTGTAATCGAATTCCCTAAATGATACTTCATGTCAAAAAATTTATATTAATACAAAAGAATTTTCCATTTCATGAAATGTACCACAACGCTAATGTATTGGGTGTTATTTCGGTTTTATTTTGTATCGGCTACACTCAAACGTTGAATCATCGAACAAATTTCAAAAATAAAACAGCGCGTCAAAATTTTGATTGAAATCAAAAAATTATTCCATCTATACAGATAACAGAGACGTACATCATTGTTTCTACTCAGATGGTATAAAAACAGATTATTTCATGAAATACTCCACTTGATGTTTTTTTCAAGCAAGTTAAAAACGTATGAAAGGTAAAATACAACAAGATATTACAATAGATAAGATATATTAGGTTCATACGCACTTGGTATACGCACTTTAAATGTTGCATTACATAAGTTTACTAAAAACAAAAAGTTTATTTTGCATATTTTTGAAATGCCGGCCGTTTGAAGTTGTTAGTCATATAACCCAAAATCCGTTAATTTCACAAATAATTTACAAGAAACAAAATATTTTTAATAAGTCTGTATAATATGGACTCCCCTTTTTTTTATATATATAACAGGAACTAATTAAAATAACCTAACCTATTAGTGGTGTTTTGCTATCACCAATCTGATCTAAATTTCTGTTTACGAAAAAATCAAATAGGTTAGGTTATGCCAGATTATGTTAAATATATTCAAATAGACTTATAAAATTGTTTAGTTTAAAACTAACATAAGTTAATAAATACGGACTTCAATAACTATTTCTGGGTTAACAACACATCCACTGTTACTAAATCCCCCTTTTTACGCCAAACAATTTTCGCCACGCCTTTAAGAACAGGATGAAATTTGAAGGTGGTTCTAAAACCATGTTTAACATATGATTCATCGGTACCATTTACTAGTCACTGTACCATTTACTAGTCACAGGTCAACTGTTTAGATTAAACAAATGTAATATTAAGAAAACTTTCAGCTAATTGTTTTCTTCAAAATATACCCCCAACATATCCCAGAAAGTTGATGTCATTTGGGGGCTTTTCGAACTAATTCTGGGTTAACAACACATCCACTGTAGCTAAATCCCCTTCCCTTTTTTACGCCAAACAATTTTCGAAACGCCTTTAGGAACAGGATTTAATTTGAAAGTGGTTCTAAAACCTAGATAAACCCAAACATTAAGTGACGTTCTACTATCAAGTTGTGAAAATAAAATTAGTAGAATAAAAGTAAATTTTATCGGGAACAAGAAGTCTCAATCGAAGATCCAAAGATGCACCCCCAGGAAATCACCGGGAATAAGAAGAAATTTGTCTAGAGGAAATATGATAATCCTGAAGGAAGATATAGGAGTTTTCAGAAAAGCAATAGCTAAAAAATATAGGAATAATCAAAGAGCATTGCTACCGCTTAATGGATTCAGGCAGCTAAAAAATGGTGGGGCTTGCAGTAGGACCAACGATAACCAAAACACACTAATAAAGCTAATCAACTAAATTAATTTAAAAAAGAAAAAATAATCCTGAATAAATGAAGTAGAAACACTTAAATTAAATTATTAATTAATACTGAAGCAATTACAGACCGAAAATGGAATAACACATGTAGAAATGCAAAATATATATTAGGTACCAAATGAAGCAGGGAAAAAAGGAAATTGTTGGTTCCAGAATATGGTACTAAGAGGGAGAAAATTCAATAAAAAAGGATGCACGAAAAAAATCAAGATCTCTCTTCTTCGAATTAGGAAGGTTGTAGGCTGTTTCTTGGAAAATTTTAAAAACCCGCAAATAGTTAGAAGGTTTCTGCAGGGTAGAAATTTTACCTAAATGATAATATTAATGATGTCAACCTGCGGAAAAATTGACAGTAGTATAATGTTACCTTACAATCGTAATTGACAAAAAAACTTTTACAGCCATCATTAAAAGATTAATTTTAATTATATATTACTTACGATGATTACGTTTATCATTGTCTTTTCCTTAGAAATGGTGGATTGAAGGTATCGATTGGTTACTAAGTTATCCCTAATAAGATTTAGACTGTATTTATCTTTCACTATTTTACTGACAATAATTAAGAATCTAACATTTTTACGAAGTATAGTTTTGTTTGGTTAGTAGTTTGATTGCGTGAGAAAGTTAGTGCAATTTTTATGTAATCTTGTGCATTTAAAACCGAACAGAACATACTACAAATTAATAAACAGCAAATTTGTTGTTTAAATGTTCTAAACTTCGTTTGTAATTAGTATTTTTTAATTATATTTATTATGTACCAAATGTAAATAATCAAAACTAAACAGCGTATATAAATTTATACAAACTAAACTAAACATTTTTCTCAAACAATTGGGTTAAAATCTTCTACAAAATCAAAATTATGAAATTTTTTAATTCCATAAAATGTAGTCTCTACAAACTAAGAAAATCTAATCTTTAAATGCCGTTCTAAAAGTAATTGGTTGAAAAAATGAAATTATCTAAACATCTTCAAAAAGTTCAAATATCAAAACATCGGAACAAAAGTTTATATCAAATTTAAGGTACTGTGAAAATTTACATGAGTATCAAAAAACAAACAAGCGAAAATTTAAAAATACAGTTTGTGTGTAAATTAAACTATAAAAACAAATACAAAATTTATTAATAAATAATTCAAAGATCTTAGAAATGAATAAACAACAGACAGAAACCATTCCAAAAACGAGTTTCGTCTAATTCAACTTATCTCTAATTTATTATTCCCAAAGAAAACGTAACTATATTAGTTTGAATCCATTATATCGCATTTTCTAAGTTTTTAAATAACAACAAACAAAGTTGTATTGTATAATGTAAAGTTAGGTGTGGCGATGATATAGATAATGGCTAAGTAATGCACAATATCTCACAAATAATACTTTTATTAAATTTAACTAGTTTCAGCAATTATGTCACTATCTTTAGTGATACATGAATTACAATAATCAAACTGAAATTCAAGTTTGATTTTATTGTACGTAATGTCACAAGTCAAGCTCCGTATTTACAACTGAGAAAATATTATTATAAAGATAAAGTAAGTTGTATGGAGATAAATTTATATTGGGAGAAGAAAGAAGAGTGAATCAAATATATGAAGGAAAGGAAGAACCAGAATAACATGTAATGATGATATTATAAAGTTGGGAATCCGGTGCAGTAAAACATTAAGGGCAGATTTGAGTCTCAATTACCTTCATTGTTCGAATATAGTTTGAATCAGGATTAAGTTATCCTCTATCAGAATTTTGCATATTGTTATGTAACCATTGTTGCATTAATATTATTGTTTGTTCGGACATTTGCCATTATTTGTGTATAAGAAACAATAGACAACGTTAATATGTAACAATACAATATATAACCTACAATAAAATCCGAACAGCATTTAATACAAAAAACACTATTAGGCAACATCTCGTCAAAACAAAATCTCTAAATTAAAAACTGTATTTACAGTATACACGTCAATGCGATAGGCAATACATAGGCGAGACAAAAATACCTCTAAACAGAAGAATAAAAGAACACAAAAACAACACGCTATTAGGCCTAGTAGATAAATCAAAAATAGCCGAACATATATGGTCCAAATATCATAAGTTTAAAGAGACAAAAACAATACACCGTGAAAATAATTTATATAAACGAAAAATAATTGAAGCCTCATAGATAAAAATAACAGACAACCCAATCAGCCAAACTAGTATAGAAATAAGGCCCTTGTGGTTACCTCTTATTAAAAATAAACTTAAAATTGAAAATAAACAAAATCTTAAAGAAAAAAAGGCTGAAGTTTTAACTGTTGAAAGCGAAGGAATTAAAATGTTTAAAGGCTAGGAAATTAAAAGAGAGGACACTGTAGTTGTTAACTACCAGTTTCTTAACTCCTCCCTCCTCCCAGTTGGCAGATTGTTTCACGACCGTTAGTTATTCTGTGACTGGGTTGTGATCAGACATATTTTGGTTGGTATTTGTCAGCTGCTGTGTACTCTGTTCATGATCTCTTTTGATTTGTGGTTTCTTGATCACATGTGAGTTTCATTTTATTTTTGACTGCTCAGGGTTTGTTCTGGGTGTTTTTTTCATTAGGTTTAGTTTCTGAACATAGGCCTAGACATCTAGGCGTGTGTTGTGTCTGCATGTTTTAGTTTGTAGTTAGGCAATTGATGCAGAGAAGTTATTTGTAGTGTGTTTATGTAAATAATAACATTTTAATAATATCTCTTTATCATATCAAAAATTCTATCATTATTAAATAAATAATCCACTTTCCAAATTTTACATTAACAAACAACTACCTTCAAGTGTTATGAAAGATATGTAAGGCTGTGAGAGCTTACAGATGGTAAAAAATTTTAATTTGTGGAAAATAATTTAATTGTTGAAGAGAGAAGAAGGCAGTGGACCTCCATTAGAGGCAGAGGAAACTTTCAGGAGCTGAGGCTGATTATTCTGGTCAAATACCAAAATATAATTTGGCCTATTATAAAGTAAATCAGTATTTACATATATGTGTTGTGCGGGAGTGATAGTAACTGATTTTTTTTTTTTTTTTGTTATTATAAGATCAAGAAATTTTGTTAAAAGAATATTTGCATAACTGGGTGAGATCCAAACAATTATTGAAACTTTAAGAAATTTTCAAACAGCCATTAACAAAACTTGTATACATATTAATTTCATTTACCTCTTTACCCCTAAAAACTATTATACTTGATCTAAAGACAGAATTAAAGTTATAAACTATATTTAACTTCTTTAAATATTATTAGGCCTATTATTTCAACAGTTAATAAATTTTATCTTGATTGATTGTCATGCAAATAACTTGGAGGAAGCCAGCACCAACCCTTTTACCCCGAGATCAACAAATTAAATAAATATATAACCATTTTTTAATATAAATCAGACTAAATAATTAAATATAAATATGCCTATCTCTAATATGTTGAACTTATAAATGTATGAACGACAGTGAAGAATTGTACATTCAGGAACTTGAGTGATAAGTGTTGATAAACTTTAGGCCAAACTAGTAGCCAAGGGATATTTATTCATAACTTATTAACAATTTGTGTTTTTTTGTGTTTATAATTTTTAAAAATAAAATTATGTTATAATTTGTATCATATTTCTATATTTCAGTTCTAAATATGAAGTGATAATAATAATAATATAATTATTTATCTCTTAATTAATTATATTTTAGATATTTGTTTAATAAACCAAAGAAGGTTTATTGCAGATGGTGGTATGATAGTACCGAAACAGCTGTAACAAAAGAAATATACGAAATAGACTGATTGACGTAAGTACTACTGTAATATAGAAATAATTACTAAAGCAGCCACAAGGTATTATGAAAATTATAATATTAATACAAATATTCTATCATTAAGTAATAATTTTATAGCATTGTTGAATGTTGCTATGGTTTCAGAAGAAATTTTAAACCAATTTACTCTACTGGATAAAACATGTGGATCTATTAATAGAATAATTAACATATCCTACACTACTTGAGACAGTAACTTTCAGATATTACATTTAAAGTATCCGCTTTTATAACGTTATATAACTTGTGCCAGGTAAGTACCTTGATAACAGCCATCAACCTATTGTTTTCTGTCATTTTGTTTGTATTTATTTCTCTTTCTCATATATGACTATTATCAAAAAAGTTATGTACATGGTAATCAAAATCGATTTTGATTTTTTGTTTATTTGTAGCATTGTGGTCCACTGACTACAAAATAAATGTTTTGTAATATTGTTTGCCGTCTGTCTTATGTGCTATACTATATAGCCCAAATAAATGGACAATATCATATGTGGTGATATTTTAGCTATATCTCAGGTACATTTATAAGATGAAGGGAGAGTTGAGAGTAGCAGCCTTAATGTCATAGTGACAATGGCCTAACGGTAATCGACTAATCACAACAAAATAGTTATTTTGGAATGGTGGAATGTTCAACAGACAGCCATATTCCACCATTTTAAAATAACTATCTTGTTGCGATTAGTCGACCACGGTTAGGCCATTTTCACTATGACATTTAGGCTGCTACTTTCACATTTTTCTGCATCTTATAAATGTACCTGAGATATAGCTAAAATATCTCCACATATGATATTGTCCATTTATTTGGGCTATAGAGTATAGCACATAAGACAGACGGCAAACAATATTACAAAACAACTATTTTCTACTCAGTGGACCACAATGCTATAGATCAACAAAGAAAAATTCAAAATCGATTTTGATTACCAAGACATAACTTTTTTGATAATAGTCATATATGAGAAAGTGCAATGAATACGAACAACATGACAAATAACAATAGGTTGATGGCTGTTATCATGGTACTTACCCGGCACAAGTTATATAACGTTATAAAAGCGGAAACTTTAAATGTAATATCTGATAGTAACTCTCTCAAGTAGTGTAGGATATGTTAATTTTATTGATAGATCAATGTGTCTTATCCAGTGGAGTAAATTGGTTTTAAATTTTTTAGCTTATATATTGAATTTGAAATTAACCTTAAGCCTGATTTACACGGGTAGAGTTGTTGGTAGAGTAGAGTTTCTAGTCGAGTAACTCTACTCATGTAAACGCTTACTAGCGTCTAGTAGCTAGTAGAGTAGCAAGTAGGTAGTAGAGTATAGTTACTAGCAACATGTGGGAAAGTAACTCTACTCTACTTCCCCCACCACTAGCAAAATTGTCACTCTCCTGCACACTATACTTGTGTAAACGTGATCCGTCGGCAGTAGAGTAGAGTTACTGGTAGAGTGACACTGTCTTGTGACTGGTAATGAGGAGGAACACAGTTCACAAACTATCATCAACACTCTACTATGTGTGAACAGTCGCTTGTTTAAAATCGGTAGAGTGATCAAGAAAGTAGCTCTACTAGAAACTCTACTCTACCAACAACTCTACCCGTGTAAATCAGGCTTAAGGTTAATTTCAAATTCAATATATAAGCTAAGTCTTTTATTGTTAAAAAATATTTAAATCTTCGAATATTATTTATCATTAATTGGCAATGTTTTTTTCTTTCTATTTACGTAATTGTTTATTAAAATTATATATGTTCAATTGATTTTAATAACATTCACATCAAGCTAATTGAATGGAATTGCCTCACCCATATATCGTCTGATTATAATAGGCCTGTCTTTATTTATACTAACATCCTTTTTTTTTACGATAATAATTGGTTGAATGGCTCTTCTTAAAATTTAGATCTGATGAAAATACGTTTGCTGCGTTTGGAGTCTGAATCACAACTAACTAACAATTAAATTAGTTTGTAACAATTTTGATCTACAATTGCAATTCATAGGACCCCTCTAGGAATATACCGTGGTGTCTAAAACGTTGCACTTTACACTTAATGGCACTGCACTTCTCAAGTATTTATAATATCTCAATTAGTGATTTTATTGCTAAACAATTTTTATCTAACTTGAAGTAATTCAAAATAAGGGAGGGGCTTATCTTATTTATTTTAAAAGAAAGAAAGTTACTTTTATTCATTAAAAAATGCCACACGTTGAGCGACAATTTGAAGTAATTCAAAAAAGAGAGAGCCTTTATCTATTAGTGAAGCTATTTTAAAAATGAAAAATTCCTTGAACTTGAGGAGTTCTTATTTTGTTTATTTAATATTGAAATTGAATTTAATTATAATTATTTTATTAATATTGGGCGCCAGACCTATTGGTCATTATTTATCTAAAAAAAATGAATTTATTAAATTTATTGTCTCTGGGGTCGCATGTTCTTTCAAAGTGTACTCACAGTGAAATCTGGTATTGTAATGAGAACACTTTGACTGAAATATTAACAAAACACATTTATTAAATAGAATCATATACATACATGAATAATTCAAATATAAAATTATAAATTATGCATCCTATTTAATTTTGTTATATTTCCCTTTTAAGAAGGTTTTAATTTCAGACAAAAGAAATCTTGACTCTACTTTAAATTTTTAGTTGCAACTTGTGAAAATTCTTTTATTAAATGAACAGATTGAAATTGTCTGTTTATACTATTTTTAAATTACTTTATAAAAAATTTATGTCAATAGACATCTATTATCTATTCATTTAGTAAACGTAATTATTAAAGTATCTGATTATAAATTTTAGAATATAAAACATTTTAAATTTCACATGATATACAAATTAAGTTCTTTGTGTTGAATAACACATTTTTTACCAGTCCGTTGACGTCGATCCTTTTGTCCTGTAATGATGTGTAAAACGTGGCATCGAAGATAAGTCCTTTTGTGCAGTCCACATAGAACTAGTTTGATTGAAATTGCTCCAATCACACCTTGCATTTGTATTTTACGAATGTCTTTCAGCGTAATTAGTTCATTTTCCGCACTCCTTAACTGTTCATTATTTGACCATTATAACTTTGCGCGCGCGACAGTCTATTGTCTTTATACGTGATACGTCATTTATTGAACACTTTGTCCAATTAAGACAAAACCAATACTGTTCGTCACACAAAATTAATATATCTCAACGTTCAAACTGTTCTCTTATACACTTCAACATTTTAAGTTCCGTTTTAGAACAATTACTATGTATAAAACAAAACGTGCTGGTCTTCGACTGACCACTGAACACATCCTTCTCTCACGAGCTATGTACTCACACTTTATACATCTGGTCTCTCTAGATGCTCGACTTGGAATGAATCCTCGCCACGAGATCTCATATTTCCGGAAGTTTCTACCGCTTGGCTGTTACATTTTGCTGTTATAAATAGTTCACACACCCCGTAAAACACAAAAATTTACATATATTATTAATTAAACTAGATTATACTAAAATTAAACATGGTTATTTATTCTGTTGTCTTGAAAATCTATTTTTCCTTGTAAATGAATTTATTAAATACAATTTATGATTTAACAGCCTCCCCCTCTATTTTCGTTAACCGCTCATTTTCAAACCTATTACAAATTCTGATTTTTCACATTATTACAAACTAATAACTATATAAATTTACATTGTTTTCACAGTTTACATTTTATATTTATCTAACTGGTATTTGGTTTCCCTTACCATATTCATTTATTAACTGGGATTAATTTAATTGCATATTCTTTTATTCGTGTCGGTCAAGGTTTGAAATTGCGACTGAGAGGTATGACGTCAAGGGGTGTGGCTTATCTATTATGTCGTATGATGCCTATACCGGTCACTGGATTGTTCACTTGAAAACTTTACGAAGCGATTATTAAATTAATAAGAGTTTATGTATTAAAACGAATGATGAATTTGAAAGGGGGTATATGGTAGAATCTATTGGTATTGATTAAATTTGGATAATAGGTCTTGTTAATTTATAACCTTGTCGTAGTAAGGTTATGTTAAACTATTTGGCTTTATGAATGGGATCGTATTTAGTTGGTCTTAAAATGCTGATAACTATCGTTATATTTTGAGTTTTTCCTCGGCGTTTTGAAAATAAATTATGGGATGTAATTTAGAATGGTTTTGTTCATGTTTTACGTTTTATAGTACTTTAATTTAGTTGTATTCTTCTGAAATCGTAGTCCTGACTAGGCCTAGGTAAGTTACATTTTGGCGCTTGGAGTCATTAGCTGTCGGTTGTCTATAATGAATCGCATTTCATGCTGCACTGATTTATTTAAATAATTTGAATCAATTGTGAGTTGTCTCAGTATATTATTAAATAACAAAATTAATTATTATATAATTCAATTAAAATAGAATAAATTACAATTTACAAACTTTATAAGTGTATGAGTTCCGTCTTTTTCGTGGCCCTCCTCTTCCGAGGCACAGTATCTCGCTTAATTTTAATTCGCCGTGGTACTTCCAATTTAGATTTCTTACTTTTCTTCACATTACGAGGATACCTTCTGTGACGGGGAGCACCACGACTCTTTCGTCCATGCCTCAGTTTAAGCTCCATAGTAGAATAATCGTTATATTCTCTGTTTGAAGTTATTTGTTAATGATGGAAGTTCAATTTTATTATTATACATTTTTCGGACATTTGCCATCATTTGTGTGTTAAAAATTCAAAACACGACGTTTCGGGAATAAGAATCAATTCCCGTTATCAAGTGACTAAAAACTAAAGAAACATGAATCTAGAAACTAAGCCTATGTGAGAAGTAAAATTAAATAAGAATACCACCAACCTTAATATCTAAGCATGCATCTCAGAGCTGAAACTGAGAAGTCAAAAAACAATTACGGTAACACACAACTAACGGCAAATACGTGTTGTTGTATCAAAGATACAGCAACAAGTGACGTGGTCCAGAAAGCGTGACAAACTATTAGTTTCTAGTTTCATGTTTCTTTA
This sequence comes from Aphrophora alni, assembly GCA_963513935.1. Classification (NCBI taxonomy): domain Eukaryota; kingdom Metazoa; phylum Arthropoda; class Insecta; order Hemiptera; family Aphrophoridae; genus Aphrophora; species Aphrophora alni. The sequence goes on from OY740765.1 coordinate 153,270,229, forward strand.
GTTTTTAGTCACTTGATAACGGGAATTGATTCTTATTCCCGAAACGTCATGTTTTGAATTTTTAACACACAAATGATGGCAAATGTCCGAAAAATGTATAATAATAAAATCGTTATATATTCAGGAAGCACCCACAAGCCTGTAACTACCATTGGTAGTTTTCTCTAAAATTTTGTATTCAACAGCATGATTTAATGCTTTTATTATAGCTGGTATTTTTTGGCGTTTTTCGTGCGACTCCGAACAATATTCCCATATGTAGTCACTTATTGTGGTCGGATCTGAATGCTGAAGACAATTAATCAATTGACATACTTGTGGTAGTAATTTATTAGATTTTCTGTTACACTTCATTTTTAATTTTGATAAAACGAGCAAACAATTTGAAGGACTAAAATTTTGCAAAATTATCCTCTGTACTAAATAAAGGTTGAAATATAAATGAATTTTGTTACCATGGTTTCAAAGAGATTTAGTCTAGTATTGTTGTTGACTTGGTAACAACAACATTATGTAAATAAATAAATAGGCCAAAAAAATATATTTTCATAAAATAAATAAACCCTGATCTTAAATTCAAACTCAAAACTTTAAAAAAACATACTAAATTTTATAAAAAAATCTGTTAATGTTCCACTAACTTTTTCATACTCCCATCTAAACAATTTGATGGGCATTATGATGGTAGGTACTCGTCCTGCCCCATCATATAATGTAATACGACCAGATCCTATCAATGTAAAGCCTAAAAGTTGGTTTCTTTGTCCTTATAGGAAATGTTAAATTGTATTGGTAGATCAAAAAAAGTTATAATGGTACAAATCACTAAAAAAGTACATAACCTGTAAACCTTATGTTGCTATTAACCTAGAATATATTATTCACCCAAAATATCTGTTATTCCAACACAATTAGTTATAGGCCTAGCATAAGTTAGCCTAATACCTAAAGTCACTTCATTAAATTCAATAATAACAATATGATATAAGAATATTGTAAAAAATTAACCAAAAAGCCTAGAACAGAGAGGTTAGTTGTAAGTAAACAAACGGAATTATAAGCAATAAAAAAACCATATTAAGAATAGGCTAGTTTTGATTATATAACTTGGAAATCAGTTGCAAAAGTGGAACAGAATTATTTAAAAACATCACAATTCACTTGTATTAAACACAATGCACAAATAGGTTAGAATACGAACAGTTATAGCAAATTCGTTTATTTTATAAGTCTATAAAAACATACGATCATTTAAGTATAACCTCAAAACCACAAACCAATGTATGCCCACGGTTTGTTCAGTTTTAATAAAATATTTATTAAATGAAAATAAAGAAACTAATCGTTCCCAAATCAAATGATAAAATTCCTACAAAACTCGAATACATTATTTTCTTTAATTGAAATAATAAAAAATAAATGGTAAAATGAATTGTTATCAAATATCTCCCATACCAGAAAAGCTAGACTATTACCAGTAGAGGTGGGCCGGTTTATCTGGACCTGGTATTTTGTACCAGGTACTTCGCTGAAGGTACGTTTACTAGGTACAGGAGGACAAAAATACCAGATATTTTGTACTTGTCGACGGGTTGGTGGAAAACACATGAACATTATTATCCAAATTTGACCTACCTAGTGAAAACAAAATGCAACATGGTAGCAACCTCCGTTCCATGTGAACGTATTTTTTCAAAAACTGGAAATATACTGTCAGAAAGGAGAACTAGTCTTACAACAAAAAAAGTAGAAAGTTTGATGTTTTTAAACATGAACATGAAATAAAATGCTATATGTATATGTACAAATTATGTTCAATGTATATTTTTTAATACATTTTCTGTTTTTTTTTAATTGTTGTTTATTTTTGAAAAATACATATTCCCTTGACAACAATTTTGTTTACATGTAATTACGAGTAATAATAAGTTTTAATGAGAAATTGCGCAGGTATTCACTCAGTTAGTTGGTACTGGTAGCTGGTAGTGTGTACAATATACTTTAATACTCAATAACAATACTCTTGTTCTTGTTGTATGATTACTCTTAATAAATGTCTCTAGATATCAGGTACTTTGTATCTGGATACTGGAAAGTACCTGTACCTGCTGTATCTGGTACTGGAATATACCCGTTTAGCACATCTCTAATTACCAGCGACAAACCGGAGAATGGGAGAATGGATACTGTTCAGTATTTTTATATGCCCTTTTCGAATAAACTGGTTTCTCTACATTTACGATTTTCTGTCTCCGTCTAACAATATCAGACCACAATAATTAGTCGATCATACGATCCAGAAGAGTCCATGTCAGTCACACGAGGGGTGTTTTTACCCACAATTGCAGAAATGTTCAAGGCTAAATGACATCATCATAGCCTCCCATTGGTCCAGAATGATCGGACTATATCACGTGATTGGGGACGCGTCTCATCTTCTTGAAGGGTAGAAAGTCAGTTGTAAAGAACACCTCATCTGTGTATCACGCAAACGCTAATTCCTTTCAACTTGCTTTAATTTTATATGCAAGTGCATAGTTTTCATAACGCAATGCAGTATTTATTACCATTCGGCTCTGCCACGCTTTTTAATTATTAACCTATTTTATAAGTGATATCTGTGTAGATTTAAGAGTGACAAATATAAACAATAGAATAATTATGATAACCAACTAGCTGTGTTAAGTGTAGTGCTACGTCTGTTTACATCGCTTCCTGAATTACCCTGTTGGACAATTGGACATTGCATCAATTCAAGGTAATGAACTTTACTGTTACTCAATTATTATTTAGACAGATTGTAAGAAAGTCTAATTAACATAAACTCTGTACCGTCATTCAACCACTCCTTGGAACTTATAAAGTTTGAGTTCACTATAAAACTCTGGTCCCTCGGTAACTAATAGATCTTTGTTTATAACATAACACACGCAACAGTTTTGGTCCCTCGGGCCGGATCTTATTGAATTAACGCTTGGAAAACAGTAACAGAATTACAATTCAACATCATAATTCCATACGAGCTGATTGCGCGGTAAGTCAGAGTCCGCCATTTTGAATTCATCTTTTTACAAACGCTTGCAAAAGACACTAGCGCTACATCTGGTTGGTTTAGGAAACGATACCAACCAACGCTTTAAGCATTCTTATTTCACATTGACAACTCAAGTATAATCTATTGTAACTCATTGTTGTTGATTTATTTTTATAATAAATTTCTCATTGTTGTAACTCATTGTTGTTGATTTATTTTTATAATAAATCAAAATGCGTTTCATTACATTTGAAAGACAGACTGAGCTACTTTCTGGTAGAATAAAAAATATTAATGAAAAGGTTATTGATATGGTAACGCTTTACAAAACCGAACCTTTGCCACCTCATATAATCACTAGATTAAAAGAATATTATAATATTATACTTGCAAAATCCCAAGAATATGAAACATTTGTAAATAAATTAGTTTCGGATGATTCATCGGAATACATTTTAGATGACGTCTTAAAAATGCAAGACGAGTTCTGTGAATTATGTTCAACCACAAAGGCGAGCATAATTAAACTATTGCCACAATTAGGCTCAACCGAAGCAGACTTAAATGACACAGTTGCCTCACATCACTCTGATGCACATACAGTAGAACCTCTGTTAACCGGCCTCGGATTAACCGGTCCTCGGATTAACCGGCCTATATCGTAGTGTACTGGTTGGACGAGAGTTTCCGAAGATAAATTGTAATTCAAACACCAAACCGGTTGCGATATCAAACGACTTTGTCGATATCGGTATCCCATTGTCGGCGGCGTAAAAACACCGCGGCACCAAAGCGGCGGCGATATTAAACGACTTTGTCGATAGCGGTATACCATTGTTGGTATCCCATTGTCGGCGGCATAAAAACATCGCGGCACCAAAGCAGCGGCGAGTCAAACGATTTTGTCAATAGCGGTATCCTATTGTCGGTGGCATAAAACACCGCGGCATTGGCACCCGTCGGTATAGCAGACATACACCCACAAAAACGTTTGATGGGCCGCTTTTTTTCCACGAATCATTTTAGTATACATTATGGAAAATTAAACATTTCTTTTCAGTTTTCGGAAGTGTGTGTTGGTTTCGTTTGAGACGCGGTTAAATGTGTGAAAAGACTTGACAGAGGGGAATCTGTTAAAAAGCTTTGTAGTGTTTATTTTTTTCATGTTTGATGTATAATATACACAACATAATATATATGATACAATTATGTACAATAAAATGAGTTGCAATAACATCTTAATTGCTACCTAATTAAATTAGCTTTCTTTGAACGAAAACCGATTTTTCACGGGAACCTCGGATTAACCGGCCAAACGGGCAACCGGCCCGGGTATCAGTCCCGACTAGACCGGTTATAAAAGGGGTTCTACTGTAAACAAAACGCTAAATTACCAAAACTAGCCTTACCAATCTTTACGGGCAATTTGAGTGAATGGACGAACTTTTATCATCTATTCGATATAACCATTCATCAAAACAATACTTTAGCACCAATAGAAAAATTTACCTATTTACTATCTTGTTTGAGGGATGAGCCCTTGGGTATTATTAAGGGATTACCAATATCACCAACCAATTACAGAGTTGCTTGGGAAGCTCTTCAAGATCGAAACACTAGATGCTTGGTTAATTTACATATTAACAAAATTTTAGATCTACCAAACATAACTTCTAACTCATTAAAGAGTATGCGATATTTTATAGATGAATGCACAAGCACTCAAAGCTTTAAATTCATATATATATATATATATATATATATATATATATATATGTGTGTGTGTGTGTGTGTGTGTGTGTGTGTTTATAGTTTTATTATTGTATTTCTATTTTTTTAGTGTTTTATGTTGATTTGAAATGGTTTGTCATAGAAGCCAAATCCTAGTTTTCTAAATGTAATTTGTGTGTGTATATGTAGGTTGGACTGGTCGGTCACATTGTTTCTCTCCCATCGAGCTATATTGTTAGAAATGTATAGAGTATTTCATCCCAAACAGGTTTTAACCTCGGGATGAAGTGACCCTTTGCTATTTTCTTGTAATATAGCAGGAAGTATTTTTTGTTATTATTATTATTATTAATATTATTGTTTATTATGTTATTATGAATTTTATTTTATATGTACAGTATTACATTTTATAATGTGAACAGTTGTCTATTTTATTATTAAGCATATAAGATTGTCAAATTTTTCCTGTTAAAATTATGTATAAAAGAGGGTCAAATAAATAAATTTTCATTTTCATTCATTACGATGTAAGCACAGAATTAACTCTAATAACAATTCTATTAAAGAAAGTCGATCATGACACGCTAAGACGCTTTGTAAAATGGTCGAGAAGTACGTTATCGCCAAGTACCAACGGCAAATGATTTAATTACCTTTCTTAACGAAGACTGTATACATCTAGAAGATATACACATGTCTCGAGCTTCTACCAGTAAAGTAAACATAGGTCTACCTAAAACTAATATCACAACTCAACCCATAAACAAACGAAATATGTCAGATATTTATAATGTCAAACAAAACAAACATGTTTACCACTCAAATAACTCAACAATAACATGCAATTACTGAAAATCTAACGCGCATAATATCTATCAATGTTCTGAATTTCAAAGGTTAAATGCTTTTGATCGCTCACGCTTTATACGTACTGAAAACCATTATGTAAATTGTCTAAGCACCTATCATAATGTAAAAACTTGTAAATCAAAAAACACCTGTCAAGAATGTAACAAAATGCATCATACATTATTGCATTTTGACAAACCCAAAACCGACGCTGTTGAGAAGCGACCGGATGCATGACTAGGCCGGAAATCTACCGGAAATTCATTATCTTCTTTAAAGAGCCAAAGAGAGTCGCATTCCATAGCTAAACATAATATTATTGCTACAACAGCTGATACAACACAAAATAATGAAAACAATCAAACTTTGATAAATTCTAGTTTAACCAATACTCGCTTAACTTCTAATAAACATTCAATCACAATGTTAGGCACATTGAATGCACATATTATCAAAAATGCTTTTAAATCTCAAATTGTCACTGCAATACTAGACTTAGGAAGACAAAGTACTTTAATAACAACACGCTGTGCCAAAGCGTTAAGCCTTGGTCTACAACCAGCTGATATGATACTACATGGCATATCTAACAGTACTTCCTAAGTTAAAGGTATTGTGAGCATAACTTTAGCAACAAATTGTGGTGTTAAACTTATACAAAACCATAAAGCCATTGTAGTCGATAAAATCACTTCAGATTTGCCAAAATAGAATATTATTTCGGAATTAAACAATAAATTAAAACATTTAGAATTGGCTGATCCAAATTTCAACAATCCGCACGCAATTGACCTTTTAATAGGTGCTGACTTATATGGAAGGGTCATAACTGGCAAAAAATTAGATTTAGGTTATTTCTTACCTACGGCAATACACACTATATTTGGCTATGTACTTATTGGTCCTGTAAGGACAGATACACTAAACACAAAATCAATGTCTATACTTAACACAAATAACATAGATTTAAATCAACTCGTACAAAAGTTCTGTATTACAGAAGAGTTACCATTAATTCCAAAACAAACAATAGATGAAATTAACTGTGAAACTCATTATGACACTCATGTTTCACGAGAATTGAATGGAAGGTACATTACAAGACTACCTTTTAAACACAACCCAAACAATTTAGGCAATTCTTATGAAATGGCCAAAAAACGGTTTTTACTGTTAGAGAAAAAACTAGACGCAAACCCTGCACTAAAAGCATCATACAACGAATTTATTAATGACTATATAGATTCGGGACATATGACTATCGCAAATGATAATGACTCAACATGTTCACATTATTTTTTACCTTATCACTCAGTTTTTAAAGAAACGAGTTCTACTACAAAACTACATGTAGTTTTTGACGGAAGTGCCAAAACTTCTTCAGGATGTTCACTTAATGACATACTACATACAGGTCCAAAATTATTAAATAATATATGTGATCTTATCTTTCAATTTCGTAGACATAACATTGTATTTGCCTGTGACATTAGACAAATGTACAGACAGATTTGAATCGCACCAGACGATCAACGCTATCAACTTATTTTATGGAGAAATGACAAACTGCAGCCACTAACGACTTACAAACTTGAAACAGTCACATATGGGCTTACGGCCTCGCCTTATCTCGCAATTCGCACACTAAAACAATTAACAATCGACGAAGGTATGTTTCACCCAGAAACATCCCAAGTAATACAAAACAATATATATGTCGATGACATTGTCACAGGTGCTGTTGACATTTCTCACGCACTTGCACTGCAACAGGATATAATCTCTTTGTTAAAAAAGGGACAACTTCAGTTACGGAAATGGACCTCAAACGCACACGAGCTTTTAAACGCAGTTCCTGAAGCTGACAGGGAAACACCTTTACATTTTAGGTCACCTGAAAAACCATTGTTTACCATTTTAGGTTTAAAATGGTTGCCTAAATCTGATGAATTTTTCTATACTATTGAAATTCCACCTCATTCGCCTACAAAACGTTCGTTGCTATCAATAATCGCTATGATCCATGTGGGTGGATTACTCCAGTCATTTTTTATGCAAAATGTATTATCCAAATATTATGGACCTTGGGTGTTTCTTGGGACGATACACTCCCGGAAAACATAACTAAGGATTGGCAAAACTTTATTAAAGATTTGCCCGCTTTGGAAAATTTAAAAATTCCACGCTGTTTAGAATTATCAGAAGCATGTGACATACAATTACATGGTTTTTCAGACACCTCAGAAAATGGCTACGCTGCCGCAGTTTATGTACGTATTGTTGATAAAACCAACATAGTAAAAACGCACCTCTTAATTGCTAAATCAAAAGTCGCTACATTAAAAAGAATATCTCTTCCACGCTTAGAGTTATGTGGAGCACATTTGGTCGCCAAATTGATACACTATGCCACGCAATTGATACAAACCTTTCACAAAATAAATCTTATATGCTGTTGGTCTGATTCCACAGTCACGCTAGCCTGGATACGAACACCACCTTACAAACTAAAGGTATTCATTGCAAACAGAGTTAGTCAAATACAAGAATGGGTATCTCCAGATAAGTGGTTCCACGTTCCCACGCGATTCAATCCATCTGATTGTTCCACGCGCGTAATTTTACCTTCCGCACTCCTTAACCACTCAATGTGGTGGACGGGGCCGCCTTGGCTTAAACTTCCAGTCCCAGAATGGCCAAATACACTGTTGCCAGTGTTGGACATTCCAGAATTACGATCGAAACCCCTCCTCATAGGCATATCTACATCTGAAGAGTGGAACCTCTTAAATCAATTTTCAAACTGGACAATGCTAAAAAGAGTTTTGGCTTACATCTTAAGATTCACCTACAACTGCAAAAATCCAACCAAGCGGAGTGGACCTCTAACCATTTCAGAACTTGAAAATTCAGAATTAAAGATTATCAATATTGTACAACAAATGCATTTCTCAGAAGACATACGTCTTTTACGTGCAAACAAACCATGCACCACGAAAATACAACGCTTAAAACCTTTTCTCGACGCAAATCAAATGATACGAGTAGGAGGTAGGCTTCGCAATTCTCTTCTATCATACAACGCTAAATGTCCGCTTTTATTACCAAAGGATACAAATGTAACACGACTAATTATCAACTATTATCACTTGAAGTATTTACATTGTGGACCATAACTGCTACAATCGCTTTTATTCCAAAATTATTGGATACTATCAGCACGATGTGTCATACGCTCATGCATATTTAAATGCGTAACATAATTCAGATCACGACCTTCGAATAAACTTCTGTTAATGGGAGACTTACCTACCGAAAGGATTACACCCATCAAACCCTTTCAAAAGACAGGTGTTGATTTTGCTGGCCCATTTTACGTCAAAATTCACACTCTACGCTCAGCAAAAATAGTAAAGGTCTACTTATGTATTTTTGTATGTTTCACTACTAAGGCAATTCACTTAGAGATTGCTATGGATCTAAGCACTGACGCATTCATTGATACATTGTACAGATTTATATCTAGACAAGGTATATCTTCCGACATGTATTGTGATTGGGGCACTAACTTCAGGGGCGCCGCCGCTAAATTAAACAAAATTAGTACACAATTCTCTAACCTACCTAATTTCCAAACAAAAATTGCAACGTTCACTGCCGATCAAAAAATTAATTTTCACTTTTTACCTCCCGCCGCACCTCATCAGGGAGGATTATGGGAAAGTGCTGTACGAAGCGTTAAACATCATTTAACTCGCATAGGTGAACACAAACTACCTTTAATGGATTTCATAACATTCGTCACCCGTGTTGAAGCAATTGTAAACTTGAGACCACTTATACCACTTTCCAGTGATCCATCTGATTTAAACGCTCTCACTCCAGGACATTTTTTAACTGGACAAGCTCTGGCCTTGCCAGAACAAAACTTAACTGAAACACCATACAATCGCATAAAACATCGGCAGCAAGTTTAATTATTTACACAACAACTCTGGAAACGTTGGAGCCTCGAGTATCTTTATACTTTACAACAACGCGCAAAATGGACAAAACCATCCGAAAATTTAAAGGTTGGGGATTTAGTTCTAATACACGATCACCAAACAAGCCCATTAGCTTGGCCAATGGGTCGAATTGTGAATACACATCCTGGCACAGATGACAACGTGAGAGTAGTCACTATACGCACACCGACTGGTACTTTAACTCGACCTTCTGTCAAAGTTTTTAAGCTACCTATCGATCATTAAACTCCAATATTTAAACTTTCTACCCTTGTTTCTAATCCTTTCTTTCCTATTTCCTTACGGGCACCGCTCCTAATATCACTTTATTCTATTTCTTACCCATTGGTTCCTTTAACCCTTTATTTTGAAACCACTGTTTCAAGGGCGCCGCTATGTTCAGTATTTTTATATGCCCTTTTCGAATAAATTGGTTTCTCTACATTTACGATTTTCTGTCTCCGTCTAACAATATCAGACCACAATAATTAGTCGATCATACGATCCAGATGAGTCCATGTCAGTCACACGAGGAGTGTTTTTACCCACAATTGCAGAAATGTTCAAGGCTAAATGACATCATCATAGCCTCCCATTGGTCCAGATTGATCGGACTATATCACGTGATTGGGGACGCGTTCCATCTTCTTGAAGGGTAGAAAGTCAGTTGTAAAGAACACCTCATCTGTGTATCACGCAAACGCTAATTCCTTTCAACTCGCTTTAATTTTATATGCAAGTACATAGTTTTCATAACACAACGCGGTATTTATTACCATTCGGCTCTGCCACGCTTTTTAATTATTAACCTATTTTATAAGTGCAATCTGTGTAGATTTAAGAGTGACAAATATAAACAATAGAATAATTATGATAACCAGCTAGCTGTGTTAAGTGTAGTGCTACGTCTGTCTACATCGCTTCCTGAATTACCCTGTTGGACAATTGGACATTGCATCAATTCAAGGTAATGAACTTTACTGTTACTCAATTATTATTTACACAGATTGTAAGAAAGTCTAATTAACATAAACTCTGTACCGTCATTCAACCACTCCTTGGAACTTATAAAGTTTGAGTTAATAGATCTTTGTTTATAACATAACACACGCAACAGATACATTCCAATAAGGGGCACATGACCACATTGGAATGTAAATCAACCAATCGGTAATGAGACATGGCTGCCCCTTAAAAATTCAAAGAAGAGCGGCCCGAGAACTCCGTGGTCTACCGCGGGATTCAGTGACGCTCAGAATGTTCATTTAATGTTATCTTTTCAATCCATGTAGGCTGGGAAACATCAATTCTAAACAGTGGAGGCTTGTTGCAAAGAGGGTACCTTTGTCTGCTTGGCTGGTGTGAAGCTCTCAATAAAAGAATAAATTTGACATTGTCTCTGCAAATACTCTTATTAATAAACACACCACCTTTCAGTTAATGTTATCTTTTGACCGAAGGTATTTGGTAGAACTCCATTTTAATGAAAAAACAAACACAATATTTAGTAAATTCTAGTATTTTATTAAGTCTTGCCGGCCATGGTTTCGCCAGCAAAGGCATTTACAAGGCAGCTTAACACAGGCTAAGGAAGATAAATATAGACTAATGTTTTCATTAAAATAGAGTTCTACCAAGTACCTTCGGTCAATAGTGTAAATTGTATATATTTATTTGGTCTTTGAGCAGGAATATAAAATCAAAGCTGGAACCATGTATTTTCCAATAAAACATTAACACCATCTTTTATTTCCCAACCTCTGCTCTATTCCACTAAATTCAATATAACATACCTTAGGTTTACTTGCTGTATGTAAAGAACGTGTGTTATGAGATGTCGTAATATGCAGAAGAGGGAACCACGTTGTAGCAGCAGAACTACTCATTGCTAACACACTAGGTTCTTCATTTTTGTTACTCAGTGCTGTGTTGATGTTATGACAGGCAGCGATGACACCCAGTAAACACTACAACAAAACAAATCAATAAAGGAAATAGAGATGAGGCTTCGAGGCTTACTCATTAAGATTATTTTTAATAATCAATGATTACCAATTACGATTATTGACGATTAGTACTCATTAAATCATTTTAGTGTTTCTTTTGTAGAATGGGGATTAAAGTAGGGATAGTAAATGTAATACTGTAGTTTATTATACAGTATCAAATAAACTCAACTGTGGGCGCCCATGCGTGTATGTGACACTTACCAAAGATCGGCTTCAGTGTTCTGTCATTTGAAGTAAAAAAGCAAGCGGTAGGATAGAGGGAACTGTTGCCCTTGAACTTGTTAAGAGTTGTATTTCTCATCAGTTAGATCCAGACACGTACATATCACTTCAAAAACTTGTCATTTAAACACGTTACTTTCTCATATATATATTATGTAGTAAAAAGTAATGTTTATATTTTATACTATAATGAGTGTAAATACACTTTAGTTTGATAAGACTGAAGCAAACGGAATTGCTTTCATAACTGGTGTAATATTACTTTAAATTTATTAGAATTAATTAAATTTTGTAAGTTAATAAACTATCAGTGTATATAACATATTTAAAGAAACATAAAATGAGTTCATTTTCAAAACATTTGTTTTTTAAGAGAAATTTTGTTTCAATTCTGTGAAGCTGATAAAGAAAGTGAAGTTTTGACTTTTGTGACAACTCGCCAATAGCCAAATATTTCAAATCAATGAAATTTGGTGCAGCAGACGGATAGCGGTACCAAGCGGAGGAAACTGTAACTTTGGTTTGACTGATGATGTCATACGGCCTAAATTAAACAAACGTTTTGGAAGAATATAGCAATATCCTACGATTCCCAGACTTGAAATAGAATTCAAAATATTCCAAATTATCTCCCATAATTTTATTTTCAAACCCCAAATCAAAATTCAAAGGATAACTAAAGTTATCAATCGCTTAAAGCAGGCTTAATTTCAAAGCCATTCATAAAAGCCTAGATTAAACTGAGCATGACCTCCTCAAATGCGAGATTATTAATTAACAAGACAACATATCAAAATTCAACCAACACCGGTAGATTCCTCATTAAATGTCCTTTCAGAAAACTCATCCAACCTTATACATAAACATTCATACAATTCATATCAGTTTCGCAAAGCTATCAATGTGGTACAAAAAACGAATACGTTAGTTGGACAATGTGACGTCAGCACTAAGTCACGCCCACTGACGTTATCTCAGGGCATTCTTGTATCTAATTTGAAATGTCCCTCGTTCTGTATTAAATATGCAATTTAATAAGTATTTAAATAATTAAATTATGGTAAAAGAAGTAATATCACCGTTTTCCTTAGATAATAAGGAGGTAAAATTGTTATAAAATAATTAGATTATATGTAGTAGGATTTAAGAATTGTTCTATATTAATGTTAATAAATATCTAATATTAGCATAATTCATTGAGTACATTTAAGAGGTAATTAAGTGCAGTAATATAGAAGGCACGGCAAAATTGTAAGGGGGTCTAAGCATTGTATTTTAGGAATCGGGGCATTGTTAGTTCAGATTTTCTAGGGAGCAGACGTGCATACTTTCACTACTAGACTTAACCAGAATGTGACTTAGCTGGAAGAAGATGGGGCCAGATATGATTCAATGAACCGAACACTGATTTATTAGAGAAGCACAATTATTATGGAAGACCCAAGAAGGGTATACAATTATAGAAACCTACAAATTGGTGAGACCAATCCATTTTGTATAACCTAACTTGTGAACATTTTTCTTGAAGTCAATCATCTATTGAACTTTTAATAATTTTAATAATTTTCAAATAATTAATTTCTCTATTGATCCCATATAAAGACATCAGAATTGACTTGATATTTCTTATATAATTTTCATTAAAAAATAAAGAGAGACTATTGTTAATATTTTGCGAATGAAAATGAACTTCTAACTGATTTGACATTTCTTTTAATAATTTCATAAAAATAAAATAAAGACTATTATTAATATTAATTGAACTGAAGTGAACTTTTATTTTAAACAGAAGATACCAAAACTAGACTTGAACAATATAGATTATATAATTTCTTATAATATAAATTTCATGTCATGTCAATTAGGATTAAGAGTAGTTATAGATATGTGTATATAATGTGTAAATATTGTAATAATTGTTTGTGAGGTGACTGGGAAGTGCCGGCAAAAAATTCTCCCTCCCCCGAGATTAAGAGCTCTCTTACTCATCGTAAGAAAGTAATAACTAATAAATAAAAGTAATTAATATTAAAGATAATAAAACACAATTATTTATTTTGTATATCCACTTATAATTAGTCTAGCCGACCAATGGTTTCGCCTGTTAAGGCATTGACGAGGCTGTATTACAGTCTGTAATACAGCCTCGTCAATGCCTTAACACATTCAATGCGGGACACACACCGGTGTGTGTTGGGGTATGCGACTGCAGCGCGGAGCACACACCCGTGTGTAGTTAGAGAGCATGAATGATAATGATTTAGTGTAGCCTAGCTATTTGTGGTGAACGGTTGAGTTTATGTCGCGTGGTGCTTGACTGTTTTGTTGTTCTCGCTGCAGTATTCGTTGGTCGTTCCCGACACGCGCTCTCACACACCGGTGTGTATTGCATTATAGTGTTGTGCATCATTGTGGAGTGTACTTTTTAGGTGTTTATTTTTATACAAACGTTATTCTTGTGTAATTTTTATTCAAAATGGATTCGGACGAGGCTTCTGAGTATTCGGATGTGGACTTGGTGCAAGAAAATTATGGGGAGAGTGACTCAGATGAATACGAGAGTGATGACGACCCTGATGCCTACTCTACCTCCCCTAATTGGACAATTACAACCTCAGGTATGAGACCGATTGAATTCCGAAAAACTGACAGACTGCTCCTTCCTCAGTTACCTGGCAATAATAAACCTATTGATTGGTTTTTTTTATTAGCGGACGAAATTTTTCTTGAACAAATTTGTTCTTATACAAACGCTTATGCTTATGAAGTGCCCGTCCTCACTCCTAAATCTAGAATAAATAAGTGGAAAATACTAACTGTTCCAGAGTTAAAAATTTTTATTGGTTTATTGTTTCACACTGGAACTTTTCGGCTAAATAGACTAGAGGATTTTTGGAAACAAGACTGGCTTTTCGGCTTACAATGTTTTGGAAAAAGTATGCCAAGAGATAGATTCATGCTAATACTGAGATGTCTAAATTTCAGCCCAGCCAATACTACACACGAAAAGTCTATTGATAAAACTAGGTTTCTAGTTGATTATTTTAACACAAAAATGAAAAACCTCTACGAACCCCAAAAAGAGCTATCTTTAGATGAGGCCATGGTGTTATGGAGGGGAAGGCTTAGTTTTAGACAATACATAAAGGGAAAACGCCATAAATATGGCATCAAGCTTTACACCCTAACTGAACACCAGGGATTAATTTTGAGTTTTTTTATCTATTCTGGGTCTGCAGATGAGACTGTTGGTGGTAAGGGCCACACAGAAAAGGTGGTGATGCATTTATTACAACATATGCTTCATCAGGGTTATTCTGTCTATATGGATAACTTTTATAACAGTTATTCATTGGCTGCCAGACTGTTAGCTAATGGCACATACTGCACAGGCACTTTACGGCAGGACAGGAAGAACACACCACCTGCCGTAAAAGAAGCTAAACTAAAGAAAGGAGAAACAATTGCTCGGTATGGGCAAAGTGTTATGATCGGCAAATGGAAGGACAAACGTGTCGTGACATATATTTCGACCGAGTTCGAAAACGAAATGGTTGATTTCATAGACAAAAGAGGAGATATCAAGAAGAAACCTCTCCCTATTGTAAAATATAATACTCATATGAGTGGAGTAGACAGGGCTGATCAAATGATGAGCTACTACCCGTGTGAGCGTAAAACATTACGCTGGTACAAAAAGATTTTTGTTCATGTGCTCCAAATGTTGTTACTGAACTCACATGCACTCTACAATAAGTACAACGACAAAATGTCATTTTATGAATATAGACTTTCGGTCATCAGAGACCTTTTGCCACCACCACCACCAGCAGTAGTGGAATCCCCTGTCCAAAAACAGAAGAGGAAACAAGCCCACAATATAAGCAAAATACTTGAACGTGATGCTTCAAATAGGATAAAAAGAAAAGAATGCAAGTCATGTGTTGTGGCAAAAAAGAGGAAAATGACAACTTTTATATGTGATTCATGCCCCGACAAGCCAGGTCTCTGCCCTGGAGAATGTTTCAATAAATATCACGACGCTCTGTAAAAAGTTCAATATTTGGGTGTTGGGAGGGGTTGTAAATAGTGTTTGGGTGGCGGGAGGGGATGTAAATTTTGTAAATAAACGTTTGTAAACTTAGGTAACAGCAGAACATATACTTTTGTGCTGTTAGGTCTAGTGTTGTGAAGTGTGAGTCAGACTGTTGTTTAGTGCCGCCTGCCCCGCTGTCGCCGCTGACAACGAAGGATCGTGGTGCCACGCTACACACACACCGGTGCGGGCTGTACGATGACGTCATTTTCTCAAGGACAACGGACCGGAAACAACATTTGAAACATCAATCCTGTCTTCTTTTAGTAAACATCAATAAAGTAAGTTTTTAACACCATGGGACTGGCAACAATTGGTAAGGCAAACTTCCAGTAAATACACCGTGCATAATATGGAACTTGCAGATTTTAAAAACTTCAACACGTTGTTTGATAAAAAACAATCGCCTAAACCCCCACTTGTAAATAGAAAGAAGGATGTTAACAAGGAGCCAGTTCTGCTATCAACATGTGTTCAAATTCAGGTTCATCAGGAAAAGATTGGAACGCTTTTTTTGAAAACAGATTTCAACGGTGAAACTCAAGAGGTTGACTTAGTAAGGTTTACAAGACAAGAAGTAACTTTTCCATCAGATTTAAATCAAGTCTCAATAAATCCAGTACCAATTACAAAGAAGAAATTCAATGACTTGATTGCACTTCTGCCTTTTGTTCCCTCAGTTTGCCACGACTTCTACAAACATTTGAAATACAGCAATCAATCTACGTTTGACTACCCTCAAGGAGATGATGATGTGGATACTCTCTAGTGTCGTTGGGACTTATCTTCAACTAAAGTTTAATATATGTTGTGTTTTCTTAATAAACAATGTGTGATTTGCAATGTTTGTATCTTCTTTATTTTCCTGATAAAACCCCAAAATAATGCCATATGCAAAACTTATGAGAGGTATACAACACTATGTCCAACAATGAATTTTTATAAATTTTTGATTAAATGATTTGTTTTATTTGTGTGAATAAATTTTAATGGAATGAAAAAGAAACGTTCTAATAAGATTTTAATAGAATAATTGTTAAAAAATGTCAATTAACATTAAAGTAATGAATTATTTAATTTAAAACAAATCTTAAAACTGCTCTCCTGAAAAATTAGTAAAGTGTGACTTAGTGTCCTTTACCTCCGGGGTACAGAAATATTTGTAGCGTCCCAGACCCCTAATAGCCGTTTTTTCCGCATTGAATGGGTTAACAGGCGAAACCATTGGTCGGCTAGACTAATTATAAGTGGATATACAAAATAAATAATTGTGTTTTATTATCTTTAAACATGGAATTCCACCAAGAACCATCGGTCTCAACAGTAATGATAATTAATATTATATTTTATATATTTTTTTAAAAAAATATCCAATATTACTACTTTGAATATCATTGAATAATTGATCAATTTATCTAGCCAATAAAATAACTTGTTTCTGTGATTTTTTAAACATGTCTTATTATTTCAAAAGTTAATTTAAAGATTTAGAATTTTATAGATATTAAAGTATCTCACTTTGACGACTAATTTCTAGACACAATAAACAAGCCAGACTCTTATACCTGCTAGAGGATCTTTTCTTATAACTATGTCTGTATTTAGAGTCTGCACTAATGAATATCAAGTTGTTGATATCACCATCCCCCCCCTCCATAGCCTTTAGACTAGGAGGGAACCAATGGAAAAATAAGATAATTGAGGGACAGGAGAACTGTGCTGCATTGTAACAGAAATATTGTCAACATATTTCCCCTCCATGCTTTAATAGATAACCATAGATGCTTTTTGATGGCAATCTTACTTGGTTCACATCAACACACAGTGGTTCTTTAAAACACACACAGTTATGTTTGTTATAATTTTCTTATTTTCAATCCATAATTTTCCTCTTCAACAATATTTATCAATTCTGAGATTATACTGTATATATATATATATATATATATATATATATATATATATATATATATATATATTTGTATTTATTCATTTTTTTCTAGTCCAATCCAATTTTATTACATAGAAGGACCAAAGATTGTTTTCATTATCATAGTATGTAGCTATATACACCTGTGTGTACTAATTAGCTATTTATTTCATATTGGGATTAGTCCATTGATTATTAACCTGTTGGCGAGTGTGCACAACATATGCTGTGCTTTAATACATGCTACTCATTTTACCAAAAACAAAACACAAAGGAATATGAATTTATTTCCTTTTTTAAAATCTGAAAACTTATTTATTTTAACTCAAAATAACATAAAAAGATATTTTAAATAAACAATTTTTTTTTATTTACTTTTAGATTATAACAAATATTAGAATTGTTTTAACATGTGATATTGTTGATATACATAGGGAGCCCATGACATGTGGAACACTCGTAGCTTGTTTCTCGTCTCTTTGGTTATGATTAGAGAGTATGTTTACATAGTTTTATTATAATTTGACACATTGGCTAAATATTTTTTTAAATCTTGTATCGATAGCACGCCAAAATTACTGGGCACCATTTTGTGAAAAATCACAGACACAAATTAATTTTCGGGATCGTTGATTGTTTTAGGGAAATGTATTTCACAGTCACAAACTACATGTGGTTTATAATATTAAAATTTATTAGGAATTTGTGAATTCCTCATCCATACTGAAATTATTATAGAAAATAGCAAATATAAATACCATAATGAATTTCCAATTAATACATTGAAGCCTAAGCCCGAGTATAGGTCGGGCAGTCATGCCAGAGCTCACCGCCGAACCCTGAGTATACATCGGGCCGTGCTAAATAATTCTATACAATCGCGATGTCTGCAAATAATCGGGTTTCGGCACTTTCATATAGCTAATTGGTTATTTATCTTTGTATGTCTTTGATTTTCGAATAGTCTGTGCTGTTGATTTGGACTAAATAAAAATATTACGAAACTGGGTTGCTGCCGAACCCTGAGTATACATCGGGCCACACTAAATAATTCTATACAATCGCGATGTCTGCAAATAATCGGGTTTCGGCACTTTCGTATAGCTAATTGGTTATTTATCTTTGTATGTCTTTGATTTTCGAATAGTCTGTGCTGTTGATTTGGACTAAATAAAAATATTACGAAACTGGGTTGCTGCCGAACCCTGAGTATACATCGGGCCGCGCTAAATAATTCTATACAATCGCGATGTCGGCATATAATCGGCCAAGGTGATGGAAATAATTCAATTAGTGACATTTTGAGAGAAAATGTGAATGAACCGATTTATGATTCTGATTCTGAGGGCGAAATCGATGAAAATAACGATCCAGACTTTTTAGTGACAACCTTCGGCCTATTAGTGCTGTGTAGCTATTTTTGTTTGTGTGTGTATTTTACCCTTTTTCAAGACTAAGAAGTGTTTACTGTAAGCAAAATATTTATTTACATGTACTTATATTTAAAAAGGTAGTTTCTTTGGGTTTAAAATGATATATAATAAGTCATGTATAATAAATATAACAAATACCACATTTTTTTAAAAAGATGTCCAAAACCCACAGGCACAATAGAAAAGCAGCAAGTTAGAGAGTTAGGCTTCAAAGTGTTAATGGAAGTACTTCCTACAACAGATATGTAATACTTATAACTAAATAAATTTCCGGAATGTGGAAATCTCCCTGAATATTCTGTATAACCTAAGATTAACAAATTAACCCTAGAACTGGTCTGGTAGACTGGCAGGCCATTTTGTGCATTTTTTTTTAATTCATAAAAAATAGTAATATTATGCAAAACTCAACTTATAAGACATCATTTTTTCTCAGAGAGATACATAGAATTTTGTCAGTGTAAGGAAAAAAAAGTTAGATGTAAAGGATTTGGAGTAAGTATATTAGGAATAAAAAAAATATGCAAGAAATGAAGTGAAAATTCCATAGAAAAGCATATATATATATATATATATATATATATATATATATATATATATATATATATATATATATCTCAAATAACAAAATTTATAGAAAATTTTCAAGATATAAAAAAGTTTTGTAATATTGTTATGAATAAATGTTGGTAAAAATAAAAAATAATTTATAAAAATTTTATTAGAAAAATATATTTTTACCTAGTTTTAAACATTTACTAAAAATAGTAATATTATGCAACTTGTAAAATATCATTTTTCTCAGAAAGAAGATGAAAACAAATTTAGATTTAAAAATTGTGGAGTTAGTATGTCAGGAATCTAAAATTCTTATAAAAACTGAAGACAAAATAACACATAAACGCTTATATTTACCATACAACATTTTTTTTCAAAATATATATACAAAGGTTTTGTAATATAGTTATGAATAAAAGTTGATAAGAATATTAACCAATTTATAAAATTTACGTGATTAAAATCAATTTCTATGTTGGAAAAAACTTACTCAAAAGTTAAATTATTTTTAAAAATTTGACAAAAATATTAAAATTGTGCAAAACACAACTTATTATGTACCATTGTTTAGAGAAAAGTATGGAAAATTGAACTATGAATTTATATATTGTCTAGAATGATACATTTTTTAAAAAATTGAACTATGAATTTATAAATTGGCTAAGTAATCAAGAGTGAGAAAAATTTTCTTCACGTCTTAAAATTTTAACCTAAAAATCAACCAACAAACTTGGATACCAATTTGTTTAGACTATTCAAATACTTACAATAGTTGTAGAATATAGAGTTGTGACGATAAATCTGTACCAACACATATCAACAAAAGATAATAAATAATTCACAATAAATTAAAATTCATAAAACTATCAAAACAACTATTTACTATGCAGTTAGACGTGCCTACACAATGCTAACTGCTTTGTTACAACGTCCCCAGACTTTGTAACGCTTTGTTTACGACTTTCCTTGTGTCAGTCCAGTCCTAAATATTAGTTGGACAGGGGAATAGAATAAAACATTCGACATATATGAAATTCTACTTTCTAATACTATACAGATCGTCAAAAAATCAAAATATTACTAATCGATATTTGACATTTCGTAAAGTATCGAAAAGAAAACTGGATTGGTTACAACTTTGTAGAATGTATATATCTTAAAAACTATAGCAGCTACGATAATTTGGAATACATAGTTCGAAAGAGGAAGAAAAATACTATAAAATAATATCAACTTGAGGTATTTGGACAAGAATTTACAAAAATTATATGATCAATAAGATCATATTTTCTTATATTGCGAAGAACTGTGAAGTGCTCTTCGCTAGCGGCAAAACACTCCAAATATATTGAATTAATAAATTTTTACCTTCTGCTATATACAATTTCGGTTACATGATTATGAAAGGTTGAAAGATTACCTTTGCAATGATTTTTAATTGTTCTGATATGATTATATTTACTAGGCTAAAAGTTGAATTGAAAAAAAATGTGATTTTTAGGGTATAAACACATGTTAAAATTCTTGATTTTGTTTAATTTTTATACAATAAAACTATAAAAATCTAGAAAGATTTGGAAAGCACAGATCAAAATATAAAGAAATCTTCTATACAATAATGTTATTGTGAATTAGTTGAACAGAAATATGGGCATGTGTAAATTAGACGAATAGTAACGTAAAGTTTATTTTTGACTGTTACCAATGTTGATGTGTTACAAAAATACACAAGCTTTAAAAATTTTGGTTACATGAATCTACAGAACTTAGCTTTACAATGGTAGCCTATATTTCTTTATGCGGTATGATGATTTTTACTAAGGCAATTGTTGAATTGAAATAAAAATGATTATTTCGTGGCAGATGGCCCACATATCATTCTGCGAACGTATTTATTTCGGGCCATTGGAACTTTTGGGCCATTTATTTCCGTTGGAACTGGCCTACAATACCAGTTAGAGTCTTTACGTTATAAGTTCATTTCACACAATTTATTGTTTATCAGTTTATATTTTCAATAATGTTCAATACAAATTTGAATCAGTGAATACTTTTCACAAATATTAATTAATAGTTTTTGATCTCAACTTATACTTTTTAATAATGTTCAACAGTATTTCAAATTAGTGAATACTTTTTACAAATATTAGATAATAGTTCTTGTCTTTTTATGCTAGAACTTATTTCTATACATATTTTTCAAAGAAAAAAGTGTCAGTTTGTAAAGTTCAACTTTTATAAAATGAATATATTTATTTCAATTAAAATATATTATAAGTGTTAATATAACTTGTGCACTTTATACCAAGGATGCTCAGCACTGTTTCTACATAAGAACAATTTTTAAAACTGTTTTTTAAATGAAATAGCTCATTTGTTGCGTCGCTATTGTA
Organism: Aphrophora alni; assembly: GCA_963513935.1. NCBI lineage: Eukaryota > Metazoa > Arthropoda > Insecta > Hemiptera > Aphrophoridae > Aphrophora > Aphrophora alni. The sequence continues at coordinate 153,292,491 of OY740765.1, forward strand.
GATTCCGAAGAACTGTTCTAGTTAAATGAAAGATCTTGTATTGGCGAGAGAGTCAAAAACAGGACTACCCTCGCCAGACGAAGATGAGCGAATAAGCTCCCATAAAGCCAAAAAGCACACAGTTTCCCTCTAGTTCAGGAAATATCGCTATTGGTGGGATTTCTGAGAGAATTAGAAATAATCTGTCAAAAGATATTGGCACACTAAACACACTGCACTGATTTTAACATGTTTCAGATCTAATAATTAGATAATCTAATGTTAATTAGATTTAATGGTTTCCTTACTTCTAATAATTTATAAAAACAAAGTTTACAGTTTTCTTACAATTATATATTAATAGTCAATTTCTTCATTCATACGTTGCATTTATTCCCGATTCTGCAACATTAACCAAATTAGAACATTGTCCGTCCATCCATACATGACTTCAATATACGGTCGCAATAATAGTATGATGTGAGTTTCTCACACATTGAACCAATTATTAATCCAAAATGAAACCCAAAATGTGGAATGTAGTACTCTAATTGATGGGAACTAGACACTTTCGATGGGAACAAAAGAATACAAATGTCCTTTGGTATGAAATTAGATTACAAACCTATTTCATTCACATATTTTTTAATTAATTAAATATTTTACTACAGACAAATAATTATGGATTTGTAGATTTTTAGTTCGGGCCAAGGAAAAATTTGAACCTAATAAAAGAAAAAAACTTCAGGCACCATGAATTATAATTATAAAATTCATTAATATGTGAAATTACGGTAAACTATTTTATACACAATTTAAATACATAATATTGAACAAAAAAAAAAACAACAAAATTTATTTGAGAGCAATGTGTCAAATAAAATTAAACAATCTATTTCCAACTTGGGGGATCACGGTGGCTCTTTCTCATACTCAACATTAAAAATGCATTATTTTATAATTTTAACTTTATTACACTATTTACATGTGCTATAAGTTAATATGTGAGTAAATTGAAAGTATTTTGTGGCAATGAGTAGTTTTCCCACAACCGTATTATTCGCAGATTTGAATATTATCTACGTTGGTATTGGACTGTTGACACTCTGTTTCTAACCTTTCTTGATGGCTTTCTCTCTCCTATCTGCAACTGAGACATCTTATTTTTCATAAATTCTCCCCACTATGAATCTAATGACTTTCTTATTCTAAAACACACTTATACTACATTCAAATTATACTACTTTTATGACGATTACTAATATTCACAAACATAAATTAATACTCATTTTACATTTTTATATAACCAAACACTTTAGTTATAATTTAACCTGTTTGTTTTTGAATTATGTTTTACTATTTTTTCAACATCACACACACACTTGCAGCCAAAAACACATGACACATAAAACAACATGCCTCCTAAGCCAAGCCATAAACAAAAGGTACAAAACAATGGACAAAACACAGTAACAGACAACTCAGTGCCTAACCCGTCTACACAAACAGAGTGAAATGTAGGGCCTAGGCCTATACAAACACCATAGTTGTTATCAGAAGCACATCTGTGGGTCAGGATGTATCCTCCAGAACAGAAGAACGATGTTAGTAAGTTCAAAGTAGGAGGGCCTAGAAATTGTCCAAAATCTCGTAAAGTTATAGACTTTCTAAATCTTTTCATGATGACAGCTGTGTGGAGTCTTATGGTCAGAGAGACCAATAAGCACGCCCAGGCTGTGTTACGTCAAATACAAGAGGCTGGAATGAAGAATAATTACAGAATCGAAACTTGGGTTGGCGCAACACTTGGTAAGATGAAGAAATTATAGGCTATACTGATAAAAATGGGGTTAACAAGTAGAATGAATATCAGTAGCTATTATGACTTGTCTAGTAACCAACACATTCCTTTTTATGGCAGAACAATGTTACTGAAACGGTTTCAAAATATAACGGCAATGTTTCATTTGCAGACATTCCTGAATATGGTCAACCTGGATTTGATCCATGGTCAAAAATTCGGGACTTTGTGACAATGATGAATGAATCATTCAAATAGTACTTTGTGCCGTATCAGAATGTATGTATTGATGAATCCATGATCCGCATGAAAAACCTATGTGGTTTCATTCAACATATGCCTAAAAAGAGACATGCTTGTTATGGTATCAAGAAGTTTGAGTTGTGTGATTCATATACTTCTTATGACCTACATGTTTCCCTCTATAGTGGTACAGAGTTCTTGGCCAAAGGTCCAGAACCCTTCACCTATAATGTTGTGAAGAATCTGATGGAGAAAGCGAATTGTTTGGGGAAAGGCTACGACTTATTTACAGATAATTTCTACACAAAACTACCTTTTTGCCGGTTTTTGTTAGCCATAAAAACCTATATGACGGTTAACATAAATTCCAAAGAGTTAAGTAAAAGACTTGTTACAGCTGACCTTGAAGAGGGTGAAATCTTGTATTTCAGAAAAGGTACAATACTTGTGAAATACAAACAGAAGAAGTTCAATAAGCCTGTGCTTCTTGTATTCACTGCAGGTCATGCTTATTTCAAATTGAACAAACCTGCTATCTATACTTTCATTCATTTCCACTAGCCTCTACATGATTATCATTCACTTCCACTAGCCTCTACATGATTATTTACTTCCTCTTCTAAACGTTTTATTTAATTATTTATTTCAGCCTTAAAACTTTCTAATCCCCTCCTTTTATTGACTCATTTGTTTCAACTGTTCTATCTCAACCGATATTTTTTTCTAAAATTTATCCATCTTTTCAAACAACCTATCTCCAAATTTTACCCGACTCTGTCTATATGTTTCAAAACTTTGTTCTAACTTCAAACTGTTTTGTTCCCATTTTTTATCAAAATTTTTAATTAAAACTACTTATCTTGTTTACTATTTTCTAGCGTTAATTCTAGCATTCACATTCACATTATAATTACAGGGCCTATTTTCAAGTTTAGTTATTTTTATTCAAAAATTATCTTTAACATTTAAACATTAATATATTTATAAAGGGGGAAAAAAATTAAAAGTTTCTCTTATTGTAATAGTTGAATCTAACCTAACCTTGTCAGCTTTAAATTTTATAACATACATATTTCCCTTTATTATTATTTATTCATAGGTATTAAGTAAAATAGTATATTTTTAGATTCCTGTACTTAATTTTGCCCTTTCGAATTTCATTTTATATTTAAAGAATCAATCGAGCCCCAAGTTGGTACGCCAATTGTAATTGTTTAATTATATACCACTTACTGAACTCAGTTGTTTTACTCTAATTTTGGTTACAAAGGTTATGATTCTAATTCTTTACTATTTCATTACCAGTCGTATTTGGATTCTCATTTTTCTTATTGTATACCCAAATTACACTGATAATAAAAGTTGCTTTAAAATATCTTTCTTTACTATTAATTAAATTTTCTTTTTGTTCTGTTGAGCGCCAATAAGTTAATTTTTGAGAACTTATACTGTGTGATTTCTATAGGATCATGAATTCATAGAAAAATGTTCTAGGCTAAATTTAATACAGAAGTCTACTTTTCTGACATACATACATATTTATTCTTTAAACCTGATAACATAATACCTGAATACATAACATAATAAGACATGAAAAATTATAACAAAAATAGAGAAAAAAAAAAGGTTTAAAAGTTCATGACAAAGTCCTGTTAGATAGTTCTAACACTAAAATTCAACATTATATTTGTTCGTTTCCAAAAACAAAGTTTGTAAATATTTTTGTTTTTACGATTACTATTCTTATTTTTATTCATTCAACATATATGTTCATACTTTGGATTATAATGAAAATATATCACATCTTATATCAAGTGATGCCTTTTTTACTGAATCTAACATACAATCTTTAGATTGTACTTGGATTTGTCTAAAACACTTCTTCACAAAATACTTCAACTCTCTCAAATATGTTATCGAGTCTAGTGCCTGTTCTTGTCGAATGCTGTTTCCACATGCTGGTTTGAGATGTTTCCTCTTGGTTCGGGACTGATGATTGTTTTCGACTAACTTCCTCAAGAGATGTTTAGCGCCTTCTCCCGCTTATGATGTCTTTTATTGTATTAGAATTTCCTCCAATGTCATTATTTGTTAATCTATGAAATACTCTTTTACCAAACTTATTTCTACATTTTATATAGTACGGTATGATTAAACCTTTTAAAACAAAAATATATTTATATTTTACAAAAAGCTTCGTGGTCGTATTCTATATTTAGAAAATATGATTAAAATATTTTATTTTTTTATTTAACTGCTTAGTTCTGTAACACTCTACTTCATGCATGTATATATATATATATATATATATATATATATATATAATCAGACCATACATATCTTTTTAACCAGAAGTAACCACTCCTCAAGTCTCATTTTTCTTCTTCTAATATAAGTATATATAATCTAACCGAACTTTAATTTATCGAAAAATGTGAAGCATTACTTGTCACATACAAATACCTTACTATGGTTCTTTGAAACATTTTTCTTAACTAATTATATTGTCGAAGCAATATTAAAATAGGGAAAAAGATTGTAAGGTGGGAATAGAGAGATATCCTTTTTTGTCTATAAACGATAACTACACAATAGACACTTTTTAACATCAAAACCAGTAGGTTCAATTTTAGTAGAGTATCTTTAAAACTGTATGGTCTGGATGGTTTTGTTCATTAAGTAACAAACCTCCCAATATTCTCAATCGATAATTTTATTCTTTTACAATATTTAAATTATTTGCTTATTATTTACCTATAATTCATATAGAATAATGTACTATAATTAAAGCACACTCATTAATTTAAGTTTTCAAGAAAAAAAATTTATTTTTTTTACGTGTCCTAGTAAGGCACAAGTTTTGTTTTACGTTTAATTATTTTTTAGAAAACCCAAAATGATTTTCTTTTATTTAACACGAACATATAAATCACCACTCACAGACTCTGAATGATTTGTTTCTAATTAAATATGAAAATGCTAAGACTAACAAGTATAACTTAACAATTCAATATTATTTTCTATTTCCTGCCAATAATTATTATACCTCCTCACCTCTCCTCGCTGATCGCTGCTGCTTTATCTGGGTTATTTGGTTCCTGGATGATACACTTTTTAAAAAAAAATTATTGTGTCCCTTCTAACAATAGTGTAAAATATTGAATAACAAAAATCCTCTTATTGATAATTATATGAGTTCAATTGTGTTGGTTTGAGATATGCTTTCATTATTATAGGCCTCATGGTAATCAATTTGATAATATTAATGACATGTTTATTGAATAAATGATGTGAATTATAAAATTTTCAATTTTCAGACACCATCATTAAAAACCAACATAAACCGATAATGACCAAAATGGTTTTTCACCATAAAACACACAAAAAAAACCAACATTGAAACAAAGGCAGATGATTTGTCTCCCTATTATTATTATCATAATAGTAAGTTTTAAAACAAATCTTTATTATTTTTCTTCTGAACATAAAACCAAAACATAATATGATAAATTATACAATACTGACCAAATATATCACAGTCGTAATGTGAAGTGTTAATCTATCACTATGACAGCCCATATGGAGTTTGGTAAATTATAACGTGCATTGTTAACTATTTTCAACATTTTCATTGTGTCTACAATATCAGCTAGATACATTTAAAAAACAACAAGAAATATAAATACAAACAAAACTAAGACAAAATAAAATACCAAATTAAGTTAAAAACCAAGTAAGATGATATAAATTTTGCAAAACCAACAACATAAAACTCGGATAACAGTACAAAGTATAATGAATATTACAAGGCTGATATTTAAATTATTATCACGCCAGAAAACTATTTTTACTGTAGTTACATGTAATATTATTTGAAAACTAAAACAAATTATTTTTAACACAATTATTACTTACTTTGATGTGACAAATAATATTTCTTCTGGCATAATAAGTTTCCTAAAATTAGTATCTCTTTTTAATGCATTATCACATTATTCTTCTGTTCTAGAGATGAACCACAAATGTTTGATAGCTCAAATTTACAACCACTGCCGTAAATTTAGCATACTTTCAATAACATGCTAATCAGACGTCATTGTAAGAATAATACTAAATAAAAAAACTAAATAAAGACTACAAAATTTTAATACACCAAATGTTGTAAAGAGGCTTGTTTATTTCAGTATGTGTTGAATTGTTTTCAGTCATTTGCAGATTCAACCTTAGACTATGTTTTCAAATAAAATGTACAAATATGCAAGAATTACTAGTTTAATAATATTAGATAGATAGATAAAGCTCCTCCACAAATTACCTGAGTTCGTTGAACACTGCGTTTAACATTATCGTTAATGTATGGTGCAAAGACATTCAAATCAAATGGATCGACCTTGCTTTCCAATTCTGTCATAACATCTTGAGCCTGTGCTTGTAGTACCTAAATAAAACTCTTTGATATTAGGAACTTTTTTTTTCAGAAATATTTAAATTTTAAATTCTAATATTAATTTTTCAAATGTAGACTATTAAATCTTAGACAATTTTTCGAAGGGTAATTCTATAAGAAAAGAGAAAGAGGGTTTTGATTTTTAAAATATGTAAATAAAAAGTACGATTCTTTCATTAGCATAAGCTAATAACAGCACAGCACAGCTGTTTAATAAATACAACAGTATATAAAGGGCGGCTGGTAAGAAATTGCTACCCTCTTTATAAACCCTCCAACCGATAACCTGCTTGGAACGAGCAGATGAACTCGTGGTAAGTGACTAAAAATCACTTTTTTCAATTCATATTTACCCTATTACAAATTATCGTATCACAATAATTTTTACACAGTTTTAAAGCTAATGTTCCATAGATTCAAATACATACAACAAAAAGTTAGGAATTATATTTAATAAATTGAAAAAGTTTGTGTATTACGCTCAATCAAGTTTCGCGGCAAACTGAAATTCAAATTATGGCATCCATTCGTCTAATTTCCACAAACCAATATAACTGTCTAACTACTTTAGAGTAATACTATTTTATAGTATTTTTCCTCTACTTTCTAACTTTGTATTCCAAATTATTCTAACTTCTATAGTTTTGGATCTATAAAATTAAAACCAAACCAAGAGTTTTGTATGCCTTCTTCATCTAAATATATCACTTTTTTTCAATTTAACGTTTAGCCTAGTAAAATACATGCTATCGCAATAAACAATATACTGTTGAAATCGTTATCTTTGAAGCTTTCGTATTCATTCCAACAGATTGTGCCAAAAGCGAAACTAGAAATTATAAAAATTAAATGAAGTTGCTCTATTTTTCTGTCAGAGAGAGCCATGAGTGGCAACTGATTATATAAGAAAATATCATTATATATTTTTTTCTAAATGTTAATACTCAGCCAAATACTACAAGCTGACAACATTTCATAGATTTTTTCATCCTCTTTTGAACTATGTATTTGAAATTCTTATATCTGTGATAGTTTTTGAGATTTATACATTCTACAAAGTCATGAACAAAATTAACGGGAGCAGTTTGTAATGTCTTGTCTTTAGTGAATTGTGAAAAACGAAGACATATTTTCATATTTTTTCAGCTGTTTTATTCCATTGAATAGACGACATTCATTTCTACATAAATTATACAAAACAATATGTTATAGGCAAACTTATAGAACTGGAATTCTGTTGGATTGAAATGTTTTGCGTCTTGTCTGAAGTGTCAAATTGCATACATTCAGTGCGAATTGGCCTGTTTCAAGTGTGGCTCGATTTATTTCTGTTTATGTGAACTTATTTGTTATGTAGAGTGATTTGTTTATTATAAGTTGTTTATACAAGTTATAATATATTCATGTTTGTTTCTAAAGTTTATTTATTTAAAATAATTTTAAGTTTTTCAGTTATTTTCTTTCAGATTTACCTAGTACAAAGTTCTAGGTTATGTCAAATTGGGCCTTCTTTCTACGGAAATTTCCACTCTGTCTAGTGAAAATTGTATAAATTGATTTTCTATTTATCAAATATTATCCACATCTATATTACAAAACTTTAGTCTTGAAAAAAATGTTGTACTGTGAATATACGCTTTTATGTAGAATTTTCGCCTAGGTTATTGCACGGTTTTTTGATTCAATGTCATAATACCTCCAAAATTTGTACATCTACAATTTTTGGAATTACACACATAAAATCTACATACATTTCTGAGAAAAATGATAGTAAGTAGTTGTAATTTGGATAATGTTACTATTTTTAGTGATTCTTTTCAAAATAGGCCTAACTTTCAGCTTTTTTAGACTTTTCACATAATTTTTTTCTTCTTAATACAAATTTTAGAAATTGATTTCTTTTTACCAACTTCTATTCACAACTACATTACAAAACTTTTGTTTAACTTGAAAAAAAAAATTTTTAATTTTTTAGTATGATACATATAAGCTTTTCTGTGGGATTTTCACATTTTTTGATTCCTGACATACTTACTTCAAAACCGTAACATGTAACATTTTTTTCTTTACACAAATAAATTCGGCAATATTTATAGTAGGCGGTTGAAGGGTTAAAATTGTTATTAATTGAGATAGTTATACACAATTTGTAACTTTTTTTTTTAGCAAGGTGCTGCTTCAAAATCATTTTAATAAAATTTGAACATTAATGACCCAAACCAAAGTTCAAAATCCTTTTTCTCATTCACACAAACACAACAATACTGTTCTTTACAAGATTATATGGATCTTATAAATTTGATCCCTTATTAAATTGCTGATTATATTATAATTAAATAAATAATTTTTTACCTTGTTGTAGCCAAAGTAATTCGTCATTTTATGTGAACCACTACAGCCCTGTTTCGCCGACCACAGTCGGCTACATCAGGTGCAGGACTCAACACTGAAATGAAATATATCACAACACTTACTCACACAAAGAACACAAATACATTATAAAATTATCCAAAGCTTGCTCTTCATAAAATATTTTATGAAGTCCAACCGTTGACTGAAGTATTTAAGTTGTTTGTAAACTAACTGTTGTTTGTGAAGTCTGCTTTGTTTGTTTAAAGATTGGATATTGTATCATAAATGGGATTGGTTGCAAAGTTCAAATTTTCGTTAAGAAGTAGGTTTGGGTTATTTTTATTATGGAAGGTGTATATAGTGTATTCCTCCATTACATCTAGACGATATCTTTTCTTCTCATTGTGAATAACAGTTAGGTTGGTTTTGATATCAGTGTATGTATGATTGGTGTTTGTAGCAACACGCAACCCCTTTGTATCATTACGCTAAATTGTTGTATGAAAATATAATTGTATACAGTTGTAACATCTAGGCTTGTAAATAAATAACTCGCAGCAGAGAGGTAGAAACACTGAATTACTCAAGGCCATGCAGTGTGGGGAACATGTGCACACAACTAGGTTGAATTGCGACCTATAAGTACAAGCCATGTCTGCTTCAAAATAATTCTGTTTCACAGAGCACCTGCAACACTCTTCTCTCTCTCTCTCGCTGATCTTGTTACCTAATTTCTCTTGTTTTCTTTCTTTATTGTTCCTTACTGTCCTTACGTGATTTGTCAGCTGATCCCGGCAGCATGGAACCCCATTCGTTGTCCGAGGGCTGATCCCCTTGGGACGAGTGTTACCTCTGTGGTCTGTTGGCTGATCCCAGCAGCACAGACTTCTCCGTTCGTTCTCTGAAAGCTAATCTCTCCTAGAAGAGCATTCCAAACATCCGAGTGGTCTGTCGGCTGATCCCAATGCACTCTACCTCCTTCGTTGTCTAAGGGTTGATCCCCTCGGGACGAATTCCTTTAAAAATTCCTACCACATTATTTCATACTGAATATGCATATTGTTGAAGCCCTTCTGATACCTAAACGATAGTATCTATATCCTTAGTCTAAACCGAAACCCAGCTCCGACAATTGGTGACCAACGACGTGATACCAAGACAGCACGATGTCGCAGGAACGATCAACAGAAACAACCGCAGATCCAGTTGTAGTCATCAACGTTCCAGCATGCATACCGTCATTCTGGGAAGAACATCCGACACTATGGTTCATCCAAATGGAAGCCATATTCACAACCAACAGGATTAATACAGAGGACAGAAGATTCCAACTCATCATTAGCCAGTTGCCCTACAAGATCTTAATGCAAGTGGCAGACTTAGCAAGACAACTTGTAGACCAACCTTACACTACATTGAAGGAGAGGTTGACCACTACTTTCAGCCACAGTAAATAATGTCACATCCTACACTTGTTGGTAGAAACACTGTTAGGAGCCTTAAGACCGTCTCAACTCTTATGGGAGATTCAAACCCTAAGCAACACTGTGACCAACGAAGTCCTGAAAACAATCTGGCAAGGGCCCTTCCAGCTCTCACAAAAGAGATTTTGACTATCATCTCAGAAGACAATCTAGAACTTCCCACAGCAGTAGCTGACAAAATCCTGGAAGTCAGTGGAGTCAGCACAGTCTCAGCAAGCTCCAGCACCTCAATCAATGATCTTATATATGTCATTCATAGATTATTACAGGACATGGTTAAGATTACCAAGAAAGCATCATGTGGCAGAACTCCAAGACCTCGCTCAGCCTCATCGAAAGGAAATAAAAGCCCTTGAAACAAAGGACTCTGCTTCTACCACAGAAGATTAGGTGTGTGAGTCAGATAATGCCAGACACCTTGTTCTTGGAAGCGAGACCCAAGACAAGAAACACCCGGACGAGACCCAGATGAGTTAAACTACAGTCAGTGGCGGTAAAGACAGAGCTTGTCGCTGGAACACCTTACCGCCGTCTTTTCGTTACTGACCGTCAGACAGGGGAAGGATTTCTTAGACACCGGTGCAGCCATATTCATCTTACTAAATCGCAACAGGATGAGCCGTCATTCTACAGAGTATTTATTATACACCGCCAATGGGACACAAATAAGCACCTATGGCTCCGTATACAAATAAATCAACCTAGGAGTAAGACACCTTTTCGCCTGGACATTTGCAATCACAGATGTTCATCATGCCATCATAGGAGCTGACTTCCTCACCAAGCACAACTACTAGCTTACTAGTAGACCTGACTACGAAGCGCTTGATCGACCAGACTATGAGTCTCGAAATCAAAGGAAGAGTTAGCAGTGCATGTCCGCTACACCTTTTGGCTATACCCCACGGCCCAGGTACAAACATCTCCTGCAAGAATATCCCAATATAGTTAGGCTAACTCCAATAAGGATAGCAAAGTCAAACGACGCCATGCACTATAGAGAAACTAAAGAACCACCAGTACACGCTTAAGTATAACCCCTGCAGCATACCAAGCAGTCAAATTGGAATTCAAGTGGATGATGGAAGGAGGAATCTGTCACCCATCCAAAAGTCTCTAGTCTAGTCCTTTACACATGGTGTACAAGAAGAATGGAACTATCCGCCCATGTGGAGACTATCGTCAGCTGAATGACAGAACGTTACCAGACTGAATGAAGTTCCCAACCTTCATGAATTCACTAATCAGCTATACAACACCAAGATCTATTCAGTCCTAGACATTGACAGAGCCTATCATCACATCCCAGTAGCACCCGAAGACATCGCCAAGACAGCTATTATTACGTCATTTGATCTCTTCAAATTTCAACGAATGACTTTCTGATTCCAAGATCCCAAGTACATAAAGCCCACATCCGAGAAGTGTTTCGACGCCTCAACAACAACTGTGGTGATTACCACCACTACCCCCTCCCCTTCGTGAATCTATACATATCCGCCCGGCTAGCTGATAAGAGAGTGGTGGATATGTATAGATGTGTATAGATTGGAAACGTGCTGGGCCCATAACCCAGAGGTCAGTGGATCGTAACCACGCTCTGCTACCATTCTGCAACGGTAGCGAGAAAATGGGAAATGCTTGGGGGGTACTATTTGGGTGGTCCGCGGATATACTTTGATAATGTATTACCGGGTCTCGATCGCGTGGTAAAATTAATATAAGTACCCTGGGCGAATCTCAACTTAGGCTAGCCATTTTTGACGAGTATTACTACAAACTAATTAACTAAAAATAAGAGTATTACACTAATACCAATGTTAATATTAACTACACTGTATTGCAACAACATGTGTCTATAGCAGGGCCTTTCATGGCCGCGTATAGTTCGACAAATAATTTTACGTTAAACCAAAATCGCGATGCGCCCTGATATAAACCCTAGGGCCCTAACGGCCCTGTTCCTTTGAGTTTAGCAAGGCATGTTTGAAATTTACGGCACTATAATATAAATTTAATGAGAACGCTGTGAGACGTCTTGAGTCACCGCTGTCTCGAGCACCACTCTCTTATCAGCTAGCTGGGCGGATAAGTATAGATTCACGAAGGGGAGGGGGGAGTGGTGGCAATCACCACACAACGATCAACTCTGAAGCTCAGCAAGTGCATCTTTGGTCAGTCCCAAATTCAGTTCCTAGGATACCATGTCTCGCCAGATAGAATATTTCCGTTGGAAGAAAAACTTCGAACCATATGGCAAAACCGGCAATAGTAAAAGAACTAAGATGCTCCTCTAGGGATGGTAAACTTCCACCAAAAGTGCCTACCTCATGCCGCTCACATGTAACAAGCATTAAACAGAAATCGACATGGTTCAAGGAAGAAAGACCGTACACCGCTATATGGACCGACTCAGCAGTCCAAGCCCACGAAGCTACAAAGCGAGCACTGGGAAATGCAACATGCCTAGCACATCCATCGCAGAATGCACAGTTGTTTCTAGCCTGCGACGCAAGCCACACAGGAATGGGAGCAGCTCTACAGCTAGAGGAAGGAAACAAAATCCAGCCGCTTTGATTTTTATCAAAGAGTTTCAACGCTGCACAAAAAAACTATAGCACTTATGACAAAGAGTTGCTAGCCATCTTTGAGGCCATAAGACACTTCTGTCCACAGATATAAGGTAGAACATTCACTATCCTAACAGATCATAAGCTACTGATCCATGCTGCAAAACAGACATTCAAAGCTGCCTGTCCTAGAAGATTATACCGACTTAATTTCATTTCACAGTTTACAACCGACATAAGGTACCATCAAGGTTCAGAAAACATAGTAGCTGACACAATATCACGAATTGAAAACATATGCGTTCCAGACAACCTCAACACCTTGGCTGCCGCCCAAGAAGAAGACCAGGAGATCAAGAGTTTATTGAAACAAGATAACTTGCATCTAAAATGGTTACTGATACCTGAAACAAACATCAAATTGTTTTGCGATAATTCTAAAGGCCAACCTAGACCTTGTACCGATGAAATTAAGAGAATCTGTGTATCACCGTCTACACAACCTCACTCATTCAGGTGTCAGAACACGACAAGAACACTAGTGGCACAATGTTACTTTTGGCCTAGGATGAATCAAGACGTTGGAATCTAGACACGAATCTGTATATGCTATCTACAAGCCAAGATTCATCGCCATACTATCACACCGTTTGGGAAATTCCAAACATCACCAAGGTTAGAGCATGTCCACCTCGAGATAGTAGGACTCTTGCTGCCGTCCGACAATAAACGATATTGTCTTATGATGATAGACAGAACCACGCATTGGCCAGAAGCAGTCCCAATAAGCAACATAGAAGCCTTTATAATAGCCAATGCATTCTATACCAATTGGATCTCACGCTTTGGTGTACCATTACTCAAAACCAAAGACCAAGCCAAGGCAGACAATTTGAGTCATAACTATTCTCAATTCACAAACCTCTTTGGAATATCACGGATCTGCACTACGGCATATCATCCACAGAGCAACGGATGTATCGAGTGTTAGCATAGAACACTCAAAGCGCACCTAGAAGAACACCAGTGGACAAGATCACTCACCACTGTGTTACTAGGACTACGAACTCTTACGGCAAGATAAAAACTTTAGTGCTGGACAATTATTATATGGACAATCCCTACGTTTACCAGGCAAATTCTTTACGCCCACACGGAATGTAAAGGACAGCAATTCGTATTTGCAGCCTTTAAGAGAAGCTACGGTATAGATAAGAAGCAAAAAAAGGAGCCAACACAGCGTAAAACCTTTGTAAGCGAAGATTTAGCACACACTTCACATGTATTTCTACGAGAAGAAAGCCCACAAACTCTACAACCTGTATACAAAGGGCCTTTTAAAGTTATAAACCGGGATGGGAAGACAATGCACATTCAATTGCCTGCCTGACAAAAGCATGTGAGTATCACTGGACAGAGTGAAACTAGCCTACTTCCTGAGTAAAGAACAAACAAACAGGCTTAAGCAAAATCATTACTCGGCACCATCCAATTTACAAAACTCATTTCCGTCACCGCCACCGTTTGCTCCACTGATCACAACAAGAGACTTCCATTTACAAGGTACAGAAAGCATTTACACAACTAGGTCTGGACACATTGTAAAATACCAGCCCGTTTCATGTTAGAATAAGTAATGAAATATCTACCATTAAACAAATAGCAAACGCAAATGGTTTCGATTAAAAAATTATAGACAAATAGGTACATAAAACAAAAAATTTAAATCGACAATCGCAATAGCAAGTTTCAACATAAAATAAAAGAGAATAAAAACTGTATACCTATGAAATGTAACTATATTCTAGGCCGTCTCACCAACAATATATTCCACAAAAATGGTGTCAATATCGCTTACTGCATATTCAACAACCTAAGCAATTTCTTCAATAAAAGATCAAAACCAAAAAAACAGAAATAAATATGACAACGGTGGAGTGTACAAACTCACATGTAACCGTTGTGACAAAATTTACATAGGTCATACTGGAAGATCTTTTGCTCAAAGATTCAAGATTCAACATTTACCTTCTTATAGAAGCATCCTCTTCAAACATAGATCCAATAATGCTGAACATATGATAAACTCCAATCATATACACACGGTTATCAAAACCAACCTAACTATTATTCACAATAAGAAGAAAGGATATTGTCTCGACATATTGGAGGAAAAGTTGAACTTTGCAGCCAATCCCATTTATGATGCAATATCCAATCTTTAAACAAACAAAACAGACTTCACCAACAAAAGGTTAGTTTACAACCAACATAAATACTTCAGTCAATGGTTGGTAGTACACGATTGACTATGAGGCCACACCCGTGTACAATTATCAAAATATTAAACAAAAAGCAAGCTTCGGATAATTTTATAATGCATTTGTGTTCTTTGTGTGATTAAGTGTTATGATATTTTTCATTTAAGTGTTGAGTACTGCACCTGATGATGGCGATTGTGATCGGTGAAACAGGGCTGTAGTGTTTCACATGACATGAAAAATTGCTTTGACTACAGCAAGGAAAAGAACTTATTTATTTAATTATGTACAATAATAATAAAGAAATTCAGTGATTTACAGTGGTGACTTAAATATTTAACACTTTGCGTGCCATAGTCGTACTAATATGCAGGCAGGTATCATAGAAATATTGCCACTGGTATACAGAGTAAGATTCCTTATTTATATATATCATATTTCTTAGTACATTTTTTTTTTCATTACATTAGTAAACAGTCTTTTCTTTATCACTTTAAAAGCTACATATAATTTATATGATCTTTTTAATCCTTGAACCACCTCTATGTGTTAGAATGTGTTATTTTTCTCCCTTTATCAAATGACTAAGGATGCGCTAACCAAAGCAGTGTGGTTTATGTTTGAACAAATGTTGCAAATTGTAATTTTTGTTTAGATGTATAAGCTTATTTGGTATGTAGTTTTAATCTTATTGTCTGTTTTTATGCATCATAGTAATAAATGTTATCAATATATTTAGTATACACATAGTTATTGCATTTACAACATTTTGATCAATTTTTATTTTTTTATCAAAACACATTATAAAGAGCTGGAAAATAAACTTGAATTACAATTAACATGAATTGTTTTATTTTTGTATGATAATATAGATAACAACCTTTAATGTAAAAAAAAATACAAACAATGTTATCTTATCCAGTTACTTAATACTTAGTAACGATTCTGGGAAAATTGCAAAATTAAGTGAATTGATGGGTATGCATAATGCTATTTTCACATAACACTCAAAATGTTAAAAAAACTTTAATTAAAAATGTATGGGGGCGGGGGCGAAATTGTAGTTAATTAATATCTAAAGAATTATGGTCATCAATATAATTTAGCTGAATGTTAATTATTTGAACAGATGATTACAATTTATCAAGTTTAATTAAAGGTTATGTTTACACTGATGTGTAAAATTTTCTTTAAGAAAAGTGGTGATATACTTATTTTATAAATTAATATAAATTGTAATTATATTCTAAAAGATAAAACTTTCAAATTCCAAAAGTAAAACTGTTATTTCATTCATTTGTATTCATATAATTCACTAAAATTGTTACATTACTGAAGATAATAAAATCATGTGTCAATCAGAATGCTTTTTCAACAAAAACAATTAAATAATGGCTAATGCTGGATATAATGGATATGGAGGAAGTTATGCTGTTTTATTGCTGTGTTTAATTAACCTCAGTGGTGAATTTTCATTGTTAACCTTGTTATAAGGAACCTTAAGTACCTTTTTCATTTCAAGGTTCTTATATGAATGTTTATTATTGTAATTAATCTTTTATATTATTTATTTATTCAACAGCCCCTGACTGTTGGCTTAGTCCAAAATACAATTTTCAATTATCAAATTAACAAATAAACATTGTTAAATAAAAAAATATATTTCAACTGAATATAAAACGTTTAACATAGATTTTTTAGCAAGATATTAAAGTAATGATAACCATTTAAGAATAAATTATTAGTAGAATATAACAATATATAATAATATTTTTAATAAATAGTATAGGGTAAAACAATAATAACAATTTAAAAAATTAATTAAAAAATATCACATACCCTTCGATGCCACCTATTTTTGAAGAAACAAAAGTCATGTGGAAATCATTTTCTATCATGGCTATGAATTGGGTTATTGAGAAGTGGGTTTAAATTAGCAGAGAAACTTAATAAAAAGGTTTCTAAAAGATAATGGGTAGGTGAGTAAATTATTTCATTTAAATGCCTCTCTACACGAATCTGTAGACTTGAACTTAAATATATTTCTTATCGCCTTCTTTTGCAGCTGAAACCTTGTTAGACTCACTGGTTTAGTGACCCCACACTCACACCAAACTTAGATGGATGTAAAAGTGTGAGTAATACACCTTTAAACACTATTCATAAAGGTTTAATGTATATTTCTATGTGGTAATTGTGCAAAATGAAAAAAAAAATGTGGTCTTAACCCTTTTAGTGCCACGCACCAATATGATCGGCGTGACATACGTATGCAAAAAATTGGCAACACCAATTAATTGCTTCGGCTCATTTGATATTTGTGCACATAGTTCCTATGAATTCTAATGGATGAAGTTGGCGTTCACTTAGTTCTATTTGGCAATCTTTCTGCTTTAAACCGATATAAGAATCGCCCTATTTGGAAGGAAAATTGTCAACTTAGTGAACAGCTGTTCCGATAGAACAGACATAAGTTATAGCACAGTTGAGTTGAAAGTGTAATAACATTGCTACGTTTTCTTTATAAGAATGTTTATTGTATTTTTATATATTTTAGAACAATAAACTTGTGATTTTTGTTATTGTGTTTTATTTTAATAATTTTTTTTTTATTCATTTAGTTTAATATATTCATAATTAGTTTTTCTTTAGTAACATTTACTGTAGGCTTGGCCTATCTAACCTACAAACCTTGTTTACTATAAACTATTTTAGATATTTTACTTTAGTTCTTTGTTATATTTAAAATGACTTCAAATTTACTTAAACAAGGCATCAATGATGAACTTTTACTTGGTGCTCATGATGACTGTTTATCAGAAGATAATGATATAGATTCAGGAAGTGACTTTGATTTTTTGGGTAGGCCTGACAGTGCTCCTAACCAAAATGTAGGCCTACAAAATAAATGTTGATGAGTGGATAAAAAAGAAGACACTAATGCAGATGATTATGCTCATTTGTTTTCATTTAATGAATTACCTGGTCCTAAATACAACTCTTATTCAGTTGATTGTAGTTGAAACAAATAGATTGGTAATCAATTTATTGTCTCAAATAAAAAACGATTATCTAAACATAGCAGAGCTAATTATTGGTAACCAACAAATTCAAATGAAATTAGAGTTTTTCTTGCTTGCATAATAAATATGGGTTTTGTTCGAAAATCAACCACCTTTTCTTATTGTGTATATATTAGTTACCTTTATTAGCAGTCAGAGCAATTATTTATTTATTTATTTTTTGTAGAAACACTACAGCGCTGTTTCGCCATTCACAGCCGGCTACATCAGGTGTAGGCTTAACACTTAAATGTAGTGTTTCTACAAAAAAAAAAAAAAAAAAAAAAATTGTTCTGACTATTAATAAAGGTAACTAATATATATCAGCAATTCGTAAAAAGTGAATAGACTTTATAGTTTTACATAAGATTATAAAGAATATAATATAATTTTCTTATTGGTCATTTGATGACAATCTAGTTTAATTGAATGTTTTCATGCAATAGGTTCCAACTTATTCTAAAATTTTTACATTTAATTGATAATGATTCCATAGCCTCTAGTGGCCAACCTGGATATGACCTTTGTTCGAAATTTGAACCTTTAATGAGTCATACAAATCATGTATTCTTCCCACCATACCAAAAGCTTAGTATAAATGAAAGTTTATCAGAACAAAGAATCATACACAGTTAATGCATTATTTATCAAACATGCACCACTATAGTTGGAGCACAAAACTCTGGATACTCTGTGATTCTGTCACTAAATATTGTATGTCTTTTTATATATATACAGAGGTGTTAAAAGTAATCAAGATAAAGAAAAAATTAAAAAGTATGGACTTGCTCACTCAGTATGAGATTATTGAACATTTGTAATTTTTTCATTAAGGGCTATCATATTTTTGATGATAACTTCTTTCTTTCATTACCTTTATTTAAACAACTATATAATTTGTAAACTTTTATTACCAGTTCAATTCATAAAAATAGAAAATTTCTACCATTTCCGTTACAAAAACAAAGTTTCGTGTAGGCGAGAAACAGTTTTATCGAAATGGACCACTGTTGGCTGCTAAATTTAGAGGGGGGGGAATCACAAAAATCAGAAGTTGTTCTTTTGCCCACTTGTCAAGATGCCAAAGAAACTCGGGATGAAGTCAAGCTAAAAGTCGTTCAAGATTACAATAAGTACATGGGCGGTATCGACGCATCTGATATGATGCTATATTTTTACCTTGATGAAAGAAGAACAATGAGATATCGGAAAAGGGTTGTCTTTAACATTATAGGAAGAATAGTTCTATATTCTTACATATTATACACTCGGGCCACTAAAAATAATATAACCCAGTTCAGTTATACTAATAAAATTGTCCAAAGTCTGGTGAAAGAATGGATCGAGTTTCATGGACGCCCATCACAACCCAGGCCTTTGAAATGTAGTGGATGGCAAGATAATGGTAGTCTACCAACTGCTGTAGGTTTTGGATTAACTAAATTAGAGGGGGGAAAGGATAAAGAATATTGTGTCTGCAACAGGCGTGTATAAGACAATCACACGGAGACAATCACATACTATCTGTACAAAGTGTAATAAAGGACTCCACACCCTTTGTTCTAACTTCCATAGATGTTAAAAGCTATCTATAGTTTTTCAATCATCAATTTAATAAGATGTAAATAGTTAATATCTGTTTATAAATAGAGTAGGCCTAAATAATTTTCTTTTATTACAAGGTGCAGAAAATAAACTTGGACTCTCAGTATGTTTTTTTGTGATTTTTTATGATGTTTTTTACTAAAATATAAAATATGTTCTTCTGAAATTATAAAATATGTTCTCCTCTGACCTACTTTAAAGATGAAAATGGTAGTGACTGAATATTTTTTAAATTAGTGTAAAATAAGTCACTATTTTTTACCAATTGTGTTTTTTTTTTTGTAAAAAAAGGGGTACGGAACATAAACTTTGTTTTTTTAGTGTATTTTTTATTTGGTAGATTTTTATGATTTTTTTATAATACTGTATAAAATATATTTTTTTTCCATTTTAATTATGCTTTAATATGACAGAGTGTTATGACACCACAAACTAAGTTTTTACAAAATTTTATTTATAAAATCAACTGTTTATGAATATTTTTTAATTTATGTAATTAAAATTGACTAGTTTCAAACTAAGAATCAGCATCAGTATAGTCTTTTTGAGGTGAGATAAAAATGGTATTACTATAGCATGAAATTTTATATAAAAGCACTACAAAAATGCAAAAGAGGGCTTGGCAATTTTAGACAAATCTTGCATATGGGGCCTGGCACTAAAAGGGTTAAAACAAAATAAACATTAATATAAAGTGAGAAACAAATTTTGAGTGCCCATTTGAGTAAGACTGACTCTACCCATAAAACACACCCTGGGGAGTAAGAAAAAAATAATAAACAAAACTAAAAATATTTTTATTGTCATAAAATAATATTTCAAAGTAAATTAAATGAATACAAAATGTTTTACTAACAAAATTTAGAATTTTTTTAAAGTATGGTAATTGTTGAAAAAAGGGTATACACATAACCTAATCTCACATATAGAATACTCATAAGAAGCGTCTTTTCTTTTAACCTAGGCCAGAGTTGTATGCACACACATGTAACACTTTCTTTGCAGCTTCCTCTTTCCCGACTCATTAGTAGGAAGGGGTTTCATAAAATGGCGTGCCGAGAGTCGCAGTGGGTTTAGGACTCCGCCTACAGGGTGTGACAAGATTTTCTTGGAGTGTGGTGCACCTCTAATAGTTGTCGGATTAAGTTTATTCTAAAATCCATTAAATGCACTTTTGCATTTGGATTTCTTTCTTTTATTTTTAGTCTGTAGCCTGTATACGTAATACGAATTCAGAACACTAACGTCCAATAAATGAAGAAGAAAAAAATTGATATACCATTTGGCCATTTTTCTAGTTGAGTCATTGTAGGATATCTTCATATCTGATTTGTCTACTGCGTCCATATTTGTATTATTGCTTGTCACAGATTTCGGCTTTACTTTATTTTTCACTGATCTTGTTTCAGTAGTAACCATTTCAAGCTTATCTACTGTGGAAAGGATTGTAATTGGCCGCCTGTCAAACCATCTTATAATTACCATTTTGTCGTTATGTCTAACTGCTACCTCACCTGGATTCATTTTTTTCAGGAGCCATGGAACAAACTTTCTTTTTGCATTTAATGACCCACAAGCTCCTGTGTTCTTTTTCATAATAACTCAAGGCTTTAGTACCATTTGTCCATGTAAACAGTATGGTTTTGGTTTATATATGGAATTATTATTGGTTTTTTTTTATTACTTGTGATAAATTCATATCATTACTGATGATTTCGTCTTCTAAATTAGTTCCTTTTCCTGCATATACAATAAAATCTAAAACTATTCCAGTCTTACAGTCACGTAATACAAATATTTTAATTTCAAATCACTTTCTTTTGTTTGGAATGTCCTGCCTAAAGGACAGCCTTCCCTTTCAAAGCATAATGCTATCAATAACCATATTTTAATAGGGATATAAAATTGAACCATATTTGTTTTTCAGTGTTGCAATTACCATTCCAATTTTATATAGTTGGTCACCTCCTTTGGCTACCTGAAAGGGAAGCATTCATCATAAAAGATATCGGTCCTGTGAAAATATTTTCGAAAAAATTGGTGTCTCTAGGAGGGGATCGGTAGACCAATACTGATTTATTTTTTTTTTTCAATGTGTGGTATCAGAAGGGTTGTTGCGAGAAAACAATACATTTCATCAGCATTTGTATCTACCCATCTGTTTAGAAAAACTTTGTAATTCCATTTTGGAACATTCTTTATAATATTAATTTATTTCCGTAGTAATATGAGAAACAAAATAAAAATAAAACATATGATAAAATACATCTATTTCTTTCAAATCATCGCCGGTTTAAACATCTCAAAATGAGACCGGAGTTAAAGGAATCAAAAGTCGCTTGTTTCGGTTCAAAGTTGTCATTATATTCCTATTTGCAAATAGGACATAACGAGGGATTGAATTAAGGTTCGTTCTGAACAAGCAAATGGTTATAAGGCAATTTGTTTTCAGAATGACTATTAGAAGGCGAATTGTTTATTAGAATACAATTATTAATTGTATATTGTGTCAGTTTCTGAATCAGTAACTAATATCATAAACCCCAGATTTCATTTTCATTATCACTGTCCACTTTACTACCAAAACATTCTTCATCTGATCCAAAAACTTCATTGTCGCTTTAATTTATTAGACTATCATCGTCACTATTGTCAAATTCATTTCTTATATCATCACTAAGCATCAAATATTCTGGATTGTTATCCATTTTGTATGATAAAAAGTTAAATAGTTTAAATAATGGTAAAGCAACAAAAATAAAATTTATTGACAAAATAACAGTTCATATTCAGTTCATATTACTGATTTTTTAACAGTTAAAAAAAAAAAGGTCTAGTTACAAACAATAAAATTTATTTATAAAATAACTGTCAATGGAATAACAGAAAACTCTAAATACCTGCACAACAAAAAAAAAACTAGGTTAGGAGTACGCAACTGTATTCTATGGATAAAGAAATACAACATGAGGTGGAATGATAAAAAATGTGCCAAATAGAAGGTTATTTGCAGTACGCATTATTGCCACTAGGTGGTCATTCAAGCAGAAAACATGTTATAGTTTAGATTATGATTGTAAGATATCACCACTTATCAGATAATTGACTTTGTTTATATTAATGTCAAAAGGTGTCACATGACGACTGTACACATTTGCGATTAGACATCGCAAGACGTCCGTACTACTTTGGTACTTGTGGTTAGCAATGTTGTACTCTTCAACAGGTTAAAATGACTAAGATGGTGAGCTCTCAACTGACAGTATTGGCCAAAGAGGTACTTAATTTATTTCCTTTTATACATTTGTTTTGTTTTATTGTTATAAACTAAGGAAAATACATGATTATTATTATATTATTATGTTATGGCACATAATAGTCTTATATAAAGTGTCAACTTACCTTCTTATGTGGAGCTATGAGAAGATATGTCACATACTTGACATCCAACAAATGTTGTAAGTATTGTGATTGAGTGTTAGAAGTCATTGCATCAGGTTTGTAACAAGAAACTATGTCTGGTACAAGAGACTCCACCAATTGCTCTGATACCTGTCTGTAATAGAAAAACTTACTGAAACTGGATTTGCTTTAACAAATATACAGAATGTATCTGAAAAATATCGACAAACTTCAGGAGCAGGTTCTTTAAATTTAAAAAAAAAAATAGAGTTCCTATAAACATATGTACAAAGATTCTTTATTATGCATTACCTGTATGCAGTTTTGATAGACAAATTTATAACTAGAAATGGACGAGATATTGAATTTGATCTAGTATACAAATATGTAACTTTTTTCTGGTATATCAAAAAACAAAAATTTCTTGTGCACATTTTAAAAATTATTAAAATTTGCAATGTTGAATATCTCAAAAGCCCGACAAAGGTCCACAGCCCGACAAAGGGCAACGGCCCGACAAGGGTCCACTCCCAGGACTATATAAGCTCAGGCCTAGGATGGCTCGCTTCACTTGACATTTGTTACGCCTTGAGAATGGACATCTGTAAAGTGCCTGAAACGTCGGCTGTACTCAACGTGCAGACAATATTGACACAGTGGATGCGTACTGAGTGTAGGAACATACTGACACCAAGATGGTGGCTATAGCACCACCCACCGCCGTGATAGGCCAAAACATATGTTACTTTCTGAAAAACCCTTGTATAAAATTGGTTTTAATGTGAGGAATAATTTTCCTGAAGTTTTGGAACGATTTTTAGAAACATATTGTTTCTACCTAGGTGTTGTTATTACTTAGTTCTTTCCAAAACCATAAATATAGGGGAAAAAATCATTGTATTACTAGCTACTTTCCCTGAACTTTGAAACTCATTACTGCAACAAAACTCTAATTGTTGTCCCTTTTAAAATAGTCCTTATTCACCCTAACACACTGACCTAGTTTTATTTTCCATGTGTCGAAGCTAGATCAATTTCTGTTTCCTGTTTTAACACATCTGCTGTTTTCTTCATTATTATAGTAAATCAATTCATTCAAAATGTGTTCCTTTGAGCATGGATTTCACTTTAAGAAAAAGAAGAAGCTACAAGGTGCCAAATCTGATGAGTAGTATAGTGTCAAAATGTGCTCTTTGAGTAGACTGCATTGTCCTGATGAAGAATGAAAACATTTTTCAATAGTTCTAGTTATTTTATTTCTCGATTCTTTCCCTCAGCTTTCTATAACAGGGTGTCTACTAGTTTCCAAAAGTAAAAATCAATGACTTTTCGGGGTTAAAATTTTAAAAACCTGTGACCTTCTAGTGGCAAACTTTACAATAAAACCTGAGTAGTATGGCTTGAGTTTAATTTTCTGCAGATTGCATTGATTATATAAAATTTTAAGATTTTAAGATAGGGTACTACATATATCATTTGGTATTCATTCTTTCTAAGTTATATAGGCCCCAACTGCATGCAACATGCTGTAAAACCACAGCTATGTAGAACAACAATAGCCTTATAAATCAGTCATAAAAAATAATCACTGTAAAACATACCTTTTCAAAAAATTAGTTTATATGCAAAGCCTTCATTCTGTAAAACTTCTAAAATTACATACATTTACTTCTTTTTTAAAAGTCTAAATTTCTCATCAATTTCCGTTAATTTTAGAGATTTTTCTTGTAACAGTTTTTGTCATTTTACTTGTAATCTCTGCTGCAGCTCTCTTTTTTGTTTGAAGTTCTTCTTCTTTTTCAGAGTTTTTCTTGTTTTTAGACTAAATCTTCTTTTCTTCCTGAAGAAGCATTTCAGAACTCCACAATCATTTTTCTATTTACTTCTAGAGATGTAATACCCTCTGAAGAATGTGTTTACTACTACTACAGTAGGTAGGCAATTCAACTACTTATTGAACAGCAATAGTCATAGGCCTCAACTTACAAATAAGTTACTAACCTGGCAGGGAAAAAATGTTATTATGGAGGTGTCTTTGAGTCATTAAGGATTTTTCTTTCAAGTTTTCCACCAAAAAGTTTGTATTGAATGAAAAACTCCTTTCAACAGCTATGTTACCATAAAAGCACACAAGTACATTTTTTAAGAATGTTTTTAGTTTGTTGTTAATTTCATCCTTTTTTAAGAAAGAAAAAATGTCTCCAAATAAGGTACTCAACCTGTCTTTCTTCCAGTTGAACTCTTTTAGGTTTTCTTTGACATAGCTATTTTTAGAAAATCTTAAGTAGCTTCTTTTAACTAAATCTTCCTCAGCTGGTGTAAGCTGGTTATATGAAACAAATTCTTCAATGGCAACCTTAATTCTACTTTCTCATAGTGTCTCATTTGTCATTATGTTTGGATTTAAACATGTAACACCTAAAACTACTTTTTTGTTTAAAGGGATTTTTTTTCAATTAGTTTTTTAAACATAGCTAAAAGAAACTTTTTGCAGTCTAATCTAAATCTTTGTGAATAAATTTCATTTACATTTTTTAATGCAGCTCTTGCTACGAATCCAATGTCAACTGTCTCTATAGATTTTAGGTTGGAATCCACACCCAAATTCACTTGTTTAAGTTTAGACGCATAAGTCACCTTGTCCATGTCAGATTTCTTTATAAACCGGCTTCCAAGGCAAATCATATTCTAGAAAACTACCGACGTATTCGATAGTCATCACCTATCGTTTCAGACAACTAGTTGAAAAAGTATTCGACTGCAATGATATACTAAATTTGAATAACATTATACTGCAGCTACAATAGGCTACGATATTCACGGTATGTACAGTGTTATACTGACTCGATACTTTTATTTCGTATGCCATATAGTAGTACCCGCCCGCTAATTGCCTGCTAGGCTCTTCCCTACAACGTCCATACTCCTCGCTTACCACACACTGCTCTTGTTTATATTCATGTTTGTACAAAAAAGACTAAATAAAATCATAAAACCCATCATATTCCTCTTCATATCTGCACAAAATTATCTTAAACTTTAAAAGGCTAGATATGTCGTCTTATAAAACTAAACACCTTATTTTTGGAAAAATATTTATAACCTTGAAGGGGAATACGAACGGAAATTGGAACGAGGACATAATATTTGTGGTCCAATGGTCCAATAGCAGAAAAGTAGTTCTTCCTTCCTTCCATTTTCAAAAATACAGTAATAACAATTACTAAAATAACTGACGACCAAAATAATAACTACAATATTTGGTTTTGGAATGGACAAATTGTACACTGTGCTAAATGAGTATCTAAATAATATTATTGTACGGATATCTTCAGACAACTGTCCACGAACGTTCAGATAGATTTGCTATAATTGTCTCGCCGCGCATTGCAGAGCCTCGGCCAATAGACCTACTACACTACAACCGTACAAAAGTGATGACCCCACCATTTGCACACTCTGGACGAGTGTTTGGTCGAGTCGCTCAGGCGAGTTTGTCTTCTCTCCTTAACCTTGGCGAGAGTGTAAATGCAGCATAAGTTCTGTTTATTTCTCTTCCACTCAGTTCATTATCAGCTGGTTACTTTTTATTTTATTTGTAGGCCTTTTAAAATGTATTTCCGTGACGTTTCAACCATTTAAAGCAAAATACGTGACTTCCCTTAGTAAAATCCGCGACTTTTCCGTGACTTCCGTGACCAGTAGACATCCTGTATAATAACACTGGTTCAATATTGTGGCTATTGGAGCTCATTCTTACAAAATTACACACTTGACAATAAAAACCATAATGAGCATGGTTTTAAATTTAGACTTGTATTGATAAGTTTTTCCACTTCATGATGACAGTGTTTTGACTGTTGTTTCATCTCAAGATCATACTGGAAGATCTAAATTTTGTAAAGAGTGATTTTTTCAAAAATATTGGTGTAGGCATCAAGTTTCTGTAGCATGTCAGCACAAATTTCCTTATGACATTCTTTTTGCTCTGATGTGAGAATCCTAGGAGACTAAACTTGGCACAAATTTGTTGTACGCATAATTTAATATGCAATGTCTTTGTCAATGTTCACAACTACAGATATCTTCAGACAATGAGTTTGTGGTTTTCTTAAACAATATGTTTTTGTATATTTTGTTTGATTCTAGAAAAGAAGGTTCATCCAGGGCGTTCATCATTTATCACGTTATATAAACCCTTCACTGAATCTTTTGTAGCATTCTAACACATGTACAGTCTTCCCAATAAAAATATGACAACATTCTGTTGATGTTTTTTTTTTTTTAAATTCTACTCAAAATTTTAGTTTTACACATTACGTGATAAACTAAGCTTAGGATTATTTCAGCACATGAAAGAAAACACAACTGAACTAAATTATGACTCACAATCAACTAAACAGCCGAGACTGTTGATGTTTGTCATGACGGTTCAGACACGTCCGATGTTTCTCTCACAACCAGATCTCTTTTCTTTTTCTATGAGATAGAAAAAAGGTCTCATTATATTTAATAGACAAACCATATACAAAATGATTCAAGCTGGTGCATATACTTACTTTGGAACTGCAGCATGACCAATGAGAGCAGCAATATCATTGAGAACTGCTTGAAGGCAGAACGAAGGACTAGAAGGCACTCTCAACTCGGATTTTAGTATTTCTCCCGATTCTCCACCCTCTTCAATATTGATGAGTTCCCATTGCTGTATAACAAACAATAACATTTTCAGTTTCTAATATTTTTCACACAGATAAAAGGTGAAAACAATTGTGTTAACTTTCTCACACATATCCACAAAACCAAATAATAATACTTGTCGCTATCTCTCCAAAAATATCCCCATACTACTTATAAATAAGAAAAAAATTAAATAAGTTTTTCCATGGGAGATAAGTTGGTACAAAAGCATCTCAATATCTTTTTGTTTTTAATATTTAAGTAAGAATTACGGTGAGGATGCATTTAAAGCACAAGCAAAACAAGGTCTTATTGAACTATATAAATATTTGTGCAAGTAAAAGGAAAATATTGTTCTATTTAAAAACTAAAATACTCAAATTTTAATCAAAAATGATTTACCCTTAACACACTAAACCCTATGCCCGAGTATAGGTCGGGGTAACGCAAATGCTGTAGTAAACGAAGCCCGAGTATATATCGGGTATCACTAATTAATTCGATGTCATTATTTTTAGCGTAATAATATCTTTTGATGTATAGAAATGCTCTTCAATTCATATTCTACCAGTAAATGAGCAGTTTTTACTCTATTGTCAGTTGTTTAGTCATAAAAAAATAATATTCTGAGGTATTGCACATTAGCACGATGTCAGCTGTCTGAGTCAAGCTCAAACGTCTATGCTGTGTTTACCGCGTCATTGTTTACGATCTGCTAGTGAGCTTTCTATGTGATTTGTACGCTAATAAATGTGTTTATTGTTACCATAGCAATATTTTTATTTGTCGTTTTAGTCATTTAGTGTAGTACAGTTTAATGAACTGTGAAAATGAGTGATTATTTAGACAGACACACACTTCGAATGATTCGTTCAGAGTTGTCAAACTCTGACGATAGTGTAGATGACAGTGATTATAATATTTATAATCTTAGTTTTTATGACAATGACAATCGTAACCCTCTTCTGTGGTCCAGTATGAAAGAATAAGTGATCCTGTATACGATGCTGGCTCTTATGATGAATTTGTTGACCGTCTGTTTGCCGACCCACCAAAATTTGAGGATACCAACTTTTAGGTTAGTGAGGAAGAATACAACAGTCTAGGTCCTTCAACCAGCAATTTATCTAGTCACACACAAAATGGTCAAAGTAATAAGAAAGTAAAGTTTTCTCATAGGCCTTATGAATCTGGTGATAATGGTCAAGTTTATGAAGATAGTGTTAGGCCTAGGCCTAGGTTAGCATAATAGTGATGGAGCTATTTTTGTATTTTTAGAATATTTATTGTTTTTTATAATTTTTATTTATTTTTTAATTCCAATTACCCTATAACATATTATATTTTCTTAAAGCTCTTGATTTCCTCTTTAAAATGATGTATGATTTGTGATGTTTTGATTAAAACTAAAAAAGTAATAATTTTTTGTATTAATACAAAAAAGCCCAGTAAAGATGCATATAAACCCTGTTAGCGCCCATAGGGTTTAATGTGTTAAGAAAAGTTTATTGCACGAGTGTAGCTAGTTAAGTTTAGGCACTAATTAAATATGTATCTTTTGAATTTTAAAAAAAATCAAATTTATAGACAAATTAAAAATAAAATCATTCAGGGTACCACTTCATAAACCACCAGAGTCTGAATCCACCTTTTTTAAATCAATCACCTAATAATTTTTAAAAAAAATCAAAGACTACCCATAGACCATATTTCAATCATATGTAATCCATAATCAAACATAAATTGTTAATTACCATCCTCATGAGGTTAAATCTGTGTACCAAACGGTTTTATATATATATTGTAGCATTTATTTAAGCCCGGTACGCATTTTCATTCACAAACTTCTAATCAAATGAAACCATGCACTTTGGAACACCGCCTAAGGCATTAGCAAGATAACAAGCAACAGCTGTTTCGCCTGAGGCACTGCGACGTAGGCTTTCTTCGCTTGTCTGTTCATCACTATGTTCGCAACACGAAAGTCCAGACTTAATGTTAAGGAAAATTTAATAGTAAGTAAAATGTGAAATTAAAGGGTATGTAAACCCAAGTAATTCAGTTAAATTCAGTTTACGTGTGTGCGCGCATAAAAAGGTCTTACTATAAAAATTAATAAATTTATATGCAGTGATGTTTTCTTAAATTTCTTAAATAAGTTCCTTCAAAAAATGTCTTAAAGTTACTTAGTGCCGCCAGGGCCTTTCAGTCTCGGGAATCACCTCGAGTTGTTCCAGTTCTAAACTGGTCGAAGAATGAGGCAAGATTGTTGTCAGTAACAAGAAGCTAAGTGAAATTTTGTCTTTGCCAAAAAAAAACTAACTGTGTGTGAAATGTTCTAAAATAAATAATAGGGCAAATTAGAATAATTAAATTTTTTTTTATTATTCAATTAGGATGGGATATGCTAGCAATTTTTGACCCTACGACCCCAAAGGGGTTAGCTTTCTAAATTAAAAAATATTGACGTCAAAACCTTTTGTATTTTTTTATTTTTTATTATATAAATTAGTTTTTTTTTTACTGTTGGCCAACTGATTAACGAACAGATGTAAACATATATACTTCTACTTGTATTTTTTTTATTTTTTTTTTTATATATTTAATGTAATTTTTGTATCAAAAATCATTTTGTGACTTATCTTATTAAATAAAAATAAGATATTTTGTAATTTTGAATAAAAAGGGAGGGTTTATTAAATTTTCTTTTCTTTTGGGGTGGGATCTTTTCATTGTGGTTAAATTTTCTTTAAGAGTTTCATTAAATAAATTTTTCATTATTTAAAGGGCGTATTAACTTTTTTAATTTGTTAATCTGTTTTGTTATTTTTTGTAAATAGTGAACTCAGGTACAAAGGAAGGTAAGCTCGGGAACCGACCTAACTTAGAGGTTCCATCACTGGATATGACCGTTATTTTTTGTTTTTGGAGCTCAGTACGACTTTCAATCTTTTCTAAAAATTTCCTTACCCGAACGGTAATATATATAAGGTAAACATCAAAAGTGCAGTGTTAATCAACAACATGGTAACTAAGCAGGAATAAGTAAAGGTAATTACAAGAGTGTTTACACCAGAGCTGAAGATTTTACATAGTGCATCTTTTGAGAATGTGGTATAAAATTTATTCTAATTAAATCAAGAGGACAATAACATGCCAATAACTAGTAAGAGTCTAATATTTAATTGTGAAGAAGAAGTAGTGAGTTACAAGCTGACTAAATACCTTCTAAAATATTATCAAATTTCTAAACTAAAAATTTCCTAAATTCAGACTTATCACTTTTATTATTTTTTCAAATTTGAACTACTCTACAAACTGTAATTTCAATACCAATTTAATATCACCCATAAAATCATATTTAATTGTGTCACCTCCTCATTTATCAGATTCATCCATTAGCCATAATCACCTAGTTTTGAGTACTTTGGATAATGTATATGTATGCCAGACAATAGCCAATATTAATTTTAAATGAACACTCATTTCAAGTGAAGAGTGATAATAGAATTGAAAATACAAGGACTTATATAACGAATGCTAGTCAAGGCAGACTTTTCCAAAGCAATTATTAAGAATTAATTTATTAATTTTGTATCTATTGTAAAACCAAACCATATTAAGTAATAATTTATCAATTTTTGTATCTATTGTAAAACTGTTTTCCAAATTTTCCATTTTATTGAATTTTAGTAAATCAGTTTTCTTCACACAACCATCTACAGTAGAACCCCTCTAATCCATCACCTTCGGGACTGGGGGCATGGTCGGAACGTAGAAAAGGTTATCTGAAAAAAAGCCAATATTTATTACATATTATATAAAGAGACTTTTTTACAGTGAAATAAGTGATATATAAACTTTAAAAAAGTCATAAGTCAAAGTTTACAGTAACGTGTCTACATTTTCCTCCTGACATGTTGAAAAACAAACAACTGTACATACAATGAGTCTAGCAAGTACTATGACAAATCAATAGAAACAACACGAGAGATGACAGCACTGAAGCGGGCAAGCGATAACAAACCGTAAACAAACGCGTGGCACACAACAGGCCGTGAATCATCAACTTGTCGACACAAGCTCACGAGCTCGAGCACGATCGGATTAATCGGAGTGACGGATCAGCCGAGGGTGGATTAGAGGGGTTCTACAGTACCTTTATTTCTAATTTATTTATATAATTAACAGTAAAAATTATAGTAGGATATCGTACTTATTTCCCATAAGAAATGGATGGGCACAAAGTCTATAATAAAGAACAACACTTTTTTTTTCTTTCACATAAAAGTAGTATGGAGATGCATTTTTGGGAACATGGGACGAACATTATTTTTGTTTAGTATTTGGTTTTTTAGCTATACATATGGAATGTTTTTGCACTATTTATTTATTAAATCACTTCCAAAACAATTGAATTAACTTTTATAGGACGAATTTCCTATATACCGGAAATTAGCATTTCGGGCGTGAAAGATGATGTTCTGGCCCATTTACCAGATGTTCTGAAGTAGTTAGGTAGCAGCTGCTCCTATCATAATTATGTCTACAGTTTGTTTGTGCATTGTGACTTAATTTTTTGTAACAATTTAGTAGTATTGTGTGCAATTTAGAAATGAGTAGTAAGATCTAGAAAAGATTTATACATGCATTTAAGATCTAATAAAGTTGACAAGATTACATAGAATAGATTCATCTCTTCTGAATTGTTTGCCGTTGACATTGATGAAGACCCAGTGTAACCCAATCAACTATTCAACTTTTAAAAGTTTGCCAATTTTTAATATACTTACAGGAGTAGAGCTCAGCAGATCAGTAAGACTGGTTGGCTGCCTCAGTTTTTCTTTAATATTAACAATCAATCTGCTTCTCACCAAATTAAGCCACACTTTGTAAACTGACATTACCTCAGAATGCAGGTTTGAACAAATTTCTTGCCATGATATTGTCTGCACACAAAAACATCAAGAGTTTTAATCTATATTAATAAATCTGTAAGTGGGGGGGGGAAGGAGTCTATGTTTGTTCTCTCACATCGTAAAAACTCTTGAACCGATTTTAATAAGAATTAGTAACAATCATAGTTTCCACTCAGAAGAAGGTTTTAACATTAAGGTTATTTTCGATATCTCAATTAGAAGTTCAGTTATAAAAATAAAAAGGTTTTCCTATATATTTTTCCCATAATGAAATGGCAGCTGTACAAGATTGATCTTCGCACATAGTAATCACAGCATCTACTGGACCGATGTCAATAGTAGCCTCTTTGTAAGTCTACTTGTAGTTGAACTTATCCAGGCCCTGTTTATCCCCTCCTGTATCCAAGTATCAACCGCTGCTCTGGCGTGTCCATAGGAGATCCCGAACACCGGTTCCGGGCCCACGGAAGGGGATTCTGAACCTGACCTGGCCAATTCATCTGCTCTCTCATTTCTATCGATACCTGAGTGGCCAGGAACCCAGCCCACAGTGACCGTGTAACCTGACTAAGTTTTATTAATGATGAGATGCAGTCCCAAACCAGCTTCGACTTTACTCTAGTCGTGTTTAGTGCCTTAATTGCAGCTTGACTGCCTGACTCTCATATTTACTTTTTTTCTTCTTTTATTTGGCTACATTTATAAAAAAAGTAAAAACTCACATATGTACTTTTTTTTATAAATGTAGCCAAATAAAAGAAAAAAGTTTGGGTTCGTAAGTAATAGTAATAAAATTTAAGAATATATGAAATTACCAAGTGTGAATTTGGGTAAAGTATTTTATATTAAATTGAAATATATCAACATTAACAAAAAATATTGTTCAATAGTAAAAGCATGATTTAGACAGCAAGGTCTTATCACAATGACTAAGAGTTATGTTAACTATAGTAGAAAGGAGAGGAAGAACTAGATGGCATTGAGAGGGTGTTATTATTCATTTGTTATCAGGTGTGCATACCTCTGCATCAAAAACTTTCATATACTGTACACACATTTTTCTGTCAAACAATTTTTTTCAGAATTGATGTATTTATTATTATTAATATTATTTTCGAAATCAAAAGTTATTATAGATGATTTCTAACTGGAAACCAAATGTCCTATTTATATCATACCATTTTCAATTAGTTTTCTTCTATTTTGTGTCATCGGAAAAATATTATGTATGGTATATCATGCTAGTAAGTTTCAGTAAATAGGTCACCTACTTTACATACAAAACATATAAATCAAATAAAGACCTTCATGACTAAATAGAATTGAGACAAACTTAGTTTGAGTCAAAAACACATAGAAAAGGGAAGAACCTATTACTAAGCTGTAGATTAAAACTTCTTATTGTGTTAATAATTATTTCCTTCTTTATAAGATAAATAAACAAAGCACACCTTTGGAAGGAGAGAGGCGTCTGTAATCGACAGGAAATATATTTGCATCATTCATCCTGTTGCATTCAAAATGTATATAATAATTTTATTTTTTTAAGTGAAAGACAGAATATACTATTCATTTTAAAAACACACTACACTACTGTTTCTGAATAGGTAACATTTTATGTGATCTATTACTGTTGTTGTTTAAACATTAAAGGGGAGTTAGATTGCAAACACTTTGATTGAAAACAAATTATGTGTGAAATGTCATTTTATGCTTAGAACATACGGTCTGGTTTTCATTATAAAAAAGTTGTGACTTAAAAAAATATTTAAGTAGCGTAATATTTAAAGTATAATTGAAGCATGTTTGCACATAGTTAGATGGTAGAATTTATTCCATTGAAGAAATTTATGCTAGAACAATATAATTTGTAATAACGCCTGCAGAGCTTTAATTCCAGATTTAATATTTTAAATAAAAAAATATAGCCTACTCCACAGAATATAAATGAAGTTACATATGTTCCCATTTTCTTTACATATACCTTATTCTCCTAATTAAATGTATTTATTTAAAAAGAAAGGTGATGAAGAAAAACAACAAACATATGTGTTACATAACAAAGGATAGACAGCAATGTTATGGGACTAACTGGCCTTAAACTGTTACATTCTACTTTTATCAATACATTGATTAAAAAATTCTAATTTATACTTACAGATTTTTCTTTTTTGTAAATTTATACTATTCAGAAAGTATTGCTTACAATTTTATAGTACAATGCGCGACTCAATGAATCTTATATATATATATATATATATATATATATATATATATATATATATATATATATATATAGATAATATAAAACTATTTAACTGGAAAAAACAGCAATTTTTTTACAATTTGTGTAATTTTTATTTTGCAATAAGAAATTATTAATGTCAAACAGGACATGAGACGTCTTGACGTTTGCTTTAAGTTATTTCAATGTAGACCTACAGAGTTGAATAACAATAGATTCTCTATTAACATTGACCGTGGATTTAACCATTAACACATTCAAAATCAGTACAGTAGTGTATTTCGTTTTTTATTTTATTTTTATTTTACAGGACATTATATTATTAAGAAAAACTTCTGTTGCTGATTACAAAGAATCAGTAATAGATAATATGTCAATCGGAGATACTATTTGCCACTGTACTCCCAAGTGTGAATTGTATGAATGAATTGAACATAGAAATTGGTGCACAAACGCAGTCAGAATTTTACAACAAGATTAGCAGCAAATATTTTGTTGAATCGGATATTTTGTAAATAAAAATAATTACAATGGAAAACAAAAGAACTCAAAACAAATAAGTTTAGTTTACTTCAAAATTATAAATTTAAGATCATGTTTTATTATTTGGCATTTTATTTATAAAAGCGATTAGAACAGGAAAATTTTTGAACGGTTGATCCAAAAAAACCATTTAACAGGGAAAGTTGAATGGTGAAAAATATGCAGTTTCAATAGATTTCGGAAAAAAATCAAGCCAAGCTCTTAAAATTGAAACCTCGATAATTTTAAGGCCATTGTCCAAAATTAAACCTCAAGCTGAGACCATGGCTCCACTCGAGCTCGGCTCAAAATTTCGAGGGCTCGCACATACCTAATGCCAACCTCCTCTTAATCGGTGCAGCTAGTCTTTACCACCCCTGCGGGACATTTGCATTCCTATACAAGGATTTTTTGAAAATACAATATATAATTTTAAAGAAATATGATCACTAAACTTCGTAATAATAGACAAGAAACCAATAGGAGATTTCTAATATTATAATTTTCAAAATAGTTTTGTTTGGGAACATACCTTAGATTCACTTGCAGACAAACATTTATGAAGTGATGGACACAGTTCAGGCATTGATTGTAAAAACCTTGCTAATAGGATTGTTGTGGTTTCGTTATGTTCTCGTTCATTTAACTCTTTTTTTACAAAGTTTATCAGTCTGAAAGAAAATCAAACTTATATCTTAGATTTAACAATAGTTTTCAGTGATTTACAGCTACATAATAGCTACATAATTTCAATACAGTACAAAATTCATTGAGTGAAAAATAATTCCAGTCAATACCAATAACAAAATTCATAGTTAACTTATACAATAAAGAGACTATAGAAACATTGACTTGATTTTCATAATACAGTAAGTATGAGCTAAAACAAACATTATCAAAATTTAGATGTATAATAAAGCCTCTTTGCAAAGTAATTTTTCAAAATAAAACACCCATAAGTTTTTAAACAAACAAATTATTGTGATTTAATGCTCTATTTAGAGTAGTTAACATTGCACATTGGTAATATGGAAGTCCCAATAACAATTTGTAAGTATGGTATTAAGATATGACGAATATTCGGATTCTGATACTCCAGTAGCCTATACGGTGGACCCAAGTAGATGAAACAGGCTGTTCAGGCTCATTAATGTTTCTGGAGAGATCACACTGATTGGGCAAGTACATATCAGTAATTCAAACGGAAGCTTACACAATTTTATAGTATTTAGGTCTGAACAAAGTAATCTTCTCTGGTAAAAGTCAATTTAGGACTTGCTTGATAGTCAGGCTGTACTACGAGGTCTGTGTTCAGCTAAGATGACATCTGTGTTACTCTAGCTAGTCGAGTCCTGTGTTCAAATTAGAAACACAAATAATTTTTTAATTAATGTATTGGGTACTGTGTTAATTAAATATATTTGTTCTTAATGTTCTGACGACCTCCAAGGAGTCTAACTATTCAAACTATATCAAACTATTCTGATGATGGTATATAAATCCCAAAACGTGTAATAGTTTTATAAAAAACATCAAAATAAGTGAAAAGACAGAAAATAAGGTTAGTACACTTTGTGACTTGGATACAAGTTTACTATAAGTGTGGTAGTATTGTACGGATTTTAAAAAAAGCTTTCAGTTACAATCAATTAGCATTTTAAATAATGTACTATAACGGGAAACTCGAAGTGAACTTTTTGAGCTAAGCTGTACATATCACCTTTATTTTTATAACATCACTAGCTTCAAATCCTATAATATTTTATTATAGGATCTGTCCTCGCGAGCAAAAGAACAAATTGAAAGGCCCACTGGAAGTTTTGGCTTTTGGTACACCCCTTTTTAGATTAACACTTCCAGTAATTGTATTTATATTATCCCTTTAACGCAGAGAGCGCATGAGTAATTAAATTTTATTTTATTGAAATCTTGTGTGTTAGTTTTTAGGAATATTATCTTAACACAACAAACATTACCTGTATCATACAATCTGAATTTTTTAAAATATATATCTGAAACAATTCTGCTCCAGTTATTAAATTTAATTAATTTAAAGCGAGTACAAAAAATCAAATAAACCAACACAAATTAGATTTTCTATTTTTATCATTAAACAAAACAATTCTTAATTTAATTAAATTCCTTAATATTAAGAGCAGTTGGCATTTGATTACATTAATCCTTCTCTAATATTTTTAATAAAATTCCTTTTGTAATAAAAAATCTAAATTAAAATTTAATTATATTTTCAATTTTGTCGGACTTGCTAACCACTAAGTATTTTCTAATTAGCAGTCCGGACCAAATAGCCTAAATCCCCCTTTTTACACCAAACAATTTTCGAAACGCCTTTAGGAACAGGATGAAATTTGAAGGTAGTTCTAAAACCATGTTTAACATACGATTCATCGGTATTTACCGTAGTATCATTTACTAGTCACAGGTCAACTGTTTAGATTAAACAAATGTAATATTAAGAAAACTTTCAGCTAGGCCTAATTGTTTTCTTCAAAATATACCCCCAACATAACCCAGAACGTTGACGTCGTTTGAGGGCTTTTCAAACTAATTCTGGGTTAACAACACATCCACTGTAGCTAAATCCCCTTCCCTTTTTTACGCCAAACAATTTTCGAAACACCTTTAGGAACAGGATTAAATTTGAAAGTGGTTCTAAAACCTAGATAAACCCAAAAATTAAGTGAGTTCTACTATCAAGTTGTGAAAATAAAATGAGTAGAATAAAAGTAAAATTTATTGGGAACGAGAAGTCTCAATCGAAGATCCAAAGATGTAACCCCCAGGAAATCACCGGGAATACGAAGAACTTTGTCTAGGAAATACGAAGGAAGATTTGGGAGTTTCCAGAAAAGCAATAGCTAAATAATATAGGAATAATCAAAGAGCATTGCTACCGCTCAATGGATTCAGGCAGCTAAAAAATGGCGGGGCTTGCAGTAGGACCAACGATAACCAAAACACACTAATAAAGCTAATCAACTAAATTAATTTTAAAACAGAAAATAATCCTGAATAAATGAAGTAGAAACACTTAAATTAAATTATTAATTAATACTGAAGCAATTATAGACCTAAAATGGAGGAAAACAGGTAGAAATGCAAAATATATATTAGGTACCAAATGAAGCAGGGAAAAAAGGAAACTGTTGGTACCAGAATATGGTACCAAGAGGGAGAAAAATTCAATAAAAAAGGATGCACGAAAAAATCATGATCTTCTCTCTTCTTCGAATTAGGAAGGTTGTAGGCTGTTTCTTGGAAAATTTTAAAAACCCGCAAATAGTTAGAAGGTTTCTGCAGGGTAGAAATTTTACCGAAATGATAATATTATTGATGTCAACCTGCGGAAAAATTGACAGTAGTATATGTTACCTATCAATCGTAATTGACAAAAAAACTTTTACAGCCATCATTAAAAGATTAATTTTAATTATATATTACTTACGATGATGACGTTTATCATTGTCTTTTCCTTGAAAATGGTGGATTAAAGGTATCGATTGGTTACTAAGTTATCCCTAATAAGATTTAGACTGTATTTATCTTTCACTATTTTACTGACAATAATTAAGAAACTAACATTTTTACGACGTATAGTTTTGTTTGGTTAGTAGTTCGATTGTGTGAGAAAGTTGGTGCAATGTTTATTTAATCTTGTACATTTAAAACCGAACAGAACATACTACAAATTAATAAACAGCAAATTTGTTGTTTAAATGTTCTAAACTTTGTTTGTAATTAGTATTTTTAATTATATTTATTATGTATCAAATGTAAATAATCAAAACTAAACAGCGTATATAAATTTATACACACTAAACTAAACATTTTTCTCAAACAATTGGGTTAAAATCTTCCACAAAATCAAAATTATGAAATTTTTTAATTCCCTAAAATGTAGTTTCTACAAACTAAGAAAATCTAATCTTTAAATACCGTTCTAAAAGTAATTGGTTGAAAAAATAAAATTATCTAAACATCTTCAAAAAGTCCAAATATCAAAACATTGGAACAAAAGTTTATATCAAATTTAAGCTACTGTGAAAATTTACATGAGTATCAAAAAACAAACAAGCGAAAATTTAAAAATACAGTTTGTGTGTAAATTAAACTATAAAAACAAATACAAAATTTATTAATAAATAATTCAAAGATCTTAGAAATGAATAAACAACAGACAGAAACCATTCCAAAAACGAGTTTCATCTAATTCAACTTATCTCTAATTTATTATTCCCAAAGAAAACGTAACTATATTAGTTTGAATCCATTATATCGCATTTTCTAAGTTTTTAAATAACAACAAACAAAGTTGTATTGTATAATGTAAAGTTAGGTTTGGCGATGATATAGATAATGGCTAAGTAATGCACAATATCTCACAAATAATACTTTTATTAAATTTAACTAGTTTCAGCAATTATGTCGCTATCTTTAGTGATACATGAATTACAATAATCAAACTGAAATTCAAGTTTGATTTTATTGTACGTAATGTCACAAGTCAAGCTCCGTATTTACAACTGAGAAAATATTATTATAAAGATAAAGTAAGTTGTATGGAGATAAATTTATATTGGGAGAAGAAAGAAGAGTGAATCAAATATAGGAAGGAAAGGAAGAACCAGAATAACATGTAACGATGATATTATAAAGTTGGGAATCCGGTGCAGTAAAACATTAAGGGCAGATTTGAGTCTCAATTACCTTCATTGTTCGAATATAGTTTGAATCAGGATTAAGTTCTCCTCTATCAGAATTTTGCATATTGTTATGTAACCATTGTTGCATTATTATTATTGTTTGTTCGGACATTTGCCATTATTTGTGTATAAGAAACAATAGACAACGTTAATATGTAACAATACAATATATAACCTACAATAAAATCCGAACAGCATTTAATACAAAAAAAACTATTAGGTAACATCTCGTCAAAACAAACTCTCTAAATTAAAAACTGTATTTACAGTATAAAACGTCAATGCGATAGGCAATACATAGGCGAGACAAAAAGACCTCTAAACAGAAGAATAAAAGAACACAAAAATAACACGCTATTAGGCCTAGTAATATGATAATATGATAAATCAAAAATAGCCGAACATATATGGTCCAAATATCATAAGTTTAAAGAGACAAAAACAATACACTGTGAAAATAATTTATATAAACGAAAAATAATTGAAGCCTCATAGATAAAAATAACAGACAACCCAATCAGCCAAACTAGTATAGAAATAAGGCCCTTGTGGTTACCTCTTATTAAAAATAAACTTAAAATTGAAAATAAACAAAATCTTAAAGAAAAAAAGGCTGAAGTTTTAACTGTTGAAAGCGAAGGAATTAAAACGTTTAAAGGCTAGGAAATTAAAAGAGAGGACACTGTAGTTGTTAACTACCGGTTTCTTAACTCCTCCCTCCTCCCAGTTGGCAGATTGTTTCACGACTGTTAGTTGTTCTGTGACTGTGGTTGTGAACAGACCTATTTTGGTTGGTATTTGTCAGCTGCTCTGTACTCTGTTCATGATCTCTTTTGACTTGTGGTTTCTTGATCACATGTGAGTTTCTGTTTAGTTTTTGACCGCTCAGGGTTTGTCCTGGGTGTTTTTTCATTAGGTTTAGTTTCTGAACATAGGCCTAGACATCTAGGCGTGTGTTGTGTCTGCATGTTTTAATTTGTAGTTAGGCAATTGATAACGGTACCGTAGTTAATATATACTCTCGAAACGTCGTACATTGTTTCTTATACAAAAATGATGGCAAATGTCCGAACAAACAATAATATTAATTATTTCTATATTAGTACTTATGTCAAGCAGTCTATTTTGGATATTTCTTTTGTTAAAGCTGTTTCGGTACTATCATATTATCATCATCAGACAACAAAACACTTTGAACATGTAAACACTAATAATATCTAAACAATACATGTTCAAAATGTTTTGTTGTCTGATGTATAGCATTTCATGATAATCAGCTGGCATTAATTATAATTATTTGCAATCAGCTGGCAGCAGGAAATAAATAATCTATAATAAGTTAATATGCATGTATATAGTATATAATATGTAACTTGTATTTAAACTAATTATTTAGATGCAGAGAAGTTATTTGTAGTGTGTTTATGTAAATAATAACATTT
This sequence comes from Aphrophora alni, assembly GCA_963513935.1. Lineage (NCBI taxonomy): Eukaryota > Metazoa > Arthropoda > Insecta > Hemiptera > Aphrophoridae > Aphrophora > Aphrophora alni. The sequence continues at coordinate 153,334,229 of OY740765.1, forward strand.
TAATAATATCTCTTTATCATATCAAAAATTCTATCATTATTAAATAAATAATCCACTTTCCAAATTTTACATTAACAAACAACTACCTTCAAGTGTTATGAAAGATATGTAAGGCTGTGAGAGCTTACAGATGGTAAAAAAATTTAATTTATGGAAAATAATTTAATTGTTAAAGAGAGAAGAAGGCAGTGGACCTCCATTAGAGGCGGAGGAAACTTTCAGGAGCTGAGGCGGATTATTCTGGTCAAATACCAAAATATAATTTGGCCTATTATAAAGTAAATCAGTATTTACATATATGTGTTGTGCGGGAGTGATAGTAACTGATTTTTTTTTTTTTTTTGTTATTATAAGATCAAGAAATTTTGTTAAAAGAATATTTGCATAACTGGGTGAGATCCAAACAATTATTGAAACTTTAAGAAATTTTCAAACAGCCATTAACAAAAAATTGTATACATATTAATTTCATTTACCTCTTTACCCCTAAAAACTATTATACTTGATCTAAAGACAGAATTAAAGTTATAAACTATATTTAACTTCTTTAAATATTATTAGGCCTATTATTTCAACAGTTAATACATTTTATCTTGATTGATTGTCATGCAAATAACTTGGAGGAAGCCAGCACCAACCCTTTTACCCCGAGATCAACAAATTAAATAAATATATAACCATTTTTTAATATAAATCAGACTAAATAATTAAATATAAATATGCCTATCTCTAATATGTTGAACTTATAAATGTATGAACGACAGTGAAGAATTGTACATTCAGAAACTTGAATGATAAGTGTTGATAAACTTTAGGCCAAACTAGTAGCCAAGGGATATTTATTCATAACTTATTAACAATTTGTGTTTTTTTGTGTTTATAATTTTTTTAAATAAAATTATGTTATAATTTGTATCATATTTCTATATTTCAGTTCTAAATATGAAGTAACTGTAATAATATAATTATCTATCTCTTAATTAATTATATTTAGATATTTGTTGAATAAACCAAAAAAGGTTTATTGCAGATGGTGGTATGATAGTACCGAAACAGCTGTAACAAAAGAAATATCCAAAATAAACTGCTTGACGTAAGTAAAAATATAGAAATAATTACTAAAGCAGTCACAAGGTATTATGAAAATTATAATATTGATACAAATATTCCATCATTAAGTAATAATTTTATAGCATTGTTGTATGTTGCTATGGTTTCAGAAGAAATTTTAAAACAATTTACTGTACTGGATAAAACACATTGATCTATCAATAAAATTATCATATACTACACTTCTTGAGACAGTAACTTTCAGATATTACATTTAAAGTTTTCGTTTTTATAACGTTATATAACTTGTGCCGGGTAAGTACCTTGATAACAGCCATCAACTTATTGTTTTCTGTCATTTTGTTTGTATTTATTTCTCTTTCTCATATATGACTATTATCAAAAAAGTTATGTACATGGTAATCAAAATCGATTTTGATTTTTTGTTTATTTGTAGCATTGTGGTCCACTGAGTACAAAATAGTTGTTTTGTAATATTGTTTGCCGTCTGTCTTATGTGCTATACTCTATAGCCCAAATAAATGGACAATATCATATGTGGAGATATTTTAGCTATATCTCAGGTACATTTATAAGATGCAGAGAGAGTTGAGAGTAGCAGCCTTAATATCATAGTGAAAATGGCCTAACGGTGGTCGACTAATCACAACAAAATAATTATTTTCGAATGGTGGAATGTTCAACAGACAGCCATATTCCACCATTTTAAAATAACTATCTTGTTGCGATTAGTCGACCACGGTTAGGCCATTTTCACTATAACATTTAGGCTGCTACTTTCACCTTTTTCTGCATCTTATAACTGTACCTGAGATATAGCTAAAATATCACCACATATTATATTGTCCATTTATTTGGGCTATAGAGTATAGCACATAAGACAGACGGCAGACAATATTACAAAACAACTATTTTCTACTCAGTGGACCACAATGTTACAAATAAACAAAAAAAAAATTCAAAATCGATTTTGATTACCATGTATATAACTTTCTTGATAATAGTCATATATGAGAAAGAGAAATAAATACAAACAACATGACAAATAACAGTAGGTTGATGGCTGTTATCAAGGTACTTATCCGACACAAGTTATATAACGTTATAAAAGCGAATACTTTAAATGTAATATCTGAAAGTTACTCTCTCAAGAAGTGTAGGATATGTTAATTCTATTGATAGATCAATGTGTCTTATCCAGTGGAGTAAATTGTTATAAAATATCTTCTGAACGTCGTAATTGTGTATATTTGAAGTCGGCTAGATCCGAGCAAAGTTTCATCTCATGAATGCTCTAGTTCAATATTAATATTAAACAAATTATATTGTGATATACTGATTCACGAGTTTATATTAAGGAAAAGACAAACATTTATGTTTTAGTCACATTTAAATCGGACATAATAAAAAAATACAACTTATCTATAAAATCACAAAACTCTTCTAAAAATAACTTTAAAAAATTTAACAGAAATATATTTTTTTAATGATGTCCGATTTAAATGTGACAAAAACAAATGTTTTTCTTTTCCTTAAAATAAACTCGTGAATCAGTCTATCACATTATAATTTGTTTAATATAAATATTGAACTAGGACGTTCACGGAAGCGTCGCTAATAGGATTGTAAAGGGTCGTTTGTGAAAGCGTGGCTAATAGCCCTGCAAGTTAGTTTGGGCAGCCTCAAGTAAGGTTGGCGAGACCTATAATAGCCCTGCAGGTCAGTTTGGGCTGCCTCAAGTAAGGTTGGCGAGACCTACAATAGCTCTGCAGGTCAGTTTGGGCTGCCTCAAGTAAGTTTGGCGAGACCTATAATAGCCCTGCAGGTCAGTTTGGGCTGCCTCAAATAAGGTTGGCGAGACCTATAATAGCCCTGCAGGTCAGTTTGGACTGCCTCAAGTAATGTTGGCGAGACCTATATAATAGACCTGCAGGTCAGTTAGGGCTGCCTCAAGTAAGGTTGGCGAGACCTATAATAGCCCTGCAGGTCAGTTTGGGCTGCCTCAAGTAAGGTCGGCGAGAGAGCCCTGCAGGTCAGTTTGGGCTGCCTCAAATAAGGTTGGCGAGACCTATAATAGCTCTGCAAGTCAGTTTGGGCTGCCTCAAGTAAGGTTGGCGAGACCTATAATAGCCCTGCAGGTCAGTTTGGACTGCCTCAAGTAAGGTTGGCGAGACCTATAATAGCCCTGCAGGTCAGTTTGGGCTGCCCCAAGTAAGGTTGGCGAGACCTATAATAGCCCTGCAGGTCAGTTTGGACTGCCTCAAGTAAGGTTGGCGAGACCTATAATAGCCCTGCAGGTCAGTTTGGGCTGCCTCAAGTAAGGTTGGCGAGAGCTATAGTCGCATATAAACGAGCCTCCACTTGTGTCGGGAACACTACCCTGACGAATATGACATTTTTCTGAGAGATCAGGTAATACTTCGACATTACATATTTCACAACAGCCTCGCTATCTATCGTCGTAGAGATGTGTGGATGGTATACGCAGAATTGAAATATTCAAGTATGTATCACATTTGGTGTTCCTAAGTTGAATAAAACAAGATGTATGAAAAACACCTATTTATTATCTCCGTCATTTTTACTGAATTTGAATAATGTTCTTTATAAGCATATTATAAACCCTTAAACCACATTTTATGTTACTATCTTTATAGTGTCCCGTATCGTACTTATGTACATAAAACAGCGACACCTTGTACTTCGTATACTGAGGCAAGTAAATAAATCCCACCTTTAAAGTTTCTATTTAGTATTTTCAACGACTACCTTTCAACCGCGATTAAAACTAAAATTTTAAATATATGTTAAGTATCTCAAAAATCACTCTTGGCTATAAGAGGATTCTTGGTGTCGGGTTTTTAAATGATCTATACAAACAATTAAATTACAATTAAATGATGTATTAAAATTACTTATATTTCCAAATCTCCAAAATTGTTGACTATAATACACATATAAGTTTATTATCAATAACTAATTTTAATTCGTTGACATGTAATATCAAACTTATTTGATTGTTAAATAATATAAAGTTTTAGTTTAGAAATATCCCAATTATTATGACAGAATATTGATTTAACATAATTAACAAAGATTTATAAATTGGGTTACAAATGGAGCTTGTTCACCTTCCTAGTGCTGAACTCCGGTAATGCCGTGTCATCTTCCATGCAAACAATTCTCTTCAGCAAACAATCTTAACCCGTGACAGCTCCATGGCTACGTTGTCCCTTGGGGGCAGAATCTCCGCCTTGGTACAGTATTTCCGTTAATCAACTGATTTCCTTTAATCTCCACTAGTTCATATATTCATTCCTCAGTTGGTTGTGACATGATGGAAGGTTGCAAGCCAAGCAGATACCTAACTTTTAGTATTCAGTTGCAATGAGTATCTATGCTATGCTTTCTATTGATTAGACTTACAATATTTACCTCTCACATTCTAACTTAATTTTAAATCTCAATTCCTAACAACATCTTTGATTTTTAAACGGCGTCTTCACTTTTGATCATACATCTTAAATTGCTGTCTAAATTAGAGGGTAATCTCTCTCAGGTGTCTTAATGTTCATTATTATATTTATCCTAAATACTAAATACATAATTACTAATGTTAAGCCAAATATCCATATTATTAAAATAATAAGTGCAGCATTGACGTCGTAATCACCAGATCCGACCAATATATGGGTAGGGTTACTGGGTCAAATAAATATATCCTCTTCGATATATTTGTGTATGAATCGTGCAGGGGTACAGAGTCCAGTTTTTGTCCAACATGTGTGTTTTAGGAACTGATCTTAGGTTATGAAAGGTTTTGTGACCAATAAGGAGAATGTTGTTCAAGACATGGGTACTATGTTATGCAGGGTTGGATTGATGTCACATGCAAGCTTCTTATCTATGAGGATGGTGTCACTTTCTTGTAAGGCACAGTGGCAGGTTAGGGTTATCTGTACTGTTTCTGGAACTTTCTGAGATATTGAAAAGTTATAGGACATTCCGACGTATAACTAGGTGGGTGTAGGGATTGTGTTGTGTTGGGTAATAGTAATTAGGTCGCCCGTGATTTTGTTTACTAAAGGTCTCTTACTCCTTGAAGTATAGTGGAAGGTACATCGTGTGTTATCCCATCCAGGTATCCGTTGCCTATTAGTTGTCCCGTGAATCCTTTAGATAATCGTCACCGATATTCGCTGTCTTGGCAGAAAACACATGCCCATTCGTTTCGGCTGGCAGTCGTACAGTGTCCAGTTTTTTTTCTACTTATTGTGTTTAATGATATTCAATAGTTGTTACAATGTTGGAATCCTGGGACAATGTACATGGTTTCCCACGCAATGGTACCGGCACATATAAGTAAAATCTTCATGTTGTAGAATCTTGCTGAATCGAGACTCTTATGGTAGATAACACAATCTGGGGAGTGATCTCACAGGATAAGATGAGAAATTGATAGTATTGGTGTTAAAAGTCTTTGGGAATAGTTAGAGCTATCCATCTTCTGGGTAGGCAAAGTTCCAGGAGTTTTAGATCTGTGTTTATTGTGATTGAAGGAACAGTTGTATAGGTGGATATATGATCTTTGCAATTAGGATGCACAGTACTTAAAATTAACATAAGAGAAGTGTAATATATCTGTCTTTGTTGGCATAAAGTATATGGTACAATATTCACATATAATCTAGATGCACTGACGTTAGTTGCTTGGTCGAATTTGGTATGGAAGACCCAAAAGGAAAATGCTGGAGGGGTGACGTCATTGGTGGGTGTGATTGGACGTCTCTCTAATTACTTTTTTCCTTTTTTAATTTAACATTTCCAAATAGTAACCTTTTAAAACTTTTCGCTTTTATATCTAAACTAAAACTGAAATCTACCTAAGTATGATATGAAAATTTACATAAGTATGTTTTGGATTAGACACAAAACTATTGATTAAGAGAACTTTTTTTGTAAAACTGTAATCTCTCTCTCTCTCTCTCTCTCTCCTCTCTCTCTCTTCTCTCTCTCTCTCTCTCTCTCTCTCTCTCTCTCTCTCTCTCTCTCTCTCTCTCTCTCTCTCTCTCTCTCTCTCTCTCTCTCTCTCTCTCTCTCTCTCTCTCTCTCTCTCTCTTCTCTCTCTCTCTCTCTCTCTCTCTCTCTCTCTCTCTCTCTCTCTCTCTCTCTCTCTCTCATCAAGTACATCTGGCTATTTTCCAATTCTATCAGCAGTCCCCCACTGAACAATTGACCTCCTTTCTTCCCACCCAAGGGCTATATAAACTTCTCACCTTCATGATGTTCACTTCACTTGCAAGGTAAGTTATTTCATGAATTTTCCAGGTCTGTTACAATAATTGTTGTCATTCTGATTGCTTCAAAAGAATTTGGACTACTTATTTTATTAATTATGTCCCTAATTCTTAATAATATCAAACTACATTAACCTTCATTATATTTTTTAATACTAAGTAAATTATAGTTTGTAAATTGGTTTGTAGAGGGTAGCACAATACAAAAATGGTATATAGGTGGAGACTATGAATCATTTTCTGAATCTAATTGTAATGGGATTTGTCAAAATTGGGTTTCCTTGGTAATTTTGCTGACTTTGCAATATCCCCCAAATGTTCTAACCGGAATATTCCACATACACGCAATTTCTCACTGGGTAGCATAAAGAAGTTGACCTGTTGTAATTATTTTCAAAAACTGATGTGAGTCTAAGATTATTATAATAATACTCCAATTTTATGTGTTAATTTTTTCTTTGCATATTACTTTTTAAAAATTCAAGTACAGTAGAACCCCTCTTCACCGGTCTAGTCGGGACTGACACCCGGGCCGGTTGCCCGTTTGGCCGGTTAATCCGAGGTTCCCATGAAAAATCGGTTTTCGTTCAAAGAAAGCTTATTTAATCAGGTAGCACTAAGAATTATGCAATTAAGATATTATTGCAACTCATTTTATTGTACATATATGTATCGTATATATTATGTTATGTATATTATACAAAGTCGTTTGATATCGCCGCCGCTTTGGTGTTTCAATTACAATTTATTTTCGGAAACTCTCATCCAACCCGTACACTACAATATAGGCCGGTTAATCCGAGGAACGGTTAATCCGAGGCCGGTTAACAGAGGTTCAACTGTAGTAGATTTTTTTAAAAAATCATGCTTTTTGTAATTGAAAAATGTTAATTGTATTGCATATTGTATATTATATTACAAGCATAAATATGGCCAAACAATCTAAAAAAAAAAAAAATACCTTTAACAAATTAATATTTGCCCCTTAAATATGGAAATTAAGCATGACAGACAAATTAGCTGTAAGAGAAACCGTGTTAACCCTATATATAAGGGTTAACTATAAAAATAAATATATAAGCAATTACCTTGAAACAGCTTCAGCACAAACACTCTGCTGGTGATGTTTCAACGTCTGTGTGTCTGATAGCACTATTGGATCTACTTCTCTTTCTGGACACAATGTTGCCAAGTCATATACCAATGTTGCCAGTTTTGTTTCCAATATTCCGCAAAGGTCTGATACTCGAGGTGATATTCCTTTAGACTTTAGCCATAAACCTGTGAAAATAAAACATATTTTAATCTTAGAGGTGATGCCATATTTTTTCCTTAACTAATACCAATTATTCAAGTATTTTCTAACCTATAAAAAACTGCATATTAAATTTGAAAACAATCATAATTATAACATATTATAAATCATTTTATTAAGATCATTCTAATGAATAAGTTTTGTTTTAAAAGTTAATAAATAATTGTGGTTTGTTCTTATTATTGTAGGGGTACATGAGATCTCGATATTAGAGAGTTGTATCGGGGGGAAATCTCATTAACAAGAACAGATTTTTTCTTGGATGTATTTTTCATGATTCAGCCAAAATTGTATGATTCCTTTTAAAGTATAGATTTGTTTAATTTTTTTGTTTTCATAGTTCCATTGTAATTCTCTATGTCACAAAGACACATTTTATTTATACATTTTTCAATATGTTTCACCAATTAAATTTATTAGAACGTCTAAAACTCTTTGTAAGCACAGAGGCCTTCTAAAGAAGAATCTCTATGGTGTAACAGAATAAATCAACGGAAATGAGCATATTGGGAAAAAAAAAAGGAAAAAAAGAGGTCAAAGTTGTCCAAATGACAACATAGATCATAAAATTTAAAAAAAAATCTTGTACTGAATATGGTGATTGTGATAAACTCAACAATATATGATAAACTCAACATCTTGATTTGTTTTTTATCCGTAGATTCAGCTTAAGGTTGAATCGCTGAAACAGACAATAAAGAAAAATAATTTGCAATCAATTGGGGACTTAATGAGGATGCAGAAAATATGAATATATAAAAGAGTAATCAAAACGATGATGTAAAGTTGTAACATATGAAAGTTTGAGTTTAAACCAAAAACAAACAAAAATTTATTGTATAAATGTCTTATGATTACACCCACCTTTTACAATAATTAACCCTTTGAAGAGTACAGGGAAATACCGATTAACGAGTACGGCCGTTCTTGAACGTTCTCTGTGCTGTTTGCGTAAATGAGTATGGACATTCCGGAACTTTTTAGGTAACGTCTGAGCAATAAAAGTATTTATCATAAAACAAATTAGTCATGGCTTATTGTGTTGTCACAATTCAACAAGAAATAGTATTAAGAACACATGAAATCGGGTTTTTCACAATTGTAAGGCAGGACAACTCCAGGGGGCGTGGTTTCAGGAGAATTCACCATGCGTATTGATTGGCGCGTAAATGTAGGCGATGGCATCGTCTTCTCCGCGGTTGTTTCCCCCCTACACACACCTGTGCCTATGTTCCTTGTCTAGTATAAGTGATTTGTATCATTATATTATTATGTTACGTATATTATACATCAAACATGAAAAATTAAACACTACAAAGCTTTTTTACAGATTCCCCTCTGTCTAGTCTTTTGACACATTTAGCCGCGTCTCAAACGAAACCAACACACGATTCCAAGAAAATTGAAAATAAATGTTATATTTTCCATAATGTAGGCTATACTAAATTGATTCGTGGAAAAAAAGCGGCCCATCAAACGTTTTTGTCTGTGTATGTCTGCTATACCGACGGGTGACAATGCCACGGTGTTTTTATGCCGCCGACAATGGGATACCGCTATCAGCAAACGAAACCAACACACGCTTCCAAGAAAACTGAAAAGAAATGTTATATTTTCCATAATGTAGGCTATACTAAATTGATTCGTTGAAAAAAAGCGGCCCGTCAAAGTTTTTGTCTGTGTATGTCTGCTATACCGACAGGTGACAATGATTTTTCAGTGCAAATTTTTTTTAAAGTACATTTATCAGTGTAAATTTTTATTCTTACAAGTTTTTAACACAATATTATTATATTATTATACATTTGTAACCAATAAAACAACTATTTTCAAATTTTTTTTTTCTTACTCCTTGACAACAATTTTCTTGTAAATACTTACTAACCAGCTGTTGGCTATTTGGGACGTTCAGGAACGGCCGCACTCGTCAAAGGGTTAAAAACAAATTCTGTTCTTCTTGAGTCTTTGTCAATTTACACACCACAAATACAACCCAACAATGAAACACCACTAAAAAGTGGCTGACAATGGTCATCATATAAAACAAGGACACATGGAAAAACACAACTCAAAACTCTTTAGTTTTTTGTTATATCGGTTACTTGCCAATATCGGTTGGGGATATATTGGGGTCTGGGCTATTGGTTTCAGGATTAGATTTATAAAAAGGATTAGATTTATATATATATATATATATATATATATATATATATATATATATATATATATATATGTACACATACAAAAGGGGCCAAACGTGCATTTTTGAAATTCTTCCAAAAGGGGTTGAAATGTCACTGGCAATAGTTGTGAAGAAAGCCAACTTGGCTCCAAGAAGAGGGTCTTGCAAAATTCGAAAACTCTCTGTGTTTGGATTGATTATTTTTCTCCAAGTTTACTAAGTTTAGTTTCATTTTTGGAAGGAAACTTATTACGTTTTGAGCTACCTCTACATTTATTAAGCCATCTAATGGTACAAAACGTTTGGGGGAAAATATTAGTTTCTGTTATTCAAATGAAATCCTGAAAGCACAATTTATAAAATGAAGGCCACAAGTACCAATGCTAAGAATTTTGTTTTCCAACTTCAAGTCTCGGCCATGTGCTCCGTTGTATGTCCATCATAGTCCATAATCGATATTTGGATGAGTTTTTGTAGACCACTGATGTATATAGAGTATATACCTGGGTGGGTTTTATCACTCCAAACTGTTGTTGACTTTGACTGATTTTATTCAACGATTCGTCAAAGGAAATCACAATGGTTCATAGGGATTCAGCTTTTCACAAAGTAAGCTTTTAAAGTAAAGGGTTAAAACATAACTGATCAAGTGTCCAATTTTTTTCTTTCAAGGGACATTTTCTGAAGAACTAATTCTTCAGGAAAGATGTGTCTTAAAATTTGAATGTCACTTACTGTGGCCCTATTTATAACCAAGTGTAAACACCAAACAATTTCTGCTTTTGTTACTTCATCCCCAATTTTGAACCTATCCATAAATTTAGATGGTTTGACTAACGATAACTGTGTTTCATTTGAAGCATTTGTACTAATAGGTTCTGAAGTGTTCTAACTAGTAGACCTAGAAAGAGTTTCATTTCTTTACTTACTCTGAGTTTAAGGGATGAGTGTTTTTCAAAAACTCTGACATTTTGGACTGTCCTTTAGATTTGATTTTGTTACAATGTTTCAGCCTTTTCATATGACTGACCAGAGCTTGTCTTCCTATAGAGCCATAGTGACAACAGAAATATCTCCAACACAGAAGAGACATTTGGCAGAATAGGGGTCGTTGGGATTTTTTGTAATCATAACTTGAAGTCAGAGTCCATTAACCAGATATCCTGGAAGTGGGTCCTCCCGTATCTACTCATATTATTGTTTTAGTCAAGCCAATCTAACCAGAAAGGAACCATCAACTATCACATAGACTTGACTAAACAGAGTAAGTCTTATAATGTAGTTGTTAGTTGTTACAAAGAACACTATGGTCCAGGCGGGATCTGTTCAGAAATGGCTTAGGTTGACTGTTTTCAGCCGTAGTACATATTTTTGCTGGAATGCCTCGAGAAGGCTGTTAGGAACAAGAATTTTAACATTTGCTCTGCACCTGTTCTTTTTTAATGTATTTTGTGCAATAAAAAAATGATATGATAATGATATGATATGATATGACATGGTCCAGTTAAAAAACGTGTGCTAAATTCAGATTAAAAACCTCCTCGTTTTACGTTTCAGTGTGAATATCTCTATAAGTATTAAATCTACGTTGAAAATGAAAGAGGTTAATTTGTTCGCAATAAAATTTCCTATCAATATACACTTTTGCGATATAGAAAAAAACAATTCCACAACCATTAGAGGGAAAATTCACAAAAAAAAAAATAATAAAAATTAAAAAAATGCATTTTTGGAAAATCACAACAGAAAGTAAGAAAAATGTTTCAGGCATCTTAAAATGTAATTAGATAAACTTTAAGTCAATATCAAAACAATGGTGCAGTGCAAGAAAAATGTGATATCTCTTTTCATTTTTGTACAATAATTTTGCAATTCAGCACACTTCTGAAAAATCTCAGAATTTTTCAAAATTGTGCTGAGCCTTAAATACAGTGTTTCATATATCGCTGATTTATTTATGTATAAAAGATCACTCAAACTTTCAAACCCATTTAGAATAATTCAAATACGGTAATTAGGAGAGTTATAATTCTTGTTTTTGTATAAATTGAACATGTAAATTATTAATTATATTTAAGTTGTCTGAGAAGTTATTTTATCCCTTTAGAAATTTGTTTTCTAAAAATAACCATTAAAAAATATAATAAAAGAAATTAAATCATCTCATGTTTCATCAATTAAACCCCGAATAATAAAGTAATATAGAAGGCAGCAAATTTTTTATATATATATATATATATTGTTTTGACTGTATAAAACATATTTTTCTTCCATTAGAACAGTCAAGTTTCTTTGAGTAAATTTTCATAAGGGAGAATATAAGACTCTATGTAATCATCATGTTAAAATTTATTTTTATTGTCATCTAAGTGAGTTATAAAAAAATAGTATTTTTCGTCATTTGATTGAACCACCATTATTCATAGTGAGTAAGATTGTATTAGTTTCAAATTCATCGAAAGTGTGTGATCATCTAAAATGGACAGTGAATTTTAAGTTACCACAGATATATAAGACATAATTAATCGGAACTGTTTAACTCTAATATAAAAAAAAGAAGCAATATGAACTATTTGAATCTTGGTTAAATTATATAAAGAATAACAGTTTGAAATATAATTTGTATATTTTGTGTATTTGTATTAGTATCATGAGTGTGTAAATCTAAAATTTCCATCGGATACATAATGTTGTAGAGTTCTTTCTCCAAATCCAGTCTAGGTACCATAGAAGTAGCACAAATACACCCCAGGTAATTGATTATAATTTAATATAAAAATGAGTGTCTTGGTCATGAAAATAAGATGATACAATATTTGGAATACAATGAATTTGTTTGTGATGTAATAATACCGTCTTGAGAGAAAATGACATTACAGAGTGCATTAACTGACTGCAGGCAACAGTGATAAGATTTTTTAGAGGAATAGAAAATGTTATAAGAAGGAATGAAGACCTTCAGTAGAAGCTCAAGGTCTTCATCACTAAAAGAGAGAATCAAATGTGAATGTGTGCAATGGTTTGAGTACATAACAAAACAGGAAAATAAGAATACATAAAAGAGCTCTAGACAAAATAGAACAAGGGAAGAAGACCAATGGTAAGGTTATGAACAAGATGGAAGATGGGTGTCGAAGTCGGATGGTACTCTTCCACGCAGTGTCACCTGGAAACTGCACTCTTCTAGTCTTGACTAGGAGGGTGCAGGCTAATGTACCGACGCCGCGCAGCCTGGGTAGAGGTAACTAAATCTCTCTCTGTCCCAGGTAAGTACCAACACAGAGATGATTGGGAAGTGCGACCATAGCAGGACATATATAGGCCTGGATAGGGGGATCCTCCCCCCTGCTGGGAAAGTGGGGCGCCCAGGTATACCCTGCTTGGGCGATACAGTGACCCTTGATGAAGGGGTGGCTGGTGATTGAGGTGAAGACTCTTTGTGGAGGGTTGGATCCAACACATCACTTTGCGCTCTGGAGGCTTGGGTGAGCCGCGATCGGGTTTGGCAAGCCCAGATCAGGGGTTCTCGCTATGCGAATGCGTAGTGGGGCAAGTGCAGTTGCTGTGAGTAGGCTTATTGAAGGAGGAACAACCCAGTTTCCATGGTTCAGTTCTGGGAAGGTTCTCTGGATAGACAGCCGAGGGGCAGTGGCTGGGCTACGGAGAGCCTGAGTCGTGGGAGGACTTTGTCTGGCGAATGCCTCACCGAGGATGGTGAGAACGTTGCTCAGGACCCTAGATGGGGCAAAAACCCAAATAATATCTTCATGGAAAACATAAATAGACCAGAAGCGAACAGACGGTCAGGTGCAGAGAGGGAATCTCCAGTTGAGAATGTCCTCAGTCTGCGCCTTGACGATTAGGAAATACCCCTGGAAGTCCCAATGGGTCAGGCCAGAAACATGGCAGAACAAGAGATGGTAGAAGCTCCAGTTGAGCAGGCTACCACTTCCTCAAGGGACAGTGGCGACAGGTCTGCTACGGCAGAAAGTCGACCCACTGTACCACCCTCTGAGGCAAGTACATCAGATGCAGATCTGAGACAAACGGCATCTAGGATTAACCGGATGCACGTTGAAAATCCAGCCAAGAAAGGTGCCGCCTTCTATAGAGAGAAGAAGAGGCGACGTAGGGAGGAGAAGATGGCTGCGGGCACTTGGGTGGAATACCCGAAAGCTACTCCGATGAGCAGGGGAGTGGCTGCTGATGTAGGAACGCCAAAAAGGCAAAGGTCTGATGTCAGCAGTCCTTCAAGCTCAGGAGTTAATCAGGTACCAAAGAGACCCAGGAGGGGGTGGGAATTCTCATATGCAGAAAGGCTGACCTCTTTCGGGGTTGCGGTGGTACCTAAAGACTTTCCGGAAAGGCTACTCACTGAGGAGGACATCCTGGAGCTCTCGTCTGCTCTCATTGCGCAGATGAAGCCCCTCTCTGATGGATGTCTACCAGGCTTCAATGAGTCGCCTATGCTGGAAAGTGGAGCTATGGTATTGCAGTGCTGCAATCTGGAAACCAAGGGGTGGCTAGAGCAGGCTGTTGCCATATGCAATCCCTGGAAAGGAAATATCTTGGAGGTGGTGGACACGAAAAAGGTGATTAACATTACCAAGGTTATCACCAGGTTTCCGCCCCCATTTGACAAGATGAAGGTGGAGGACGTACTGTCCAGAATCCAGCAACATGACCTCTCGATCTCGACAAGAGATTGGAGGATCATCAACGCTAGAACCATGGGCCCTCAGGGGAGAACAGTGGTTCTTGGTCTAAATGAGAAGGATCTGGAGATGCTCAAGAAGAGAAACCTCAGGGTTAGGCTCGGGCTTGGGCAGATCCAGTTCCAGATCATTGGAAAAAGAACAAGGGATGGTGCAGCCAATGAAGGTGCTGAAGGTGGTCCAGGCCAATCTTCAGCATAAAAAGGCGGCCAGCCTTAACCTAGCCAGCAGATTCAAGGCCGAAGGCATCGATGTGGCTCTGATTCAGGAGCCATGGGCGGTGAAAGGTAAGGTTCTGGGGCTGGGAGACTCTGGGGGCAGGCTGATGTACGATACGTCATCGGACGCTCCCAGAACATGCATGTTAGTGAATAAGAATTTAAGTGTCTTTTTGCTAAATGAGTTCTGTTCCAGGGATCTGGTGGCAGCTAAGGTGAGATTGGAGGGCCAGGAGGTGTGTGGAGAAATTACCATAGGCTCTGCATACTTCCCGTTCGACTCGGCCAATCCACCTCCAACTGATGAGTTTACACGCATTGTGGGAGAAGCGAAGAGGAAAGGTGAACACCTAGTCCTTGGAGTGGACTCCAATGCGCATCACCTTGCATAGGGGAGCTCGAACTGTAATGCAAGAGGTAAGTCTCTATTTGAATATTTGTCTAGTTATAATTTAGATATAGTTAATGTAGGTAACAAACCGACCTTCATCAACAGAGTGAGGAGGGAGGTTATTGACATCACAGTCTGTACTGAACGTACTGCTCAACTCATCAAGGGGTGGAGGGTTTTGGTGGAGCCATCACTGGCAGATCACCAGCACATTCTATTCGAGATGAGGTGGAAGCAGAAGAGAGTCATCTGGTTCAGAAACCCCAAAAGGACGAACTGGGAGAAGTACAGGGAAGACTTGGGGCAGGCTGTTCAAGATATAGGGCCTGAAGTGAGGGGGATAGAGGAGTTGTAAGAAGTATCGGTACAGCTGCAGGCTGCGGTGCAGGGTGCTTTTCAGGCCAACTGCCCCCTCACACAAAGGAAAAAACACGATACGGTAAGGTGGTGGAACAAGGAACTAGCTAAAATGAAGAGGGAGGTTAGAACTCTGTTCAAGGCCTCTAAACATCAAGGTTGCTGAGAACCCTATCATAAAAAACTTACTGAGTATAACTCAGCAATTCGCAAAGCCAAGCGGGATTCCTGGAGAAAGTACTGTGAAAGAGTGGAAGAGTGCTCTGAAACGGCTAGACTCCAGAAGATCCTGAGGGCAGAACATACCAATATGGTGGGCTCTCTGGAAAAACCAGATGGCTCGTATACGCAGTCCGGAAGGGAGACTCTGGAAGTACTCCTGGGATGTCACTTTCCGGATTGCGAGATAGAGGGAGGAAGCGATCCCTCCCTGTACACTAGGGCAAGTCCGCGTAGAGCAGACTGGAACTGCTCGAGGAGACTCATTAATGAGGATAAGGTGGACTGGGCCATAAGATCGTTCGAGATGCATAGGGCCCCGGGGCCGGATGGGATCACTCCCTTACTCCTCAAGGAGGGTTTGGAGGTGCTCAGGCCGGTTATCACGGGTGCTTTTCGAGCGAGCTTGGCGCTGCGCCATGTTCCAAGGAATTGGTCTGTGGCGAGGGTGGTCTTCGCTCCAAAGCCTGGAAGAGCGGGATATGCTCAGGCCAAGGCCAACAGACCAATTTGCCTAAACTCTTTCCTGCTAAAGGCAATGGAAAGAATTCTGGATGTCAATATCAGAGATAGCGTGCTTAGGAGTTCAGGCTTGCACGAAAATCAATTTGCTTATAGACCAGGCAGGTCCACTGAGGCTGCTCTACATCATTTAGTGAGCAGAATAGAGGAAAGTCTGGAAGCAAAGGAAATAGCTCTGGGGGCGTTCCTGGACATAGAGGGAGCCTTCAGCAACACTTCAATACAATCAATGATTAGGGCTTTGGAGGATTGTGAAGTGAACAAGACTGTTGTAGGATGGGTGTCTGCCATGCTGAACAGCAGGTTAATCCAGGCTACTCTGTATGATGAAATTATCACGGTCAGAGCTAGACGTGGATGTGCACAGGGCGGAGTCTTATCCCCCCTGTTATGGAACCTGGTAGTGGATAAGATCCTTAGGTGTTTAACGAACAAGGATTCTACTCACAGGGATATGCCGATGATGTGGCCATCGTGGTTAGAGGTAGAGACATGAGCGTCGTTTGTGACCTCATGCAGGCTGCCTTTATCCAGGTGGAAAGGTGGTGTCAGGAGGAACAGCTATCTGTGAATCCTGTAAAAACTTCTCTCATTCCCTTCACAAGAAAAAGGAATCTGGGAGTGAGGTCGCTACCTAAGCTCTTTGGGCAGGAGGTAGCGTTGGAGAACCAGGTGAAGTACCTAGGTACTGTGTTGGATAAAAGGCTCACCTGGAACCCACAGATAGAACGGGTAGTAACCAGAGCCAAGTGTCTTATGTTTGCGTGTAAGAGGGCTGTTGGTAAACAATGGGGTCTGCAACCCAAGGTGGTGATGTGGATTTACACCATGATCATTAGACCACTAATCTCCTATGCTGCGGTGGTTTGGTGGACTAAGACGTTACAAGGTGGGGTTGGAAGTAGAATGGATGGTCTCCAAAGGGTGGCCTGTTTGGCCATCACGGGGGCCATGGGGTCTACACCAACGGTTACCTTGAATGCTCTACTGGATCTCCCTCCCCTAGGGGTATATATTCAGGGACAGGCCAGGATGAGTGCATACAGACTACAGCAAACGGGTTGCTGGAGAAAGAGGTGGCCTGCAATCGGGCACTGCAGGATAAATCAAGTGGTCAACAGGGAAGTGTTAGACATGCCCTCAGATCACATGATACCTAATGTTTCATTAGACAAGCCTTTCAAGACGAAGATCTTCTCTAGGGAAGAATGGGAGTCTGGAAGGAGGTTATATAACGAGCAAGATATAGTCTGGTTCACAGATGGCTCGAAAACGGAGATGGGTACAGGCGGTGGCATAAATGGGCTCAACCCAGAGAGTTCCATCGTACTGAGCCTAGGTAAGCATGCTACTGTTTTCCAAGCAGAAGTAGGTGCTATCTCTGAATGTATCAAGGAGAATCAAAGAATGAAATACATAGGTAAGAACATTCTGATCTTCACAGATAGTCAAGCTGCTATTAAGGCACTAAACACGACTAGGGTAAAGTCGAAGCAGGTATGGGACTGTATCTCATCATTGATAAAGCTTAGTCAGATGAACACGGTCACTGTGGGCTGGGTTCCTGGCCACTCAGGTATTGATGGTAATGAGAGAGCAGATGAATTAGCCAGGTCAGGTTCAGAATCCCCTTTCGTGGGCCCGGAACCGGTGTTCGGAATCTACTATGGACATGCCAGGGCAGCGGTTGATACGTGGATACGGGAGGGGATGAACAGGGCCTGGACGAATTCAACCACTAGTAGACTTGCTAAAAGGTTATTTAGACCAAGCAAGAAACATGCTGAACAACTCATCTCTCTCAGAAGGGATAACATGAGGTGGGTGGTTGGGCTCTTAACGAGCCACTGTCACCTCAGAAACACCTACACAGGATAGGGATTGCTGCAGATAATACTTGCAGGAAATGTGGTTTGGCTGAAGAGTCCGCAGAACACATTCTTTTAGAGTGTGAGGCGTTAGTACGAGCCAGGCTATACTCTCTAGGCCCTCCGGGGAAAGAGATGGAAACCATCCTAGACAACCCTATCGGTAGTATCTGTTCCTTCATAAGGATGACGGGTATTACTGAATGGGTGTAGGAAGAAAATTGGGGCGGCAAAAGATCGCTAGGTCGACGCCGGTGAGGCCTCTGAAGGAGGCGTTCACAGCCCAGAACGGAAAAAAAAAAAAAAAAAAAAGATGGAAGATTCGGTAGGATATTTAGGCTAAGAGAGTGGACTGGAGACTGGTGGAGGAGGAGCAGTTGTGGAGAGACCACCGGGAAAGGAAGAGGATGTGCTAAACTATCTGTCAAAGCAGAAACGTCAAAGGGTGATGATGATGATATGTTGTTAGACAGTTTAACAGTTGTGGAATAAAATGAATTCTTGTAATAACAAATATCATTGTTATAAACAGGAAAATGAATAAATGTTGAAGTTTATTAAAATTTTATAGTAAACATAAAAACTTTATATTTTAATGAAGAGTTCTTAAAATTAGATTTACCTATGTCGATACAAATTTTTATAACAGATTTTAAATAAGGTAAACTTTTCTGGTCACCCTGTACAATAAATACACACCTTTAGTGTTATGGAATTCTGGTAAGTTTGATTTCATAGCCAAGTCATTCAGAGATTCCTTCCAGATATACCAACGTAGATCCACTTCAGACTGTTTGCTTCTGTAACAAAAGTAAATATGAATCATCCATAAAGTAAAGAACGTAATGAATCTAACACTAGTAATAACTTAACCCTTAGCACGCGTATGACAGGATTTCACGTAACCCTCAACTTGACTGGTAACGCGTATGACAGGATATCTCGATTCAACAATATTTGACTTCTGCAGGTATTTTTAATTCGTTTAAAGTCCAATAGAGTGCAGGGAAATGTCCTATTGGTATAATGTGACACTCCCACTAAGGTATTTGTTCTCGATCACCTGTCGTTGGTCTTTATTTGGTTGTTATAGCAACCAGGCGCCATTTTGTGTTCTGCCCCAGCGCGTATAACGTGGTTTCTCGTTCTAGTACGACTGTCAGTTGTGAAATGTTTTGTGTCAGCGTTATAACTGCTATAGCTGTTCATTGTTGATTTGTTTGGGCCGTTTTATTGTTTATATGTATATTTAGTCTATATCAGTAATTTTTTTGATGTCCTGAATGTAGGTAATTATTATGAGCAGTAGAAAGATATTTTTGATATGGTATGTTGATTTTTCTCAAAATCTTTTTTTAGTAAAATTTATTTGTTTGGTGAAATTCAGGTTATTTTGAATTAAATACTAGGCCTACTTTTATATATAAAAAAAAAAAGATTTGTTTGTAAATATTAAAAAAAATATATAATCTGTGTCATAGGTTAGGTTAAAAATGTGAAATTAAGTATTTTTTCTTGTTTTAATCTGTAAAAAAAATTTTAAAGCCAATCTATATATATATATATTTTTTTTACCAAATATATCTGTAAGAACCCAAAATCAAATAGAACTTTAAACAATTACAATTTTTTTTTTCCTAATAGCACGTTATGAGTAAATAGCCTAAATTGTTATTCAGCGTGCTAAGGGTTAAAATAATTTATTTGGTACTTACAAGAAGACTTTACCTATTACTTTATCACATAATAGTAAAAAAATTTGAAATACAATGATACAAAAAATAGATGTTAAGAGTTTTTTTGCAGAAATATCCATTTTGAAGCCCTTAGGTAGTCTGTGTATCTGTGCTCCATAGCTCTAACAAGTTAATATTAGTTGATAAAATTTGATATGTGAATTTATTTTTAGACCTGACCAAGTGATTTGACTCCGCCGAAACTTCTACATCTACAACCTACTTTAACATTAAATCTAAAATTAAATTTAGAAAATGATAGTATTTATTTTGAGTAAATCATTGTTGATTATATTTACAATCAAGTGTTAAAAAAAGGCTGTGTAATAAATTCAATTTTATAAAATTATATTTTTAATTTTTTGTTTCGTTTTAGCGAAAGCTGCCGCGGTGCCTCTGGAGACTCTTTGTGATGCCCCCAGGCGCCGCAGCGTACACTTCGGGAACCCCGGGGCTAGGCCTATATATTTTTGTATGCTCAAAATAAAATATTATCTCGCAACACATTCAATAGCAATTTTGTATACATGAAAATTACATTTCTTTATAAACACTGTTAATTTATGTAATTTTTTTGAACTCACAAAAAAATGTTGTTTACGAAAGCGCTAATGATTAAAGATTTTTATGTTGGACATCTTATCTGGAGAATTTTAAATTAGTCAAATTTGTTTATATTCCAACATTTGACCTAAGAATTTCAAAATGAATAAACACATTTTATGAAACTTGAACTAATCAAAACATACAGACTTATATAACCTATTGAATGTTGTCTATTATGTTTTTTAACAGGTCTATTTAAACATTGGCACTGGTCAGTTTAGCCTATATAATAAAATTAAAAATATTAACAACCTATTTAGAATAATTTTATAACAATACCATTAATTTTTATTATTAACAATACAATTTTTAATTTAATAAGACAAATTTATGAAACCTAAAGAGGCTGTTCTTTTTCAGGACATTCCAATAGTCGCCACAATATTCCATGTTTTGGAAAAGCAGGACCTTGCTGTCTCAGGTCTAAAAGGACTAAGGAATGATTTAAAATCTTCTTTGTTTTTAATATATATCGAGATTCACAAATATCGAGGAGAATAGGATATTTTCTTCTACCACATTGTTGGATCCACGATTCAAAGGAAAACCTTTTAGAAGTACTTTAGAAATTGCAAAATACAAAATTATAGAAAAAATGAAAGGGCTATTGATGGAAGAAAGTGATCCCCCTTGTGCCCCTACAGTAAGTCAAACTGAAGGACCGTGCAAGAAACTGAAAGGGATCTGGGCTCATCACCAAGAATTATTCAACAAGAACCAAGCACGATGGCTGTAAAAGAGTGCTAGAGAATAGAATTGGAAAATTACCTTCAAGAAAATACAATGGACCCAAAAATAGATATCAAATTGGCATATACTGGTCACCTAGTGCAAACAAGAGGCTGAAAATACTGGCATTTAAATATTTGTGTATTCCGCTGTCCACCGTTTTCAGCAAAAGACTGTTCAGTACAGCGGGCAATATTTGCGACAGGAAAAGAAATAGGCTTGACCCTAAAAGAGTCAAGATGTTGGTGTTCTTGAATCAGAGTATTGACTCGTAAATAATTATGTGGCTGTTAGTCTGTTGTATATATTTTGTTCATTCATTTTTAAAGGTTTTGAAAAGTCAAGTATTCTTTTTATGTTATCCTTCGTTCAATAATTTGAATTAATTACAATAGTTTCATTTATTGTTTGTAACCATAGTGGTTCTTTTTTCTTTAGCCAGTTGGACACTTCATCATAAAGAAGTTTAAGGTGAATAATGTCATTGTTTGCAGGTTGTTGAGTTTTTATAAGCACTAGGTTAGGTTAGTTTGTAAGTAATTTACACCATCTCTCTGCTGACATATTTCTTCTTATCCATAATAGGACAGTGCAAGTTTCAGCTTCAAAGGTGAATATTGGGGTGTAGTTTTATATGCATTTGTTTCAATCCTTTGTGCCTAATTCTGAATGCTATATAACTTTTTAAGGTTTATTTATTTACGGACATTGCCTCTTTAGAAATTGACATGTCATTGGTCCAGCAGCATGTTGAAATGATTCAATATTCATAGACATAGACTACACAGCTTTCTTTTTATCCAATTGTAAAAATAATCATATGTAGCCTAGATATTTTTGACTTACACAAATAGTTTTTAGCAAACAAATTTTACATTTTCAATAAATATATATAAAGTTAACTAAAATTTTTAATACTCCCATAAAGATTAACATATTATTTATAATTTCTTACAACAAAGATATTAATTGCTGCATAGCCATACAAAAAAGAGCAATAGTATATTCCATTTTGGATCTTATTAAACTTTGGTATACATTTAAGGCAAACTTGGTGGGTTTGTTTTCCTTTCCCCATATTTACAGGGTTTTGGTAATTGTGATAATTGGAATAGAAAAACAGGAATCGAATTCTAGGAATCGGAATCGGGAATTAATAAAACCTGGAATCGACCCATCCCTAATTGATATGGATGAAAATGATTCAGGGTTATCTTCAAAAGTTGTAAAAACATTAATGCAGCCTTACTTGGGAAAAAACTATGTTATTTTTATGGACAACTAGTTCTCGAGACTTGAACTGTATGATTGGCTATTTGAAAGGACATAGGCGCTTGTTGCAATCTAAATTCTAGAAAAAGAAATGTCCCATGTCTTCTTAAAAAAATGAAGAAGGACGAGTATGTCTTTCACCATAGTAAACAAATGGTTGTTGTGCGATGGTGTGACCGCAGGCCAGTAACAATGATTTAAACAGTAGATAATCCTGAAATGACATCTATTGATACGAGATCACATAAAATAAAAGCAAATCAAATTTGTTATAAATTATACTGCAAACATGGGAGCGGTTTATCGCACGGATATGATGATGTCCTTCAATGATTGCACTAGGGACACCATCAAATGGTACATAAAACTGTTTTTTTTTTCACTTTATAGACCTCAGTGTGCTAAATGTATTTTTTATGTATAAACATCATGTTTTAAAAACTAATCCTATACTAAGTCTGCATATTATAAACTTTAGACTGAGTGTAATAAGGCAATTGTTAAAACGGCATGCCATTTCAAAGAACAGTGTTGCAGTGTCCTGACCCATTGCTGGTATCGGTGATCTGTTAAGTCTTCAAAGTCGCCACTTCATGTAACTGCTCACCTCCAATGAGTCATGGAAGAAGAAGCTTTCTCTACAATGCTTTGTATGAAAACATACTAAGCGATCATCACCAAAGTGGAAGGAAAAATGCTACGAGTGCTCAACATGTGAGGTGCCTCTTTGTACATATCCTTGTTTTGAACAATATCAAACGTTAAAAAAGTATTAAAACTGTATATAATCATTATTTCTTGAAGATTAAAGCAAATATAATCTCTTTTGTTTGAAAGTGTAATTTTTTTCCCCCACTCAGTATATTTAGGGTAATTGTCATACTCCTTCACATCCGTTTTGTAGCACGG
Source organism: Aphrophora alni (assembly GCA_963513935.1). Classification (NCBI taxonomy): domain Eukaryota; kingdom Metazoa; phylum Arthropoda; class Insecta; order Hemiptera; family Aphrophoridae; genus Aphrophora; species Aphrophora alni. Next base: position 153,357,636 of record OY740765.1, read on the forward strand.
AAATTTCCGTGCTTACTCGATAACAGGTTAAAGGACACACAATTGATGTGAGCCAAGTAGGATTGTTGTCAAAAAGTATCTAAGGTAATCTATTAAACCATGGGAGGCGAATATTGCAACGGTTTAATTGAACCGCCTGCAAGGAGCAATTTTGGAAAATAGATAAATTCCAAAATTTCAATTAAATCAAATAATAATTGTAGGAATGACAAAAACATTTCTAAATATAAAATAACACATGTAAAGTTAAAGGGAATATGTAAGTTAGCCAAGCCAAGGTCACGCGCCTTGACAGGAAATATCTAGCGTTCCGGATTGAACAGGAATTCGTCCATATGTTTCTAATGCAAAAAACATCAAAATCCGAAAACTTAAATTAAAATGATATAATCGTGTAGAGCTAGGAAAACCTAATAATAAATAATAAGAGAATAAACTCGTCAAATTAATAATAAAAAAGTTATAGCCATAATAAAACGTCATAAAACATAAAAAACCCTTAAAATAAAGAAATTCCAAAATCTAATAATAACAACGCATAACCATAATATAAACTAGAAATAAATAAGACTCGAAATCAAAATTTAATAAAAGACCATAAAGTAATTAAATAATAAATAACCAAAAATGCAGAAAGTACCGTAACTTGTGAAACCCAGAAGCGAGGAAGAAGAGGAAAGCAGTTTTGGAACTTTCAGCATCAGAGGAACAACTTGCAAAAAGAAGATTTTCAAAATTTCCAAAATTGGAAAAACTAAATTTTGAAAACTTACGAAATTTTCAAATCTCCGTAAAAGGAAAAATATATGTCGTATCGCTACAAATGAAGATGGAAAATCATCAGGGAAAGAAGGGCTTCAAAATGAAATCACCCAGAAGAAGATCGAGCGAAGCGAACGGGATATATGAAGAAAAGAAGAATTCGCAAGTAAAAAATTATGAATTTCAGGAATCAACTTGTCTTGAACGTCGTGCGCATAGTAGGCAGTAGACGCATGGAAAGGGAAAGTTACCAACTTCAACACAAATCCACCATAAGAAATTAAACTAATTATAACAAATAATAATAGGAATAGATAATATAAAATAAGAAAAATAGACAAACAATAGAAGAATAAGCCAAGGAAAGTTCATCGTAGTGCAAATAAATAAATAAAATTAATTAAATTGTGAAATAAAACAGTAACAATAATCAGTGAAGGTTGGCCACACTGAAAGGCCTAAAATTCGACGAGTTAACTTTCTTCAAGTTAATTCGACAGTCTCGTTTAGTACCAGCTCCAGGGAAGTCTTCTAATAGCAGCTCCAGGAAAGATCACCAACTTTACTCAAGTCTGAACAGGAAATCGTCGTGAAAATATTGTCAACGCTCTGTACTTCGCCAGGTTAATAACGGTGCCTACAGAAAGGATCGGCCTTGCAGGAGACAACGTGACATCCTACAACAGCTTAGTAGAAGAGATCTTCACTACGGACTCCGGCAAACATTCTTCTAGAACTTGTCGTCATCAACAGATTCTTCGAGAACTGGACTTCGAGATATTCTAGACAACTCTCAGAAAACATCTCCAAGATCCTCAAACACTCTCAGAATCAGGACGAGCGGACTTGTGCACTCCACAAAACAAGGTACTGCATAAATCAAGCTTTTTTAATAAATAAAATATTTTTTAATAAACTTGAATTACGTCCAAAATTATTAAACTCAATAAAGTTAAATAATAACATTTTAAAGACAAAGTAAAGTCAAAATAAAGCCAATTTTAAATTCATTCAAATAAAGAGATATAAAATACAATAAAATTCGAGTCCAATAATAAAGCAAAAGTAACAGATTGGAAAGGAATAAATAATAGGATTCATATTTATGTGTATTAGAATAAGAATATCAATTGTTAGTTTTAGTTATTGTTAAAATTGTTTAATATAGTAGATTTTCAGTTTGTTAAAAGAGAAAGCATTTAATATAAATTGTCAGAAAAGGCGACATTAATTGTTGTAAAAGATTCGAAAGAAATCCATTGTTTCTCAAAATAAAAATTAAATTGTAGACTCTTAAATAAATTTGGTAAATTTCATTGTTGAATATTTTAATTAAATCTAACCCATTCAAAGAAACTCATTACATTAGAAAGAAGAAAAAGTAAGTGCTCACCAAGTATAAAGTTAAAAATTCAAAACAGAGCAAATTTTGGTGTTAATGAATTAAAGAGCTCCAAAGGGCACACCCTTTGAAAAAGAGTCTGGAGTTTTAAGAAAGGTAAGCTAGTATAAGAAGTGAATATATTAATATAGTAAAATTTCCTGTGTTAGCATAAGTTGATTAAAATAAATTATTCTTGTGTGACATAAGGAATCAAGAGCCTTATCAAAACTATTAAACTGCGAAAGAATCACTCTCTATTAGTAAGTAGATCGCGGGGTTGAAGTTGGGGTAAGGTCTTGCAGCGAGTGCTGTCCTCCCCGTGGAAAGGCTGTCTGTCGGGGGGGGTGCGTTGCAAGTGGCGTCCAACAGCGTAGGCTCGAAAGTAACCAAACAAAAAATTGTTAAAATTACTTTAGGGTTGAAAACGAACAGCTTAAATTCATTAAAATCAAAATTAAAACTTAAAACTTAAATAAATAAACAGTAGTAAACCTAATAAATAAATCTAATAAAAAAAAATGGCAGCTCCGAAAGAAACAGAAACGGAAATGCAGAAGTTCATGAGATATTTCCAGGCGAAAGAAAAAGAACGCGAAGCTAGGGAAGAGGCAGATAAAAAAGAACGCGAGGAGAGAGAAAAAGCACGCGAATCGGAGAGGAAAAAAGAGAAAAAAGAACGCGAAGCTAGGGAATTAGAAAGGGAGACTAGGGAAAACGAAGAGAAAAGGGAACGCGAAGCGAAAGAAAGAGAACGCGAAGCTAGGGAATTAGCACGCGAAGAAAGCGAACAAGCGAGTAGGGAAGAACTCTTACAAGCTGTAGGCGGTTTAGGAGAAGACGTAAAGAAAAATTTTGAAGCAATTCAAAATAGAGTCGGAAATTGCGAAGACGAAATAGTCGTTTTGAAAGGGGAAATTCAGGAAATAGGGGAAACAATTAAAGGTCAGGATGACAAAATTAAACAAAATAAAGTTAATTGTGAAACGTTAAGCAAAAATATAAAATCGTTAGAAACCAAAATGAGACAGACAAGTATAGGGCAAAATTTAGTAGGGGCTGGGAGAAGCGTAGTGTACGTACAACCCGGTGCAGCAGGAAATAAAACTGTCGAATTTTGGGGAAGTTCTAAAGAAAGTCCAATGAAATTTCTAGCCGAAATAGAAGAGATTTTCATGGAAATCGATCCACAATTAGACGAAGGGGAGAAATTAAAAATCGTGGAACGACACATAAAAGGGCCGGTAATAGAATGGTGGAACGTAATAAAAGATAATAAAGATAGATACGGACAATTTAGGGTTAAATTTATAAAAAATTATTGGGGATATCAAGCCCAGCAACATATCCGAAATTTAATTGAAAACGGACAATATCGTGATACAGGATATATGTCAAGAGTTAATTATTTTTGCAAAATGGTGGCTAAAGGACAATATCTTGATCCACCAATCCCAGAAAAATTTATGATTAATAGAATCATGCGACATTTTGAACAAAAGGTACAATTTGCGAGTATAGGAAGTCATAGCGAAACCGTTGAAAGCGCGATAGAATTTCTTAGAACGTTTGAAACGATGGAAGGCGAACCACGTAGGGAAAATCGAGAAGAAAGACCAGCGTATAAGGGGAACCTTGATAGGAAAATGGCAGGAGCCATGGACTCTCAAACCTATCCTAGAACACCTAACCTTAGATCCTATGGGAATAGACCGCAAACAAACCAAAACCAAAGTAACCAAAAACCCAATCCTACACTACCTAACAATCCGAGACCCAGTCCAAAAAACTAGGTTATAAGGTCCCGGAAAAAAGCAAAAGAAAACGGTTACAGGCAAAGACAGGATTCGGGGCCGCAGATCAAAATGTAAAAAATAAAATCAAAACAGAGAAACCTTTAGAAAACTTTTCAAAAATTAAAAATCCAACATTAAAATCAGTAGGGAAATTACAAAACATTTCATGCGATATTAGGGAAGAGTTAATGACAGAAGGCGAAAATATCAACATTCAAACAAAATTATTAGAAAAATGTCCGGAAATAAACGTCAAAATTCATCAAACAAATATAAAAGTTTTAGTAGACACGGGAGCGCAGTGGTCGTGTATACAAGCTGAGTATTTGGAGGAGTTAAAAAGACGGGGAAACAAAATTTTAGAATTACCAGTTTATAACGTAGAAGTAGTAACAGCCATTAAACAGAAAAAACAAAGAGTTTCAAAACAAGTATCAATACCCGTGCAATTTAACGACAGAGTAGTAGATATAAAATTTCTGGTAGTACCAAAGTTAACTAGTTTAGGTATATTAGGATGTAATAGCCTATTCGAGTTAAACGCGAAAATTAATATGGAGGAAAAATACGTAATAATAAATGTAGAAGGGGAAAACAGAAAAATAAATTTCATCGAAGAAGCTAAAAAAGTAACTTCAAAAACCAATCTATTAAATAGATTGGACATAGAACAACCGTCAGCTAAAATCTGTGTACGGAAATTGCGAAATCAAATTAGCAATATAGGAGGTCCAAATACTATAATGCGAGCGAATGGGGCGTTATATGTTACTACATTACCCAGTGTAGAAGTAAAAAACGAGGGTACCGAACGTGACCAAGCCGAACGTGACAAAGGGGGAGAAAATACCAGAATTGACCAAACAGGACGTGTAAACAACAAACGTGACGGGAGGAAAGAAAAAACCGAAGCCGACAACATCGAACGAGACAATACAGGAAGGAACAGGAGAAGGGAAAACTTAGAGAGGGGAAGGGAGTTTGAACTCAAAGGAAAACAGGAGATAAACCTTAGAAACCAAAACACGGTCGAAAGGAAGATGCCAATTCAAGGAAGGAACTTTAAAATCCAAAAAGAGATTAAAAGTGGAGCAACCTATCCAAGAAGAAGCAGGAAGAAGAGCGAAGCGAGCGAGAAAAGGGAAGAACTATATCCAAAAAAGCTTCAAAGTCGTGAGTTATTCGTAAAAGGGCTAAGCAAAGTCGTCGTAAATAAAGAAGTAAGTCTTAAGCACCAAATACAAAATGGAGACCACGCAAAAATGAAGGGATCACTGGTAAACATACCTAAGTTCGAAATGAGCTTAATTCCAAAAGGGGAGTCCAGTAGTCAATCAAACCCAAACCTGAATAAGTTAGGAGCGAACGAAACAAAAAAGTTCAAAAATCGAGAGGTAACCAAAAAGGTTAAATTCAAAACAAAAGTAAAGCATAGTCAAAAAAGGAAGGGGAAAAATAAATTTAAGTTAAAAAGGAAGGGAAACGTAGTCGTAAAACTAAAAATAAAAAATAAACCAACGGTAAAGTTAAAAAACTAAAAATAAAGGTTAGGATAGTAAAATAATAGTAAACATAAAGTAGAATAGGTAAAGTCGTAAATTCATAATCATAAACATCGTCCAAAATAATATGTAATAAATCCAAAAAGAATAAAGTTCAGAATAAATCATAACGGTAGATAAAAAACCAGCTGTTTCGATAAAAGCGAGGGGGAGAATTGGGACAAGTTGCGTAGGTCAGTTAATAAATAAACAAGCATCCGGAAGACATGAAAATTGTACAGTAATTAAGGTAGAGAGGGGTTCTTTCGTTATATTGATAACGGAAATAAGAAATGTCAACATTCAAAGGAATTTCAATCTGTTACTTGGCGTAATCTAACCTAGCGCGAAATCAATTAAAAGTAAGGATGGCTTGATTTATGTAACTTACCTTAGTGCAAAAGTGATTAAATTTGTGTCAAAATTTATAATTTTAAAAAGTTAGGATAAAGTGTAAATGTGTATAACTATGTATAATCATGCTAAATAGACTGTTTCAGATGAAAGAGAGACGAAATGAACTATCGAACATGAAAAATATATATGTATTTGTATAAAATAAGGATTGTTTTCATATGAATATGTCATGTTTATTACCATGTTTTTGAAAATTATATATGTCACCAATTAATCATTTATGTTAGAAATAGGATTGTTTTATAGATAGTAAGTTTCATGTTATATAGATAATTATGTTTTTTAAATAGAAAGGAAGTAAATATGTAAAGAGAATAGAAAAATTTAAGGAACATAAAATTTTAAAATCTAAAAAAGGGATTTTAATGTCAAAATTTTAAGTTTTTGAGAGGGGAATTTGCAACGGTTTAATTGAACCGCCTGCAAGGAGCAATTTTGGAAAATAGATAAATTCCAAAATTTCAATTAAATCAAATAATAATTGTAGGAATGACAAAAACATTTCTAAATATAAAATAACACATGTAAAGTTAAAGGGAATATGTAAGTTAGCCAAGCCAAGGTCACGCGCCTTGACAGGAAATATCTAGCGTTCCGGATTGAACAGGAATTCGTCCATATGTTTCTAATGCAAAAAACATCAAAATCCGAAAACTTAAATTAAAATGATATAATCGTGTAGAGCTAGGAAAACCTAATAATAAATAATAAGAGAATAAACTCGTCAAATTAATAATAAAAAAGTTATAGCCATAATAAAACGTCATAAAACATAAAAAACCCTTAAAATAAAGAAATTCCAAAATCTAATAATAACAACGCATAACCATAATATAAACTAGAAATAAATAAGACTCGAAATCAAAATTTAATAAAAGACCATAAAGTAATTAAATAATAAATAACCAAAAATGCAGAAAGTACCGTAACTTGTGAAACCCAGAAGCGAGGAAGAAGAGGAAAGCAGTTTTGGAACTTTCAGCATCAGAGGAACAACTTGCAAAAAGAAGATTTTCAAAATTTCCAAAATTGGAAAAACTAAATTTTGAAAACTTACGAAATTTTCAAATCTCCGTAAAAGGAAAAATATATGTCGTATCGCTACAAATGAAGATGGAAAATCATCAGGGAAAGAAGGGCTTCAAAATGAAATCACCCAGAAGAAGATCGAGCGAAGCGAACGGGATATATGAAGAAAAGAAGAATTCGCAAGTAAAAAATTATGAATTTCAGGAATCAACTTGTCTTGAACGTCGTGCGCATAGTAGGCAGTAGACGCATGGAAAGGGAAAGTTACCAACTTCAACACAAATCCACCATAAGAAATTAAACTAATTATAACAAATAATAATAGGAATAGATAATATAAAATAAGAAAAATAGACAAACAATAGAAGAATAAGCCAAGGAAAGTTCATCGTAGTGCAAATAAATAAATAAAATTAATTAAATTGTGAAATAAAACAGTAACAATAATCAGTGAAGGTTGGCCACACTGAAAGGCCTAAAATTCGACGAGTTAACTTTCTTCAAGTTAATTCGACAGTCTCGTTTAGTACCAGCTCCAGGGAAGTCTTCTAATAGCAGCTCCAGGAAAGATCACCAACTTTACTCAAGTCTGAACAGGAAATCGTCGTGAAAATATTGTCAACGCTCTGTACTTCGCCAGGTTAATAACGGTGCCTACAGAAAGGATCGGCCTTGCAGGAGACAACGTGACATCCTACAACAGCTTAGTAGAAGAGATCTTCACTACGGACTCCGGCAAACATTCTTCTAGAACTTGTCGTCATCAACAGATTCTTCGAGAACTGGACTTCGAGATATTCTAGACAACTCTCAGAAAACATCTCCAAGATCCTCAAACACTCTCAGAATCAGGACGAGCGGACTTGTGCACTCCACAAAACAAGGTACTGCATAAATCAAGCTTTTTTAATAAATAAAATATTTTTTAATAAACTTGAATTACGTCCAAAATTATTAAACTCAATAAAGTTAAATAATAACATTTTAAAGACAAAGTAAAGTCAAAATAAAGCCAATTTTAAATTCATTCAAATAAAGAGATATAAAATACAATAAAATTCGAGTCCAATAATAAAGCAAAAGTAACAGATTGGAAAGGAATAAATAATAGGATTCATATTTATGTGTATTAGAATAAGAATATCAATTGTTAGTTTTAGTTATTGTTAAAATTGTTTAATATAGTAGATTTTCAGTTTGTTAAAAGAGAAAGCATTTAATATAAATTGTCAGAAAAGGCGACATTAATTGTTGTAAAAGATTCGAAAGAAATCCATTGTTTCTCAAAATAAAAATTAAATTGTAGACTCTTAAATAAATTTGGTAAATTTCATTGTTGAATATTTTAATTAAATCTAACCCATTCAAAGAAACTCATTACATTAGAAAGAAGAAAAAGTAAGTGCTCACCAAGTATAAAGTTAAAAATTCAAAACAGAGCAAATTTTGGTGTTAATGAATTAAAGAGCTCCAAAGGGCACACCCTTTGAAAAAGAGTCTGGAGTTTTAAGAAAGGTAAGCTAGTATAAGAAGTGAATATATTAATATAGTAAAATTTCCTGTGTTAGCATAAGTTGATTAAAATAAATTATTCTTGTGTGACATAAGGAATCAAGAGCCTTATCAAAACTATTAAACTGCGAAAGAATCACTCTCTATTAGTAAGTAGATCGCGGGGTTGTAGTTGGGGTGAGGTCTTGCAGCGAGTTGCCGTCCCCGTGGAGAGTCTGTCTGTCGGGGGGGGTGCGTTGCAATATGTAGGACAATATTTCTGTTACTTTGCAGTACAAGTTTTCCTGTCCTTCAATTCTCTTTGTTTTCATTGGTCCCCTCCTAGTCTAGGCTAAAGGGTGGGAGGGAATTGGTGATATCAATGAACTTGATATTCAGCAGTGCAGATGCTAAATTAAACACAGACATAGTGATAAGAAAAATCCAGCAAGTATGGCTTGTTTATTGTGTCTAGGAATGAATCATAAAAGTCCAAATTTTACTTCCTTCATTACTATTTTATCTCTTTTGTTAGATTCACAGAATTGAAAGAAAAAAAACTTCTCTTGAAAAACAAATGTTTTGAGAATGAACTCTTATGTTTCTTTTAACATGTTATATGCTGACAAGATTGGGGGCCCCACACCCCTTACACTTTTTAAACAATTTTTGTAATATTGTTTCTCAACTAACACCATTTCTTTATTATGTTGTTTTAATTATATAATTATATAAATTAACTTACAAAATTTAATTAATTGTAATAAATTTAAAGACTATTATATCGATTATGAAATTTTAAAAAATTGTTTTTCTTTTGTTAATCAAACCCGAACAATTAACATACTTTTTTTATTTCCCTATTTAAAAACAACATAAGAAACCGAATAAAATATGGTAAATAAAACATGAAAAAACAATGGTGAAGACAATACGTTTCTTGGTTTAACAATACTTAATTATTTTCTATTATGAAATAAATTAAAATAATATTACACCAATTATGAAATCAATTCCGTTTGCTTCAATCAAGGAGTCTTATCAAACAAAAGCTTATTTAGACTCATTTATACTATAAAATATAAATACATTACTTTTGACTAAGCATTCACGAGAAAGTAACATGTTTCAATAACAAGTTTATTGAAGTGAGATGTACCTGTCTGAGTCTGATTGAAAGGAAATATAACTGTAAATAAGTTCAAGAGCAAATATGCCCCCTCGTCTACCTCTTGTTTTTTCACTCTAAATAACAACACACTAAAACCAATCTTTTGAAGTGTCTCACACACATACACAGGCACCTACAGTTGAGTTAATTTGACACTGTATAATAAACTATTACATTTATTATCCTTACTTTAATCCTCACTCTACAAAAGAAAGACTGAAATGATTTAATGAGCACTAATCGTTAATAATCGTAATCGGTAAGCACCGAATCGTCTCATCCCTAATTAAATTCAAACTCTCTGCATTTTCTTTTAAATTTAATAATGAACAAATTTGTTCAGAACTTTTTTTGTAGGTGTTGAAGAAACAGATATACTTTAAAAAAAGAAAAAAGAAACTGTAAATTAAATTGTTAACACCAAATTATCCTCACCTCTAAATAGGAACACATTTATTATGCAACTTTAAAATATCTGTAAGAACCAATTTAAGGGGAGCAACGTGATTTTTTTTTTCAAAACATCAAATTTTTGTTTTTTGCATTTCTAAATAGTTTGGAATTTCAGCTTTAAAATGATATATAACACTAAAAATAAGGAGTATTCCTTCATTAAGTAATAAAATAATATATCCGGGCATGCATGAACGCAAACTACTCCGGTACTAGTGGCGGAAGTTCATAGGGTAAATGCAATTTTTCATAGGTTAGAATTGAATTACGATATCAGGTATGATCATTATTTAGGAGACGGTGACTGCAAAGGATTTGAAACAGTTTCCGAGTCAAAACCGTATGGCCCAAATTTTGAAATAAAAAAAAAAAGAATGCGTAAGCCATCTCCAAAAGCGGATGGGTACACGTCTTCCAGCATATAAATTGAGAAATTCAAAAAAAGTATTATCAGATGGCAAAACAATTGGTGGCCGAGGAAGACTTACAGATGCAGCTTTACTATGGCATAGCTATAAGGAGAAATTGTTCGTTAGGAGTACAAGCAATGTATAATGCCATCTCGGCGGAATACTTTCATTTAGGCTCAAGTGATTCAGAACCGTAACATAACTTATGCCCAAAAGATGAGAATTCCTGGTGTAAGTACCAAAAATCAGTTAGAGAAGGTGTGCCATATAAACATGCAGAACACAGTCACTTACAACCTGCTATTTTGCTCGAAATAAAACAAAAATTCAGAGACGTATCGAACTCCACGCTGTTGAGTAAGTGTGCTCATGGTGGAACCCAGAACATTAGGGAATCCCTGAATAATGTTATTTGGAACAGGATCCCAAAGAGAGTATTTGTGAGAATAAACACCCTAAAATTGGGTGTATTTGATGCCATATCGTACTAAAATAAGGGAAACATATCAAAGTGCTTTGTGTTTAAAGTTATGGGTTTACAAGCTGGGGCAAACTGTGTAAAGGCGATGAAGGAGCTCGACATTCGGCGTATAAAGAAAGTGGATAAAGCCATCGATGAGTTGCAAAAGAAGTGCAGACAGGAAGTAAGTTTAAAAAGAAGACATATGGAAGATGAATTTGAAGAGGAAGAAGGAGTAGACAACCCATCATATGCAGCAGGACGTTACTAAGAGTAAGTAGCTTACATTTTCCACTAGAGCGTCTTTATTTAGTGATTCCCGAAAAAGCTATTTTTATACGTTTAAGTACATTTTTTCTCAGGAACCATTCAAGCTACAATAATAAAATTTGGCACACACATTTGAATGCATACTTTATACAAACATACCAGGGATTTTTTTTTAAAAGACCAATATTTTTTTATTTATAAATTTTTTTATATATAAAAAAAATAATTCTTTGTAAGGGTTTTAAAGAAAATTCATATCTATTGTAAAAAAAAAATTTTTTTAATTCCTCTGGTTAGAATATTATGTAAAAAGGTCCATAAACATATTTACATAGAGCTACAAGTGTGCAAAATTTCATAGCTGTATCTCTAATGGCCCATGAGAAAAATGTACCTACGTTAACATGGCCGAACATAGGGAACGTTGCTCCCCTTAAGTCATAAATTTAGGTCCCCCCCCCCCCCAGGCAAAAGTGTTTTAAGTGTTTTTAACTCACAATTATAAATTTTAAGTTAAATGTTACCCTTAATTTTTAATATTTAATCTTAATTTTTTACAGTTAATCCCAAATTTGTCTCAAGAGTAGTGATGTAACAAAACTAAAAACTTTTAATCAACTTACTCTTGTAAAGCGTTATCCAAAGTTTTCTCAATTTCCTGTTCCACAACACTGATTGCAGAATCCCAATGTACAACAACCAGCTGTTTTGCTCTTGATGTAATCAGAGGTCTATATAGTTCCGTCCATAGATTCAGAGGTTTTTTTAAGAATAGTTTTTGCGTCACAAGAGGCCATTCAACTGGTAACACCTATAACATGTTCACTTAACATCAACAAAAGTAACAGGATATAAAATAAACAGTAAAATATATTCAAACATAAAACCGGACATCATCAAGGTCGAAGTATAGGAGAAAGCTGCAATAAAACCAAAACTAAAAATTCTTTGTCTGGATTCATTTCGATATTTTCAAATTACTCGCAACCGTAATTATCTTTGACTTGCAAACTGTCACACTGGCAACGTTTTTCTGACTGTTTAATTTTAAGTTTATAAGTTAAGAACCACTGATCCCATTTACTTTCCTATATAGGTATGATATCTGGTTTTTTTTTTTTATCCAGTAGTCCAGTTAAGTAACAATATTTATCTGAACTGGTAATACAAAAATACAGCTTTCAATATATTTTATACATTTCAAAATTATTTTGTTCGTATATAATTTGGACATGAATTGGAATTATAAATATGTTTTGCTTCAGCATAGTAGTTCCCAAGTTATAACCATTATTTACTTCTGAATAGTAGGAAAATCATATTTTTTGACATATTTTGTATATTTAAAAAAAGTTTTGGCAAAAACATATTTTTTGGCAGTAACAATTGGTATACGATTTATATGCTAATTGGAACATAAACTTCTTTTAAATTGATGTAATAGTTCGCTATTTTTAACAATTTCTTGTTAAAAATTAAGAGGAAATTCATATTCTGCGTTAAATTTTTGACATTATAGCGACAATAAACAAACAATTTATCATAATTGTTGGTACATAATTGAAAAATATTTATAATTGAAAGAATCATTAAAATTGCTTTCAAATTTAAAGTTGGTTTAAATTTGAGTACAATAGGTGGAATCCAGTCTAATAAACACGTTAAGTGCCATGGGGGGCCGATCGGTACGACAGCAAGCTCATAGTTAAAGTGGCGTGTCGGCTGATCGGTACGACACTGCCATTATTGCAAGATTTTATTTTAGAGTCTTTTATCAGTAAGTGTTGCAACCTAGCGGAAAACACATACACTAAGTGAAATGTAGAAGATTGTAGCTAATAGCCGTATATATTTCATTTTATTATCTTTAAATAGTGTTGCATAGCAACCAAATAAAATACTTCAACAATATGGTAATTTCGTCATACCGATCGGTACGGCAGCGAAATTTTCAGTTGGAATTATGGATTAAAACAAGTAATATACAGTTTGAACATTCTACAGTTGTTATATTTAAAAAAAATAAAAGTATAAAAGTTAACTATTACGGTAAGCAAACAATAAATTTTGCATATTATTGTATAAAACATTGAACAATTACAAAATTGGAAAGCAATTTTTAAAACTGTTTAACAATGTTATTTATTTACAATTAAGTTTTAAAAAATCATTTATTTATATTATTAATGTCTAAACTGTCTAAACTGCAAAAGCAAAATGAAAGCATTTAAAATCTGTTATAACAAGTATTGGTGTTGCGGTCATGGTCCTACATTGCTTTTGTAAGCGAGTCAAGCATTTACAATTCAGGTGCCAAATAGTAAATGTACTGCAACTTTATGATACCATCTTAGCGTATTTCGTATTGCTGAGTTGTACGACGACATTTGATCAGCAACATCGATGCCAGGTTTTTGCTCATTGTACTCTGTTATTGCAAGAGGCTTGAAAATGACATTTCCTCTTCGATCCCGCTTTCCAGTTTGAACCATGTCGACTTGATGTTTACGTGCAGTTACTCAACGCATTTCCCACCACTGAGTTATGTGTTACCAACATCACAGACCAAAATTATCCTAGGAAATCAATCAAAAGTGCGGTTGGCCAATCGCCCAACACGTCAAATTCCAAACAAAATATGGTATTCAAAATGACATGCCGAGCTGATCGGCCGATCATTTTTTTTGAATGGTTTGTAAAACAATTTCTCAAAAAATCAGTTCTCCATATAACCATAAGACCACATATATACAGGTTGTCATTAAAATTGTTTATTTAAATTGGCACTGTATGATAAAAGTGGCACAACTGGATTGGCACTTAACGTGTTCAGGGGATACACACAAAGTCTGATTTTCACGGAGGCACTGCTTGTTAGTTTATACATCTTCAAATTATAGAAATATGTTATTATAATTGCTTCCGTCAATTCTGAGATATTGAAACTTATCAAGACCTGCTTGGAAAACCATCCCGAATTCATAAAATTGGACCAAGCTCCAAAAATCGTGCCGAGCTCGGAAAATCGAGCCGGGCTCAAACAATCAAGCCAGGCTCAATTAATCGAGGGCTCAATAATTTGTCGTCTTTGTTCAAAACTAGAGGCTCGAAATTTCGAGGGCTTGCACATCCCTATTAATAATAGATTTAACAGGAGAAAATATTTTAGGTTAAAAAAATTAAAAAACAGTTTTTCCATTTTCTGTGTTATATTGCATTAATTATTTCAGTAAGTTGGTAATATTATGTTGTAAATTCGAATATATTGAAATAAGAATAATAATTGTCATCTCGTTAGTCCGTTGCCAAGTTCAGTGATTATTTTTTAATTTTAGCAGATTTTTTATTTATTACGATTATTATCAACAACCATGCCATATTAGGGTTGATTTTTTTAAAGCTGAGCCTTCCTCAAGTGGCATCGAATAAAGAAAATAAGTTTAAAATTAATAATAAAACTGTTGAACAGGCGAAATATCTCTGGCCTAAACATTGGAGGTCACAGTTGTTTTTTCTTGTTAACTCTGTAAAATATACACGTTTTATAAAAAATCTCAAAACATCGAATTTTAAGAACATAAAATTATCTACAATTTGTTTTCTTTTTTAATGAGAATATTACAGATTTTCCGTTATGAAAAATAAGAATATAATTAAAGATTACTAAGAAATCATTTTTGAACAGTTTACATAATGTTTATGTATATTATACGAACTACAACGAAAAAACTCAACTATTTTTTATGAACGAGACTATACGCGTTCCCTATTGAATTTAACATACACACTAGCCTCGAATTCTGAAATTTGTTCTTCCAGATTTTGTTTCCGCGAGAAAAGAAATGAAATAAACAATCCACTGGAAGTTTAGGCTTCTTTAATCATCTAGCCTGGATTGTTTAACTCCTTCAGCAGTTTGAGTTACCCTCAACTGCTTGTACCCCCCTTTTTGTAATTCTTCCAGTAATTTAATTTATTTTAATCCCTTTGTCTCAGGGGGGAACACGAGTAATTTAGCCTTTTTATTTATCTCTGGTAGTGTGTTCTTAAGAATACCTATTTAAAACCAATATATGTTACCTTTTATGTATAAACTGTAAACATATATTTAGGCGTGTTGATTAGACTGACAATCTAAAATAATTTTATAAAGTTATTATCATTCATTAATTAAAAATTTATTAAATATAAAAGCAAAATCAAATATTTTTAGTTACAACAAAACAACTTCTTTAATATATTTAAAACAAAACGATTATCTGATTAATACATACAAAATTCTTATTTTCACAATTTCTGTATATTATGAGCAGATTGGCTAATAATTTATTTATGGTTTTAACTATTTTCATATATTATAATTTTAAACAAAAACCAATTCTCTGTTATCCGGACACTAATCACTAAAATGACAATATAATTAGTAGTCCGGACCAATTTTTATTTAAGAGAATTAATTACTTTTAATTAACAAAAAATTTGTTTTCCTTTTAAAACAAAATACACACACACATTATTTATCATTTAAAATATTAAATTTCTTAACCATTTAAATTTATTACTATTAAATTTTGTTATCCCAGGAAAATCAGTATATAAGATCTATTGAATTTAATTTTAAATTTTGGCTAATTTTGCCTTTTAAGAAATATTTTAAGTTGGTTTTAAAAAACTTGAACTCCGCTTTGATGATCCTGGTTGGTGATTTGATCCTGATGTCTGTTGGTTGTACAGTACTACCTCGTTTATCCGGACCTCATTCAACCGGATGTCTGGATTATCTGGATCGTTCCGGAACAAAAAATTAAAAATTTAATCAAGGATAAAATAAAGCAAAAGCTTAAATTTCAAAATATTTTAATAATTACTGTATTTTGAATAATATTTATAATATTTTGAAACTTTAAGCTTTTGCTTTATTTTATCCTTGAATATGGAGTTTCAACAAGAAATATCTGCTATTACATTAATGTTGATAAAAACGTGATTTCCTCAAAACTACAGTGTCGCCTCGAGGTATTAGGGCGGGTTGTTGATGATCTGGGAGGAGAAAGTGGTGGAGCAATGACCTCTGCGTCACCATCCCCCTACCCCGATGCGGCATGACAGTGACCTTGTCTATTGTCTATGCCGGCGGGTAGTCTATCACGTGCTAGCGACCGGAATACATCATTAGCATATCGTGCTGTGCCGTGTTTAGTTTCTTTACATTTTTGATCGGATACGGTTAATAGTATTATCAGGGTGTCTAGCGAATGGGAAAATCGGGAAAAGTCAGAGAATTTGAATTTTCTGGAAAAGTCAGGGAAATGTCAGGGAATTTTTTTTTTAAATAAAGAATGCCTGATATTTTAGAAAGTGTAATACAATGACGATGCCTGTAATGGTCCTTAAAGAAAATGTACAACTGTGAAATAAATACAAACCAGGTGCATGTTTACAACGCATCATAAACCATCATGTCAGTTTTACAACTTTATTGTTGTCTGGTTGCTAAGACTCAAGGGTGTAAATCAGTAAATGTGAACATTTTGTCACATCTTAAAGCGGTGCCGCCAGCTTTGGGAACCCCCGTTCTTTTTTTTGGCAGTTGGCACATCACATCCCCAGTCGGGAGTATCGAGGACGTGAATGAGAATCGGCATAGTATTTAGAGGTGGGCGTTGTTACTGCTATTTATTTATATTTGTGAATTAGCGTTTGTGCGTGGAAATGGCGACGAAACGAAAACGTAATGTGCTACAATGGCCCAAAAGTTAGACGCATTGAATCGTATATACAGGGCCGCATTGAAACGTCACACCAAATTAAAACAGAAGAAGATAAATGACTTCTTTGTAAATAACAACTAAACCCTGTGTAAATTAAAAGCATGTGTAAATATTTCAGGTGTGTAAATAAAATGTTTTTCGTCATTTACAGTACGTTGTGTAATTTCGTGTATTGTGTAAATTGAATGACTGTGTAAATATTGTGTTTTTTCATGACTTATAAATGGTAAGTTATCATTTTATATTTTGTTTTATTTATCTTTCTATAATTTCGGATTATCCAGATTTTTGATTAACCGGATCACTTCCGGTCCCAATTAGTCCGGATAAACGAGGTTGTACTGTACTTAGTTTTACAGATGATCCATGTTTTGGTTAATTGCTTGTGGTAATTCAATCAGCATTGAATGCCGGTTGTCAATTATCCCAATTTTTGCCTTTAACCCACTTGCCCAGCACTAACGTCCATGTTTCACTTCCTTAAGACTTCTTTTTAATATTCATTACTTGTGCACTTCTTTTAAATTTGAGCTTTAATCAATATTAGACTTTTTAAATTATTTTCACTTTTTTAATTTTAATTTTTTTAATTTCAAATTTATGACTTTGTCGGCATACTCACCTCGTAACTTTGACTTCCTAGAATTTTTCCGTGAGTCCGTCGGGCATAGCAACCCCTTTCACTTGCTTCCAAGATTTTTTTCAGAGTCCGTGGGCATAACCACCCCTTACACTTGCTTCCGAGAACTTTTCCAGAGTACCATCGGGCATACACTTGCTTCCGAGAATTATTTCAGAGTACCTCGTCAGGAGGTTAATTGGCTGCATTTATAGCCAGAAACTATCGTATTTTACTAACAATTTTTCTCCCTTCTGTGAATAATACGATAATTCCTTATTTTTCATTTTATAGTGCTATTATTGAGTTATTATTGACTGCTAGTGCTTTGGTTATTTATTTTTTAATCAATTTTTTTTCTAGTCTCTTTATCTTTTATTTAAATTGTTGTATTATAATTTATTATTATTGTTAATCTAGATGTCTGTTGGTATGATAACTCCTCCCTCTTCTATGTCACAGATTTCTGGAGTTTGGTTCCACGCAGCTCTAGACATGCTATTGTAAAGTTCTATTTTGTTTTACTTTAAAACTTCTATATATTTTTCTTCTATTTTTTTTCAATTTTCTTTAGCCGTCATTTTATAGTCCTCCACTTTGGCTTTCCCGACAACTTTGATTGATGTCTGTCGGTCCACCCGTTCTTACACAATTCGTTATGCAACAATCGTCGTAATTTCCAATTTTCACTTTTCACACCTTTTAATTAAATTTTTTCAAACTTCACTATAAGTCCGCTACCCACGAAGGAAATAATGTCTAACTTTCCTTTCTTACACATTTCTGCACTTAATTTTTCATTTTTTTCATTTAAATGTTTGTTGTTTACTGATCACCCTGGGATTTACATATTCTTTTTATTAAGTGATTCTAATCATACGTTATTAATTTCAATCAATTACCATTTTTGGTTTTCACACAAAGGTGTAATAACTATAACTTTTATAGTTTTTTCAATATTTTAATTTTCTCTTTATTTTTCTCTTAAACTTTATCATTTTAACAAAATCTATACAAAACATTTTCAAAATTTTCTCTTACTCAATTTTTGAATTGGTCATTTTCTGCTAACTTTTTAAATATTACTTTTTCAAAAAATCTTCAAAAACCTTTTATTCTTATATTTAGTTGTTTGTTATGACAATATCAAGGTTTTTTGATTTTGATCAATTTTGAAATTTTTTAATTTTATTTATTCAACTTTTTGTAGCGTTTGTTCGTTTATATGAAATAACCGTAATAGATCTGTATTGCATACAACTTGTACTACGATTACGCATCCTCTAACATTATTATTTCATAATTTATCAAATATGAATTTCTTATTCAAAATCGACTAACACATGAATTTACTGTTCTAATGAGTACATGAAAGTTGACTTTAGACCTGGTCATAGTTCAATTTCACCAACTTGCTCTGAACAGCAAAGTTGGCTACAACTTAGTAAAACCCTGCATTAGGACTAAATTTTGATTTTTCTCTTTTTTGACCAAAATATAATCCCATACGATTTTCCATTGTAGTACATATATGTCTTATATATTGTTTATTGTTATTTACTATCTAACTTGACTCAGTTATAATTACATTAAAATTAAAAAATAATAAATTTTTTTAACTTTAATCGCAAATTGCCGGTAATTGAAACAGCTCTTACCTCAAATTTATACGGGACCTAGTGAATCTATAGTGTTTTTTACATAGTCTTAGGTGAGATCCCTTTCTGTCTTCTTTCCTATCAGATCTTGATCTCTTCTGGCACTGACACTATTAGAGTATTTGAGGGCTACGAGTCTTTATTATTTTTATATAATTTTCTTTCTTTTCTTTTTATAAGAAGATGAAGAGACAGAGATTTCTCGTCTAACACAAGGGAAAACACTAAATTAGTTATTACAGGCTCATATAAGTCCTAGATAGCAAGTATCTAGAACTACTATTTTTGCAACCATATTCAATTAATACAGAGTATCCGGCGACTGGGAATTACTAAAAAAGTATGCATACGGCTTTGTTTTGTTTTATTAACCCTCAATCTGGCGCATGTTAATGTGTCTTAAAAATTCTTCGTTCGTTTAAAAATTAATAAAATATATTATTTGTATACAAAACCTAACTTATAAGATATCATTTTTCTCAGAAAGATGCATAGAATTCATCTATGTAATAAAAAAAAATTTGAAACGGTTTTGGAGTAAGTATGTTAGATGTCAAAAATGATATTAACTTTTTTTCAGAAAACCTGTATCACCCAAAATCAATAGCTTACTACCTATTTCTAAGATATACACAATGTTTGTGTATTATTTGTGAATATATTTAGGGGAAAAAAATATAAATTTGTTACATTTTCAAAATGTAAAAAAATATTTTATGTAAAAACTGAATTTTCTCTTTATTTTTTCAAAAAAACATTAAAAATAGTAAAATATATTTTATACAGAACTCCTATATATCATTATGTCCAGAAAGGTGCATAGAATGTAGGTGTGTAGTGAAAAAAAATGTTAGATGTATTACATTTGGAATTTTTTGGTCAAATACCAAAAAATGAAAGAGTAACGGAGCAAAAATTTTACAAAAATGGTAATGAATAACATACTAATAGATTTATCAGAATTTTTTCAACCATTACTTGACATTTGTCATATATTTGTGAATATATTTAGGGGGAAAAAAATATAAATTGTTAGATTTTCAATATAAGAATGACAATTTTCCAAAATTTGCTATTCTGACGCTTGAGGGTAGGTTTGAACTCTTGACATTTAGGCGTAATTAGTAACTTTCTAAAGCTAGGCCTAAGACAAAATCATTAGATTTTACTAAGACAATATACTTTACAAAGAATAACACACATATTCACTTGTATAATCATATAAAACACTATATATAAGACAATTTGCATATAGCCTAAACTTACTATTTTCCTTTTAGGTTATCCATATATAAACGGTACATTCACTCAAAAACATAAACTTTAGAAATAAAAACACATATATTGTAACTTGTATACACAATTTATATACAATTTGTATACACAAACCTTCAAAATAAAAGAAATAATAAAAATATAACATAAATGCCATGCCCTTTTGCGTCTAAATTATTTGACTGTATCGCGAAGTATTGCCTACGTTTGGTCTTGGAAAGAGGTATCTGAAAATAACTGTAGAGAATGTTAAGTAGTACCAACTTGTAGAATGAAATTTCCCCTACTACATACTGTAAAGAAAAATAATTTTAAAACCATAGAGAAATGATTATGTCTATTCGTAAAATGCATCGAATGCCAATTGAATTTCGTCTCGTCAAGTTTGTTCTATGTTCAAGTAGGAATATCTCTGGATCTATGAGACGCAGAAAAATTTTTAATCTACGGTTAGAAAGAGAAACGTGTGATCTATAGAACAGTGTTTTAGTTGACTTAAATGACAGATAAATAGAGTTGTAATGATATCGGGGAAAATGGCATCGCGTTTTACGAAAAGGCGCACGGTTCAAATCTTTGACATTACGTATTAAAAATACGTGAACTTCAGCAATTTTTGGGATATTATTTATAACGTTTTGTGGTATTTTTTTTTTTTTTTGCATGATTATGCATCTACGGAACATTACTTTTCCAACGGTATTTTATTTATTGTGATAGGACAATTCTAAGTGGGCGTAATGTTGAATTGCAAAATACGTGTTTTATAGTTTGGTGAAGTGAGCCATGACTAATGCCGCGACTACTTTTAGGCAAAAAGTTGTCGAGCACCAGTTGAAGGGTTAAATGATGGAAGAATAACTTCCACTTTTGCGATTGTGAATTGTCAGTTTTATCTTTGTCTATAGCAATCAACAACAGCAGGTGTATCACATCACCGAATACTTGTATTTAAACAGTTTTAGTGTTCTGATCTTGTCATCGTTAATATCCAAATGTACTGATAACTACCGATTGTTGCCCTCCTGTGTTTTGTTTGATTTTGTGTGTGATTGAAAGAAGAAAATAGGATAGTCTTGGATTGCGTCTTAAAAAACATGAAAAAATATAACTATATACATAATTAATTATTTTATACCATCCCTATATAAATCTAGTTCCTCAAAAAAAAATTACTCTAATTTAAAAAGAAGTTAAGTACGATCAAAAATTGAAAATATCCTAAATAATGTGGATTTAACCATTCATAAGAACTGAAAGTCTTTATTGCAAAACTCTAAGGTCTTGTATCCCCTCTCACTTTTTGCTATTTTGTCCAAGTTTAAAGGCAAAAACCTTGGTCAACATCGCCTTTAAAAAATTGGAAGAAAAAATGAACATGAAATAAACACACATGTTTAAATCCTTCGAATACTCTAATGGCATCAGGGTTGGAAGAAAACAAGAGATGGTCAAAAGGAACCTGATATGACGGAGCACCAATACTCATTAAATTGAGCCTCTGTAGGTAATAGGTCACTTGGTGGAACTTGTGAACTACAAATATGAATTCTATGGTCAAGGATGGCAAACAAACGGATCTACACAAAAATTATTATTAGTCATGTCACTGATATTAGCGATATTCTGAATATTTTCTAGTTATAAATAACGTATAAAAGACTCTTAAATCTAATCTGTCTATTTTACAAAGTTCTTAATCTCAAGTACCTGCACAGTATCTCTGAGTCCTTGAAGGCTGCGTAACGAACTCAGCAAATCTAACAAAATACCACCTTTTTCAGACACATATTCCTGCACCCATGTTAGCCATTTTGAAACTGCTGATTCTATTTCTTTTGCAGACACAGGTTTCAAATCAGTACTTGTGTGTGGCCTGTGAATCAGATGTACAGGATAAATATAAGTTTTCTAATTTGCAACTTGTACGATAAAATTAAATTTGAAAAATACTAGCAGATAAAACTCCTTGAATATAAACTAATATCTTACATGTTTCCTTGTTGTTTTAAAGGCAAAAAACCTCCTGGTCATCATTGCATTATGAAAAAATATAGAAAAAATAAGTTGAGGGTTGCCATCGTAGTACTTACCCATCCCCATCACAAAATGCAAACTGATCCTCTAAAGTAATGTCCAAAAATTTGTCTCTTAGGCACTAAAATAAATGTTAAATTTTATTGGTAGATTAAGAGGTCTTATCAAATAGGGTGTTTGTTTACCTAATTCCACATGATAAATTGCCCTATCCTTTAAATTGTGTAATGAATTTCTTTACGGCACAGAGTGTTGTACACAATTTATAAGTTACGATTACATCACACTAAGAACAATTTGCATGTGAAAAATATACAAATCAAGACTGGAATTTGAACCCAGGTCCTATGGCTTTATACGCCAATGCTCTACCAATCGAGCTAACCAACATATCTGTATGTAGTGATCAAAATTGTCCACTCGACTCTAATGATGCATTTTTGAATTATTTAGATTTACTTCATAACGATATTGGAATTATTATTAAACTGAATTTTCAGCTACAGTTCATGTTTATTATATTACAATTGTGAATTTCACCACAGTGCTCAACAAGATTGTATGTTTTTTAAGTTGATAAATTCTTAGCTTAGGCCTATTTACATTAACAGCTGATCTGATATTTTAGGTTATCTTTTTGTTTCTTCAGTGCATTTACATTCATTACCAAAGTAACCAACACATTTAGTAGAAGTTGGTTCTACAAGTTAACAGCTTAGTATTTTATTATAATAGATTCAATTTTCTTTTTAATAAAAATTAGTGAGAATGATATAGAAAAATGGAATTAGGTAAAATATTGTACATAACACATGTGTAAACGGTACTTTATAACACTCAGGAAATTAAGCAATTCGGCTATCACCTCGTTGCTCAATCCTTCCCCTCATGTTGTAAAGAAGCCTTTTCACCACTTGTCATAGTCAGAGAGACGACTCATCATTTCCTAAGGCGTAAATCGAGATCTACAAACAGACTAGCAACATGTATAAAAGACAATTCTAATCAAACGTTGTAAAAATATTTAAAGTCAAAATTGTTTTTGTTAAAAATATTAATTATAGGATTTTTAGATATTAGAAGTTTTTGTTGTTTTAAAATAATAAAATTTGATGCTTTAAGATAAAAGATGTCTATTTAAAAGACATAAATTTTACTAAAATAAAGTAATTTCAATGATTTTTTTAAAGTAGATAAGATAAATCTGTCATACTTTATAACTAATTTTCAATGAGTTAAAACCATATAAGTAGATTCATTTATTAAAATTTTGATCTTCTTAAAAGAAAAAGAAAAATAGCAAATATATAATACGAAATGATTTAAAAAATAAAATTTTAATATAAAAAAAATTTATAATAAACTTGTATGTATATGTATAACCCATGTTGTTTAATAAAAATGTTCAGTTTCAGCAAAAAAGGACTTCTACTTTTTCTTTGAACCACCACTTAAGTACTTAAAGAAGAATTCACGATCCCGAGATATTTGTAAATTAAATTAACTAAAAAATAATATTAAAATAATTTGGTAAGCAAAGTATTACCTGGCGCCCAATAATTAATAAACATTAGTAACTTCTTTTTCCTTTTCTTTTCAAAAAATAAATAAAAATCAAACTCCACATTTTCATTTTACTACAATGAGCACACTACTAAATTTCATACATCTATCTTCATTTTTGTGGCCGCTATCATACTTACATACAGACGACAATGGCAATGCATGGGCAGGATGTCAAAAATCACTTTATTGGTTTCCTGAGGCCATGAACCATGAAGATCAGTCAAAATACAGAAGTTGAAATTTTTGACAATTATCAAACTTATCCTATATTGAGTAAGTAAAATATTTCACATTACATCTTCTTCAAATTATGATATTGTGAACTGTCAAGACTTTTAATATATATATATGAGATGGGGGGGGGGAGAAACTTGCACCCCTTTTAACTTTTTTATGTATTAACATTGTTAAACATAACTTAAGAGTTTAATAGGGCACATAGCCTATTAGTTTAGATTTTGTATGGATAGGAGACACAGGCTTACCTTGGAAAGTGGTCCTTGGCATTACATAGAGTAGTACACAAATAGGTAAATACACAATACTGTTTGTATATTGTGTATTTTCCTATTTGTGTACTACTAGGTAATGCCAAGACCACTTTTCAAGATAAACCTGTGTCTGTTATATATACAAGATTGTTAAACATAATTTGGAGTGAATCTTCTTTGTACTGACGAGCCGTTTCTATGACCCTATGTTTATTTAGAGGTTAGGAGAGTATGGGTAAATTAAAATATATGAAATATCTGATACATCATTTTTTAAATACTCCACAAGCAAGAAAAATTATTTAAAAAATTTGTTGGACCACTGTAACTAAAATGTCAGGCATTAATTTGATTGCATTAAGATAGCTAAAAAAGGAAGTGCATCTTTCCACCTATATGTTGTTATTTGAGAATCTTTTTAGATAGATAAGAAGGGACTTAAATAATTCCTAATTTTGAGTCATTGGCCTTTCGGAGAAGCGGAAGTGGAGGTGACTTAACATTTTAAAATAGAATATATGGTCATGTAAAAAAACCACTGTGCTTACCTAAATGCCTCAACTACTGGAGGCAAGATATTCTTAGGTACATAAAAATCCTGAAGTTGCATCAATTCTAGCGTAGGACGGGCTTGAGTTCCTACAACACTATGAAGATTTTTCCAAAGTAATCCTTCACTAGCATCAGCACTTTCTGAAACAGTAAACAAACTACTGTATAAGAAACTCAAACAAAATTATACATAAACATTGCAGATTGAAAAACAAAGTGAATTCCATTATAAGAATATTTTATCTTCCAAGATTCATCTTCCTATGAAGGTTTCTTTTGAAGATTGTACCTTCAATTTCACTTGTTCAGAGAAGGTTAGAATATATAATTTCTTGTTGGGGAGCAGCTAACCTTTAAAATTTATAATCTGTTCTACTAATTCATAAAATATTTATAAGAATCATTTAAAAAAAATATTGTTTAAACCATCGATATCATTATTTTGAAAGTTTAAAATTGTACTGTTGAGATATCTTTGTGTTTTTAAGGTAATGCACATTATCTGTAGGAAAAATAGTAAATTACCTTTTAATATAAATCCATGTAAATTGTAAATAAACTGTGGCTAAATATTGCATAAACTTTCTCACTGACCCATCCCCAAAACCAAATGAAAATAAACCAAAATTATTTATGATAATTCAGTAGATGTTCGCCAAAAAGTAAAAATAAACTCTGAGATTGTGTTTGATAAATGTACGAGTATATACTATACATAGCCTAAGCTTGATTCGCTTTGCCATAAACACATCCTCAGTATAAATTGAATATGGTCAAGGTTCATTTTTTCTATATTTGCACTCTAGTTTATCTTCTCATTTCACTATAAGTTGAATGAAATAGGTAGAATAGATTTTAAGCAATTACTTCTTTTATTATTATAGCCCTAATGCCGACTTTTTTGTTGATAACTCAAAAACATATTTCACTATTTTAACAAAATTGGTAAAGTATTTTTAGAGATATGGTGATCAACACTTTTTGATTGAGTTCTTAGAGGTTATTTTTGATCAAAATATTGGTGCTGCTTTTTGAGATTTTCATTTTGTCATTTTTTCTTATAGGAAGTACCCCCAAATAAAAAAACCCTGAAAATGGTTAAAATACAGTCCACATACCCAATATGATTAAAATCAGTTCACACGTTTGAGCTGTAAAGCACTGCACATACAACAGACAGACATCATTTCAAAAACAACTTTCTTGAACTCAGAGAATTGATTTTTTGACTTATCATATAACCATACCTATATTACATATATGTGAGAAAATGAAAACCTTCTGAAAACCAAAAACAAACAAAAAATTTAAACAATTTCTATTCATATATTGCTCCAAAATTATTTAATAACATACTGTATATATTAAGGTCGTATGTCAAACAAAATATTTCCAAAAAGGATTAAACAACGATTAATTATCAGGTGTTGATACTTTGTTTTAGAGCTGTGGTTACTGTTGATTAACTACACAACTACAGTGAATGGCATTTAATTACTAATTATGTGTTTGATTTTTATTTTTAGTTTTGCTCTTTTACAATATACATAGTACAGAGAAAGTTAAGAGATGTATCAAAAAATCTATGTAGAGTTTTTATAGATAGATCCATTTTGTTGGCCTCTATATCCAATAATAAATCAAATATATATATGGTTTTTTTCTTGTTGATTTGGTTATCTGATACTAAATTAATGAGCTCTTTCTTCTATTTTTGATCAAGTATACCTTCTAAAGACCCAAATAAAATGTATTGGTGATGGGCATCTCTCCAAAAATACTTGTATCAATTTCTAAATGTAAAGATTAATAATAATCCACTAAAAATTAGCAAAATCGCAAATACAAAAATATTACAGTTCAGGAATAATTGGCAAAATACAAAAATAAAAATGAACCTTATAGATAAATTGGGCCTAAACTTGTTTCATATTTATATTCACATATATGTATTACAACGGAAAAACTCAGCTATTCTGTTGTACGCTGAGCTAGGCTGTTCACCTTCCCCTTTTTAATTAACACACTTACCTCAAAACCTGTAATATTTATTACAGGCTTTGTTTTTGAGAGTATTGAGTGGATTTAGACAGTTCACTGGAAGTATAGGCTTTTTCAATTTTAATACCTTCAACAGTTAAGGTTGGGCCTAAACTATTGGTACCCCCCTATATTTAACGCTTCCATTATTTATTAATTATTTTCCCTTAGTTCTGGGAGATCACGAGCAAATTTTATCTTTTTTATTACTTATCTCAAGAGTGAGTTCTTTGGAAAGTTCCTCGATCACAATGTATATTAGTCACTTAGATGTAGTTGTTAACCTGTATGTGGATTATTAAAATAATTGAAAGCACATTTTATGAAATTAATAAATCACTTTTTGCAACAAATTAAATTGTCATTTACATTTAAACACAATTATTCTATCAATTTGTTCACAAAATTATTTTCTTTTGATAAATTCATCTTCTATATTAGTATAAAACAAATAAATTCTTAAAATTAAGAGCAGGTTGCTATTTTATCTAAATTTAAATCATTTAAAACTTTTCTTAATTTGATTTCTTATTTCTTTCTAATTTGAGAATTGGACTTTTCAACCATTTTTTTCTATTAAAATTCAAATTTACACACACATTAAATACTTATTAAACATAACATATCAATTTATTCAGAACAACAAAAATTATCCCAGAAAAAACTATTAAGGAATTTGAAATTATTTTATATTGCACTTAGTGGCAACTCACTGTTTTAACTTTCCTGAAATTTTCTGTTGTGGAGTAGATCTGTATTGTTAATCTGCTATCAGCTTCAGTCCATTGAAACAGCTAGGTCTTTCCTATTTGGCAGTCCTGGTTATCGTCTCTTTACATGTGACATAAATCTGTCCTTCTATTTGACTCTAACACTTTTTATTTTACTTTACTACTGACTTTACTTTACAAATTTAATTCAAGAAACGGATGCAAACTGTCGTGAAGTAAGGTGATCTTCATCTTTGGAAAATCATTACTAGAGAGCCCTTCGAGAGGGTCAGTGGCTTTATTTATAGCCGAAATACATCGTATCCTCTTACCAATTTTCTTCCCTTCTTGGCGGGATATGATATTTGCTTTTTCTTCCTTATTAATATGTTTAATTTATTTTTTATGTCTTCCACGGTGTTGTACTATTTATTCTGAATCAGCACATTAATTTTTCAATTAATTAGTTTATATTTTAACTGTTGCCGTCAGTTGGCTTCATGGCTCCACCGCTTGCGATGTCACGGTTCCCCGCACTTTCTGGTACTGCAAATTTAAACTTGCACTGGGCTAAAATCATTTTGTTTTATTTTAAACTTGTATAACTTGCTAATTTTCTGTAATTTTTACTTTTGATTGTTGCATCTTGTTGGTCTTGACTGTAGTTTTCCTAACAATCTTGATTTGTGGTTCTAGGTGTTACCATTCTTCTGATATGGTTGATAGTATTTTTACGTAATTTCATAATCCTACTTTTCGCACCTTTGTTCCTAATTCACTGAAATTCGGTAGTTTCGTAGAATTACGTGTATAAGTTTCATAGCCGAAAGGAAAAAATTGTCCGATTTCCTTATCTGTCGATTTTCACACTTCTTTTTGCACTTGCAATTTTACTAAATTTCCTTTAATATTTTGACCTGGGATTTACATTTTCTTTATTATTATTATTTATTAATCTGAAATTTTCAGTCTTTATCTCTTTCCATTTTCTCACAAAAGGTGTGAAAACTATCAATTTTTTATTTCGGTGTGGAATTTATTTTTTACTCAATTCATCATTGCTTTTATATATCTTAATATCTTTGTATTAATTACTTTATTTAAATTTTCTTTTGTCTTATTTTTATTTTATAAGTAGCACATTTCTGCTAACTTGTTAATTAATCATTATTCCCGAATTTTTTCAAGAATAACATTTTCTTAGATTTCCATGTAGTTTATGGAAACCTAATTTTTTGGTTTTTGAAATATTTGAAAAAATTTCCCTTCCTTACTTTGTCTTTAACTTTAATTCTGTTAATTAATATGAAATATTAGTATTAGATATGAATTGTATATAACTTGTACTACAACTACATATTCTTGCAACCGTTTATTTCATATTTTCAAAATTCATTAAATACTGATTTTTAATTTCAAAATGACTAACTCAGAATCTTGCCGTTTCAACGGGTTCGCGAATCGTGATGTCAGACTGAAGTCATAGTGCACTTCCACAAACTTGTTCAAAACAGCAAAGCTTGCTTCGACTGTACAAAATCCTTACATGTAAACTGTATTTCAAAAAAATTTCAAATACAGTTCCCATACAACGATATTTTTGTTGTAGCATAGACACACAATTTTTTTGTCTATTATTGGATCTATAGCTCATTTTACCTTTTTGAATGATAACTATAGAATTGATTATTTTGGTGGCAAATAGTTTGATTGGTTTTTGTTTGTGTTTGGTTTTGGGGTTAGGTGACTGAAAAAGTTTGTGTAATTTTTCTGTACCATTTATTTAATTGTGTTTGTAACATTTCACATTTTTCTGTACAAAAAACTGGGTTTAATATTCAGTTTGGTTGGGTGACGTATGATTGAGTATGATGTAATCAGAAAAAACTCAATCTAAAATCGTCAGAGGCTAGAGGAGTGGTTGATTGGGGTTACGTATCAGATTTGATTTGGTCAGACAGACAAATGGTGTCATGTGTTATAGATTAGAAGATAATAATGATTAAATCATCATGTTATGTTAGCGTAAGATAAATAACCAGGGACCCTTGTAAATATAAAAATGTTTCCTATCGTAAAAAATAGGTATGTTAAATTATAATTTACTAGCTGTACCGGCCACGCGTTGCTGTGGCTCATCTGGTTAAATGGAAAATAAATAAAAGACATAAATAAAGACATAAATTAAAATATGTTTATTTAAACAATGCTTGTGGGTACACAATATTTTTTGTAGTTCCATTGTTTGTGTATATATACAGATTATCTGGTTAACGTAGCAATCCGTTTCTAGATCTAAGCCACACAATTCTAAATTTTGGCCCTGAGCTTTGTTAATGATAATTGCAAATGCCAATCGAATTGGGAACTGCAATCTCTTAAATTTAAATGGCATGTCTGTTGGAATTAAAGGAATGCGAGGAATGAGGACATCATCATTTTTGTAAGGTCCTGTCAAGATTGTTGCTTCTATGACGTTGTTTATTAATTGTTTCACTGCAAGTCTTGTGCCGTTGCAAAGCTTTGGCTGGTTGATATTTCGCAAGATGATTATCGGCACACCGATTTTCAATTGCATTAAGTGTGGTGGCATCCCTAGCAGATAGAGTGAATTTAAAAATTCTGTTGGGTAATTATTTGCTTCATTTGCTTCTACAACAGTGTCGACGGACTTGTATGTGACTACCTCGCTTTGAATTTTAGTCTGAATAATATTATTTAGTTCGTAGACGTCTTTGTTCTTGGAGGCAAGAATAGCTCGTTCACTCAGCCAATCGCAATTCTTATAATTGGTTTGAATATTGGGAAATACTTGAACATTTTTATGTTGGAAATATGGAACCAATTGAAACATTTTTTTAAATAAAAAGCTACACTATCCTAGAGTAACATAGAGTAGGATTCATTTTGATAAAAACATTTTTTATATTCCATATTTGTAAATTTATTTTGAAAATCGTAAAAAAATCTTTGGGCATTAAACCCAGTGTCTAGCAGCTGTAGTATCAATAAATAAACAACATTATGAAAAACTAAAAAATTACTATTGAAAGATGAAATTTATAAATATCAATAGAAACGTACTATGCCAAAGATGTGCACAACAACATAAATTATGTGTGTATGTTGCCATTAAGGTAGGTAAAATAAATTAAATATAATTTTAGGTTAGGCCTAGAAAGATGAACCAATACATATTTCTTGAATGTACCTATTGGCATTCATTACCATAGCAGCCAATTTAATAAAATAACTGATGAAACAGTTGATTCGGATGTCCAGCTAGTACAAATAATATTTTAAAGTTAGGCCTAGATTGAACCAACATATATTTCAACACACACAAACCAATAAAAGCTTGCATTAAGATAATAATATTTAAAATTAAGAAAACAATATGTTACAATCTAATTTTAAAAAAAAGACATTAGAATTTAATAGTAGGCTAGGCCTATTTATAATATGGTAAATGATATATTTTATAAATTGAAAATTGCCTCTTTTATTTATAACAATACAAAATCTCTGTCCTAATTAATATTCCCGAGAAAATAACATTGTGTACAATAACCTGTTTTAAAAAAGTTATTATTTATGTAACATTTAGATAAGTTTTTATTTAAATTGTAGGCCTAACTGTTACAATTTTATGTTTTGTATTTATAAAGATTCTTTAATTTTAAAATAAAGATATAAATATTGTCTTTTAAGTGTTTTTTATTTCATATTGATATATTAATTATCTTAGAAGTAATTAATTATATAGTTATGTTATTATAAAATTTGGAAGTGTAATACAGTTTAGATTATAAAATAAATTGGTTTTTTGAATTGTAGGCCTAGTTGTTACAATTTTATGTTTTGTATTTATTAAGATTTTTTAATTTTAAAAGAAAGATAAAAATATGACCTTTTAGGCCTAATTATTTTTAATTTTATATTGATAAATCAAATGGTTTAATATAGTTATTAATATTATAATGATGAAAATAGGTTATGACAAAAAATGTTATTTGAGTTATTGTAATGTCGTTGTTCACAAAAACCTATCCAAATACAGATAGAAATCCAAATACATACAGTTGTTTGAAGTTTGAAATCAGCTGATAATTGAAATATAGGAAACAGTTGACTACAGCTGTTATTATTATAGTCCATAAACATATATTATGTAATGGCGCTTGCATTTTTGTTAAATATTGAGCATATTTTTTGTTGTTTTTATGTTCATTAGATGCTACAGTTTTTCAAAAATATATAAAAACACTCGTGGATTCGAATGGAATACTGTGTCCAAATTTCAAAGCAATCGGTGAAGAACTTTCTGAGATTATCGATTTTGAACAAACGCACATTTACATTTTTATTTATATAGATAGATAGATAGAAGATAGATAGATAGATTAAGTATTAGAGCCTTAATTTATAATCTTCTGATGTTCTATTTAATAAATTTTAATACTATTATTTAGGAAAACTGAACAGTCCAGAAAAGCTTCCATATAGTCTTAATGGCTTCTAAATATACACTGAAAAAATTATTCAATTATTTTTTTTCAACAAAGGCGTACAGAGAGATTGTTTTTATAAGTTCATTGTTCTTATGCAATCTTGTTTATTTTTGGGGGAAAGATGAAATGTAATTTATGATCCTACTTATTAAAGAAACTGTTAATAATTTATATATATTTAAATATGATTTTACATTATTCAATTAAAATTTAGAATGTTGAATAGGGTTAAATAAATTCTCTCAAAGGATAAAGAAAAATATCTTATATTGATATAAATATATACAATTTCTATTCATATCGGCGAAGAAAGTCCCGCGATATTCTTCTCCAATCACAAACTTCTGTGGGCGT